>JZKD02S1592564.1:0-10168 GCA_000966675.3 Picea glauca
TGGAACCATAGAGATAATGGAAAGGATATTGTAGTGTATAAATAGAGAGACTAAGATGAGTAAAGAGCCATCTCCACGCCTTGTAGATTTATTATCACTAATATCCAAGAACCAAATTTATACTAGAGTTAAATATGAAAGTAGTCAGTAATTTAGAATCTTGATGCTCGTACTGAAGAGCATTAATAAGAAGAGGATTCTTGAGATACTGCACATCTTCTCATGTTGTATGGGGCAATGAAGGGAGTTCCATAGTTGGGATAACTAGAATATTAGTAGAAAATTTTTGTAGTGAGTTTCTTAATTGGTCCCAAAATCATTTGGGATGGAATGAGTGACCTAAAGTCTTGAAAATGTCTCCCTTCACCTTGGTGGTCCCATAGCTTGGCTAGGTGGTGGAATCCACAAAAGGACTACCTATGATTGGGAAAAAATTGTTCACTTTCAATTAGTTTCTTGGTTCATATTGTTATTATATTTTTTGGGAAATCTCTTGCTATTTTGAATATAATAATGTCATTTGAGTTTCTTGTAGGTTTATAAACTTGTTGTCTAAGAACTGTTTGCAAAAATGTATGGAAATGCTTTGTATTCCTTGTATATTTTGGTAGATTTCCAGTGTTATAACCCAATATGAAAGTGATGAATTTGTTTTACTGTAAATCCAATCCTATTGTAAGCATATTTTATTCTATAATTGGTCTTGGAACCCACTATAATTAGAAATAAGGTAGACCCTATTTATGGCAATTATGAATACATTATAAGGTCAATCAATATATACTCAGTTCACTGGAATTTCTAGTAATTAGTGTATTTTTGTTTTGTGAATATAGGTATTGGTTTTGTAGACTATTACTATAACATAGTATATGTAGATATGACTATAGAATTATCTTGGTATATTACTAAAAAAATGAGATATAGACTACAAATGGAATGAAATAATCATGACAGATTTCATTAAATGGCTCAATCAAAGAACCACATGATTTCTTGGATGGCATCAAAACCCAATAGAATCATTGTTTCCTCTTAAATGTGTGATTCATGGTGTACTATGATATAGTGATGGGTATTTTCTATGGTATTTTGTGATGCAAGTTTTGTTTCTTTAACTATTTGCAAAATATCAACATATTAGTGGCTAGTAGAGATCCTGCTAAAATGGATTGAGAATTCATGGATGCGAAACCCTTAAAAATTTCCTTCCTTTGCATGTCTATGATTTTTACTACCTCATTGGGCACAATTTTGCATAGTTATGGTAGCTTGTAAAATGCTTAGAAGAGCCAGTGAATCCACTTCACTTAGAAGGGATCCTTTAATGAAAAATTGTGTTTGTTTGTGTGTGTGTGTGTTTTAATAATTTAATTCAAATGGATCCTACTAAATGGATTAAGAATTAAGGGATAGGAAAACCTTAAAACCCTACCTTACTATGCATGTGTGTGATTTTCAATGCCTCATTTGGCATAATTTTGCATAGTTGTGGCAACTTGTAAAAATGATCAAGAAGAGCTAGGGAATTCACTTCACTTCAAAGGGATCCTTTAATGGAAAATTTTGTTCATGTGTGTGTGTGTGTGTGTGTGTGATATCCTTATGGAAAAATCCTTCTATGCACCATCGAATTACTTGTTTGACTAATTTCTAGAAATCACAAGCACAACACAGTAAGGGTGGCCTCTTCTAATCATTGGAAGTAACTTAGAATATGAAAATTGTTTGATTGCAATTGTTGTAGTTTCAAAATAATTGTTTTCATATGGGAAAACCCTTAAGGTGTTAATCCACTAGGTATCGATTCTTCCTTGAGTGAATTCTACTTCTTATTGAGGAAATCAAATTCATACTTGTAATGCTTGAAACTATGAATTGTTAAAATGTCCAGTCCTAATATTTCCATATATATATATGCTTAGGCTTGATTGTATTTTAGAATATAAATGATCCTATTGTTATTGAATCATACTTTGTTAACTATTGAATTGATACAAACAATTAAAACTTGATTGTTTGAAAAAGTAAACTAGGATTGTTGTGTAGCTTTACTTATATTTATTTACCAACCTAAATTTGCTTAAATTCACGTGTTGTATGTTGTTTGTTACATTATTTGAATGATTTATTTTTCTACATGTTTTAAGTGATAATATGGAAAATAATGCTTATTAAATATTTGATGAATAGCTTGAAATTTGTAAGGTACCAGATGTATTATAATAAGAAAAAATAGAAATATTGCAGCAAATACCAGCGAAACAACAAAATATAGAGAATAACAACACCAACAATGATACCTTTACTAATATAAAGCCAAGTTCACTTGCCTCTTTGAGGGAGAAACCTCTAGTAGAGCAGATCTCTATTACAAAAATTCTCAAGACAAGGCTTTCTGACACCTTCTACTTCTATTGATATTAATTTTATCTTCTAAAGAAAATTCTAGAGGAAGATCTTTCTAGAAGTGGAAGCTTCTATTAAGTCTTCTTACATTAGACTTGTTCAAATTATTATATAAGGATAATTTACTAATGTCGACCTTTATTACATAGAAAACATATTATTCTATCTATGTGAGGGGTTAGGGAGGTTAGGTCCCTAACATTCCCTCCCCCTTGAAAAACATCCTTGTACTCAAGGCTTGAGAGGGATAAATTGTTGCAGAATAGTAGCCATCTCACAAGTGGCATCTTCTGGTGGTGTATCCTTCCATTGAACTAAAAATTCCTTGATGGTACATTGATGGAGACGATGCTCATGTTGGTCCAAGACTGCTTGTGGCTACAACCAAATGGATCCTTCTTCATCCAACTCAAAGAGAGTGGTTTGAGTCTGACACTTAGTTCCAATCACTTTATTTAAGCATGAGACATGGAAAACATGATGGAGCTTAGAATGACTAGGAAGATCTAATTGGTAGGCCACAAGCCCCACTCGCTTGAGAATTGAATAAGGACCATAGAACTTGGGGGAGAGTTTCTGAAAGTGTTTAGATTTGAGTGAATTTTTCTTATAAGGTTGCATATGAAGAAACAATTGATCCCCTTCAGCAAATTGACGTTCTAAATGATCATGATCTTCTTGTTTCTTCATGTGATTCTGAGCCATGAATTTTCTTTGAGGGTACGAGGAATGGTTGTGTGAATTGTAAGAGTGTTGTCCATTTCTTGAAGCTTGGAGACACATAGCATGTATGATAGAACTAATGGTGGCCTTTTCCCATAGGTTGCTTCAAAGGGAGTCATACGAGTGGCAGTGTGGTAAGAGGTGTTGTACCACCATTCAACGAAGGGTAACCACTGATTTTTTCAATCAGACATAAAACACCTCAAATATGTTTCCAAATACTTGTTGATAGTTTTAGTTTGTCCATTAGTCTAGGATGATAGGCGGTGCTAAGATGTAGTTGGGTTCCTTGTAGCCTGAATAGTTCCTGCCAAAAATTGGATCATGGTAAGATACAATAGAATGAGGCATGCCATGTAGTTTGAAGATATTATACACAAAAAATTGAGCCACTGTAGATGTTGTGAATGGGTGTTGAAGAGAACAAAAATGAGCATACTTGGAAAGATGATCTACTACAACCATGATCATAGATTTATTGCATGATTGAGGTAGGCCCACAATGAAGTCCATAGAAATATCCATCCAAATAGTAGTTGGAATTGGGAGTGGTTGGACTGTGCCTTGAGATTTGACGATTTCTCCCTTATTGCATTGATCGGTATCACATTTAGCCACAAATGTGCAAATGTCCTATTTCATACCCTCCTAGAAAAAAGAAAGTTTGACCCATTCATAGGTTTTGGTAAAACCTGAATTCCCAATTATGGGAGAAGAGTGAATCTGAGAGAGCACCGTGGATTTAAGGTTTGATTTCTTTCTTAAATAAATGATACCTTTATAACAAAGCTGATCATTATGCTAAGAGTACCCTAGATAAGCTGGAGGATCTTGTTGTAGTTGTTGGATTAGGCTATAAAGTTTGGGATCTTGCAAGCATTCCTGGTGAAGTGATTGAAGCCAATTGGATACAATGAAAGAGAGGGAAAAGAGGGATGCTTCGTCTTCATATTTCTTGGAAAGAGCATCAACAACCACATTTTATTTACCCTTCTTGTAAATGATCTCATAATCATACCCAAACAACATGGTCAACCATTTTTGTTGCTCTAGGGAGGAAAATATTTGTTCCAGAAAATACTTGAGGCTACGATGATCAATTTTAATTTGGAAGTGTTGTCCCAATAGATAAGGATGCCAGAGATCCACTGCATGCAGAATAACCAAAATTTCCTTTTCATATATTGATTGGCCCAAATGTCGCTCTGAAAGTTTTTTTCTAGTGAAAGCCAAGGGTCGTCCATCTTACATGAGGATTTCCCCAATTCCTTTCCCTGACACATCGCATTCCAGGAAAAAATTATTGGTGAAGTCGAGTAGTATGAGGACAAGAGTCATGCTCATAGAATATTTCAAGGCCTATAAGGAGTGATTAGCTTCTAGCATCCAAATGAATGCATTCGTTTTAAGGAGAGTAGTGAGAGGAGCGAAAATTTTTCCATAATTCTAAACAACCTTGTGATAATAACCTATTAAACTCAAGATACCACATAAGCTTTTAAGAGTTTTAGGGAAAAACCAATCCTTCTTAGCTTTAATTTTCTTAGGATCCACCCATACACCATCCTTGTTGACAATATGACCCAGGTACTCAACTTCAGAGGCTCCAAAAGCACATTTAGAATGTTTGAGAAAAAGTTGGTAATGAGATAGTAGATGGAGAACTTGATCCACATGGGTGAGATGGGATTGCCAATTTTTACTATAGATGAGAATATCATCAAAGAAAAAAAGACAAAATGACAGAGGAAGGGACGAAAGACATGATTCATGAGACTTTGAAAAGTGAAGGGAGAATTGCATAGGCCAAAGGGCATGAAAAAGAACTCATATTGACCCTCATGAGTTATAAATGTAATCTTGGGAATGTCTTCTTCCTTCATATGTATCTGGTGGTAGCCAAAACAAAGATTAAGTTTGGTAAAGAATTGAGCACCACTCAATTCATCCAAAAGGTCATCAATGACAGGGATGGGAAATTTGTCCTTGATTGTGATTTTGTTGAGGGCATAAAAATTAGGAAACATGTCCCAAGTTCCTTGTTTCTTGAGTACCATAACTACTAGAAAATAATAGGGGCTGGTACTCAGACGAATAACACTCGAACTAGAAATTCTTGAAATTTTTTCTCAATTTCATTTTTCTGGGCAAAGGCATGACGATAAGGGAGAACATTGGGAGGAATAATTCCTAGGACTTGAGAAATGGAATGCTAATGGATATCATGGGAATGGGGGAGGACATGGGGTGTGTTAAAAATAGCTTGGTTTGGGGAGAGTATAGATTGGAGGTCAGGATGAAGAAAGGGTGTCTCAATGGCTTAAATAGAATNTGTAAAATGCTTAGAAGAGCCAGTGAATCCACTTCACTTAGAAGGGATCCTTTAATGAAAAATTGTGTTTGTTTGTGTGTGTGTGTGTTTTAATAATTTAATTCAAATGGATCCTACTAAATGGATTAAGAATTAAGGGATAGGAAAACCTTAAAACCCTACCTTACTATGCATGTGTGTGATTTTCAATGCCTCATTTGGCATAATTTTGCATAGTTGTGGCAACTTGTAAAAATGATCAAGAAGAGCTAGGGAATTCACTTCACTTCAAAGGGATCCTTTAATGGAAAATTTTGTTCATGTGTGTGTGTGTGTGTGTGTGTGATATCCTTATGGAAAAATCCTTCTATGCACCATCGAATTACTTGTTTGACTAATTTCTAGAAATCACAAGCACAACACAGTAAGGGTGGCCTCTTCTAATCATTGGAAGTAACTTAGAATATGAAAATTGTTTGATTGCAATTGTTGTAGTTTCAAAATAATTGTTTTCATATGGGAAAACCCTTAAGGTGTTAATCCACTAGGTATCGATTCTTCCTTGAGTGAATTCTACTTCTTATTGAGGAAATCAAATTCATACTTGTAATGCTTGAAACTATGAATTGTTAAAATGTCCAGTCCTAATATTTCCATATATATATATGCTTAGGCTTGATTGTATTTTAGAATATAAATGATCCTATTGTTATTGAATCATACTTTGTTAACTATTGAATTGATACAAACAATTAAAACTTGATTGTTTGAAAAAGTAAACTAGGATTGTTGTGTAGCTTTACTTATATTTATTTACCAACCTAAATTTGCTTAAATTCACGTGTTGTATGTTGTTTGTTACATTATTTGAATGATTTATTTTTCTACATGTTTTAAGTGATAATATGGAAAATAATGCTTATTAAATATTTGATGAATAGCTTGAAATTTGTAAGGTACCAGATGTATTATAATAAGAAAAAATAGAAATATTGCAGCAAATACCAGCGAAACAACAAAATATAGAGAATAACAACACCAACAATGATACCTTTACTAATATAAAGCCAAGTTCACTTGCCTCTTTGAGGGAGAAACCTCTAGTAGAGCAGATCTCTATTACAAAAATTCTCAAGACAAGGCTTTCTGACACCTTCTACTTCTATTGATATTAATTTTATCTTCTAAAGAAAATTCTAGAGGAAGATCTTTCTAGAAGTGGAAGCTTCTATTAAGTCTTCTTACATTAGACTTGTTCAAATTATTATATAAGGATAATTTACTAATGTTGACCTTTATTACATAGAAAACATATTATTCTATCTATGTGAGGGGTTAGGGAGGTTAGGTCCCTAACATTCCCTCCCCCTTGAAAAACAACCTTGTACTCAAGGCTTGAGAGGGATAAATTGTTGCAGAATGGTAGCCATCTCACAAGTGGCATCTTCTTGTGGTGTATCCTTCCATTGAACTAAAAATTCCTTAATGGTACATTGATGGAGACGATGCTCATGTTGGTCCAAGACTGCTTGTGGCTACAACCAAATGGATCCTTCTTCATCCAACTCAAGGAGAGTGGTTTGAGTCTGACACTTAGTTCCAATCACTTTATTTAAGCATGAGACATGGAAAACATGATGGATCTTAGAATGACTAGGAAGATCTAATTGGTAGGACACAATCCCCACTCGCTTGAGAATTGAATAAGGACCATAGAACTTGGGGGAGAATTTATGAAAGTGTTTAGATTTGAGTGAATTTTTCTTATAAGGTTTCATATGAAGAAACAATTGATCCCCTTCAGAAAATTCACGTTCTAAATGACCATGATCTTCTTGTTTCTTCATGTGATTCTGAGCCATGAATTTTCTTTGAGGGTATGAGGAATGGTTGCGCGAATTGTAAGAGTGTTGTCCATTTCTTGAAGCTTGGAGACACCTGGCATGTATGATAGAACTAATGGTGGCCTTTTCCCATAGGTTTCTTCAAAGGGAGTCATACAAGTGGCAGTGTGGTAAGAGGTGTTGTACCACCATTCAACGAAGGGTAACCACTGTTTTTTTCAATTAGACATAAAACACCTCAAATATGTTTCCAAATACTTGTTGATAGTTTTAGTTTGTCCATTAGTCTGGGATGATAGGCGGTTCTAAGATGTAGTTGGGTTCCTTGTAGCCTGAATAGTTCCTGCCAAAAATTGGATTATGGTCAGATACAATAGAATGAGGCATGCCATGTAGTTTGAAGATATTATACACAAAAAATTGAGCCACTGTAGATGTTGTGAATGGGTGTTGAAGAGAACAAAAATGAGCATACTTGGAAAGATGATCTACTACAACCATGATCATAGATTTATTGCATGATTGAGGTAGGCCCACAATGAAGTCCATAGAAATATCCATCCAAATAGTAGTTGGAATTGGGAGTGGTTGGACTGTGCCTTGAGATTTGACGATTTCTCCCTTATTGCATTGATCGGTATCACATTTAGCCACAAATGTGCAAATGTCCTATTTCATACCCTCCTAGAAAAAAGAAAGTTTGACCCATTCATAGGTTTTGGTAAAACCTGAATTCCCAATTATGGGAGAAGAGTGAATCTGAGAGAGCACCGTGGATTTAAGGTTTGATTTCTTTCTTAAATAAATGATACCTTTATAACAAAGCTGATCATTATGCTAAGAGTACCCTAGATAAGCTGGAGGATCTTGTTGTAGTTGTTGGATTAGGCTATAAAGTTTGGGATCTTGCAAGCATTCCTGGTGAAGTGATTGAAGCCAATTGGATACAATGAAAGAGAGGGAAAAGAGGGATGCTTCGTCTTCATATTTCTTGGAAAGAGCATCAACAACCACATTTTATTTACCCTTCTTGTAAATGATCTCATAATCATACCCAAACAACATGGTCAACCATTTTTGTTGCTCTAGGGAGGAAAATATTTGTTCCAGAAAATACTTGAGGCTACGATGATCAATTTTAATTTGGAAGTGTTGTCCCAATAGATAAGGATGCCAGAGATCCACTGCATGCAGAATAACCAAAATTTCCTTTTCATATATTGATTGGCCCAAATGTCGCTCTGAAAGTTTTTTTCTAGTGAAAGCCAAGGGTCGTCCATCTTACATGAGGATTTCCCCAATTCCTTTCCCTGACACATCGCATTCCAGGAAAAAATTATTGGTGAAGTCGAGTAGTATGAGGACAAGAGTCATGCTCATAGAATATTTCAAGGCCTATAAGGAGTGATTAGCTTCTAGCATCCAAATGAATGCATTCGTTTTAAGGAGAGTAGTGAGAGGAGCGAAAATTTTTCCATAATTCTAAACAACCTTGTGATAATAACCTATTAAACTCAAGATACCACATAAGCTTTTAAGAGTTTTAGGGAAAAACCAATCCTTCTTAGCTTTAATTTTCTTAGGATCCACCCATACACCATCCTTGTTGACAATATGACCCAGGTACTCAACTTCAGAGGCTCCAAAAGCACATTTAGAATGTTTGAGAAAAAGTTGGTAATGAGATAGTAGATGGAGAACTTGATCCACATGGGTGAGATGGGATTGCCAATTTTTACTATAGATGAGAATATCATCAAAGAAAAAAAGACAAAATGACAGAGGAAGGGACGAAAGACATGATTCATGAGACTTTGAAAAGTGAAGGGAGAATTGCATAGGCCAAAGGGCATGAAAAAGAACTCATATTGACCCTCATGAGTTATAAATGTAATCTTGGGAATGTCTTCTTCCTTCATATGTATCTGGTGGTAGCCAAAACAAAGATTAAGTTTGGTAAAGAATTGAGCACCACTCAATTCATCCAAAAGGTCATCAATGACAGGGATGGGAAATTTGTCCTTGATTGTGATTTTGTTGAGGGCATAAAAATTAGGAAACATGTCCCAAGTTCCTTGTTTCTTGAGTACCATAACTACTAGAAAATAATAGGGGCTGGTACTCAGACGAATAACACTCGAACTAGAAATTCTTGAAATTTTTTCTCAATTTCATTTTTCTGGGCAAAGGCATGACGATAAGGGAGAACATTGGGAGGAATAATTCCTAGGACTTGAGAAATGGAATGCTAATGGATATCATGGGAATGGGGGAGGACATGGGGTGTGTTAAAAATAGCTTGGTTTGGGGAGAGTATAGATTGGAGGTCAGGATGAAGAAAGGGTGTCTCAATGGCTTAAATAGAATGGAGTTGAGAAATAATGCCAGGATGACCTTTTTTGAGTAGGTTTTCCATTCAGCGGGAGATGATGATCTCAGGTGGGCCTGCTATGATGCCCTGGAAATTATATTGTTGTCCATCATGTTGGAATTGCAAGGTAAGGTCATTAAAATCCATGGTAATGGGGCCGAGAGTGCATAATTATTGAGCACCGAGCACTATTTCACAACCACCCATGTCTATAACAAACATATGAGATTTTAGGTAGTAATGACCAATTTTTAGGTGCACATTTTTGTTAGAAAAACAGGACCGCGGAGCAATAAAATAAAACAAATGCGGAAACAAAACACAGAAGATACACAATACGAGAGATACACAATACGAGAAAAACTCCACCGCTGCTGTATATGCTGGACTCTGAGCCTTCTTGGACCTGGCAAATTTCTCATCTTCATCTTCATTCTTGAAGACCAACTGAAACTGAGCAGGAACTCAGTTTCTCCCTGGTTACTCCCTTTGTTAACATGTCTGCAGGAT
>JZKD02S1592565.1:3438-25870 GCA_000966675.3 Picea glauca
TTGTCAATTTACCTGAAGGTAAGAAGAGCATTGGTGTTAAGTGGGTTTATAAGACTAAGTTGAATGCAGATGGTGAAGTTGAAAAGTACAAGGCAAGACTTGTAGCTCAGGGTTTTAGTTAGAAACCTGGTATTGATTACAATGAAACATTTTCTCCTGTAGAATTAATTGACACTGTGAGGATGGTGTTAGCTATTGCAGATCATAATAGATGGATCATGCATTAGATGGATGTCAAGTCTGAATTCTTGAATGGATATTTGGAAGAAGAGGTTTATGTAAGACAACCTCCGGGTTATGAGATTGATAAACAGAGAGAAAAAGTTTACAAGTTAAGGAAAGCCTTATATGGATTGAAGCAAGAATCCAGAGTTTGGTATAGCAGGATTGATGAACACATGATCATTGTTCGATTTAGCAGAAGTCCAAGTGAACCAACTCTGTATACAAAGGTAAACCAGAAAAGTAAAATTTTGATTGTTTGTTTGTATGTTGATGACTTGATTTTTACTGGAGATCTATCTGTAGATGATTTTAAAAATGCCATGAAAATAGAGTTTGAGATGACTGATTTAGGATTGATGAAGTATTTTCTTGGAATTGAAGTGGATCAATTTGATTATGGAATTTTCATTTGTCAAACTAACTATGCAAATGAAGTATTGAAAAGGTTTAGAATGTTGAATTGTAAACCAGTTGTAACACCTATGGAAACTGGTATTAAACTTAGAAAGTATGATGAGGGATCATATGTTGATACAAATCTGTATAAGAGGTTGGTTGGAAGCCTTGTGTACTTGACAACAACCAAGACTGATATCATGTTTGTTGTAAGTTTGATTTCGGTATTCATGGAGATTATGAGGAGTACTCATTGGCAAGCAGGAAAGAGGATTCCGAGATATGTTGCTGGAACAACTGACATTGATATCCAATACACATCAAGTTTAAACTTTGAGCTGATCGGATATACTGATAGTGATTTTGCAGGCTCCATTGATGACAGGAAAAGCACATCTGGGTATCTGTTCAGTCTTGGATCTAGAGCAGTGGCATGGGCATCAAGGAAACAACCCATAGTGACTTTATCTTCTACTGAGGTAGAGTATGTTGCAACAATTGTAGTTGCATGTCAAGTTGTGTCTTGAATGAATTGTTGCATGACTAGAATGATGCAACCCAAATTGTCTGTGAAAATAAATCTACCATTTCACTGTCAAAGAATCACGTCTTTCAAAAAAAAAGTAAGAACATTGATACAAGGTATCATTTTATTCAAGAGTTGCTAACTGATAAAGAGATTTATATTCAGTTCTGCAGATCTAAAGAAAAAATTGTAGACATATTTATGAATCCTTTAGGAAATGAACTGCTTAAAATCCATATAAGAAATATTGGGGTCTGGAAGTTGTAATTCATTGTTTACAACAATTTTGTTTTACTTGTTTTAGTTTTTTTAGCTCTGAAAAGATTAAGAGGGAGTATGTTAGGATGTAATCATTTCACCGTCCTTGTGAAAACTGTGAATCAATGGTCGTATTGACCCTTCAAGACTCAAGGATTAACCACTGATTACAATTTTGTCTTACATAGATTAAACAGTGGCTGCCTTAACCTTTGCAGGCCACAAGACACCATCACCGCTTCAATTAAATCTTTTTATAAGTTCGAAGGGGAATTTTTATTTGTATAAATACTTGAAACAGATTGTAAGAGAGACATCTTGAAAATAACATTTTTTTGAATCGAAGTTTCTATTTGGTATTTCAGAGGTGATCTCTCCGTTTACATTCTGTTTTATTGAGTTTGTAAACTCGTCTTTCATTATTTGATCAAATTAAGAGTTTACTTGTTAAAAAAACCGTGGAGTTATTTAGTCTCAAAACTTAGTTTTATTATGTTTCTGTGTTACGTATTTGTAAATGTCGAACCCTAAATTCCAATAAACCTTATTTCTCGTTCAGGACTTTCTACTTAAATGTGCGCAGAGTTCTTTTGTTATTCCAAACGTTGAAACCTGGAATTGTTGCGCCCAGAGTTTATTTGCATTTCGCGATTCGACGATTATTGTTTTGTTTTGTCTTTGCGTTGGGTGTTTGTAAATGATGAACCCCAAACTCCAATCTTCCTTGGCCCACAACCTGTTCACATTTTGCAATTCGATAATCTACGTTGTGTTTTGTTTTTGTGTTCGGCGTTTATAATTGCCGAAACCCGATCCGCCTCTATTTTTCACAGAGCATAACCCATATGGATTCTCGTGCACTAGTATGATGCCTGGATTAGTATTTATCCCAATACTACACACATCCCAGCATGTGAAGTGAAATCCAAATATAATTTTCCACTTCTCCATTAAATCCCCCAAGGGATGGACTACTAGTAAGTAGGTCGAAATGAGAGTGGCCCTTAGAAAAAACCATGAAAAATTTCTCCCCTTTCTGCTTCTCTAGCAATTTGATCACTACCCCTCAGTGGTTGCACCGGTGCAGTCATCATTTGTCATGATAAGAAATTAGAAGGTTACATTATCTTCCCACTTTGAAATATAAAATATAAGAATATAAATATCAGAGGTGCATTATCTTCCCACTTTGAAACTAAATGTTGTGGAATAGTGCATCCACCATATCAAAATGATCTCTGAAAAATAATTTTCTCATGAAGTGGCTCCAACAGTTTAATCTAAAACTATCTAGCACATGCTAGAGAGATTCGTAGAGGAACAAAGATATTGGAGGGGAAAGTGTTGTGTTGAAGCTCGTCTTCTCCGAGAATTAATGTACTAATTTGCAAATAAGAGGTGTGTAGTGTATTATGTTACAACTTGTCTATTTTCTTTTGATGTAGGAGCATCCACACCTCATCAAGCGAGCCAGCGCGAGGAGCAAAGAAAGACAGTTGGACAAGCCAACAAAACTTCTTTTTGAAATGTATTTGATATTTGTTGCACAAAACATTAATGTGAAGAGTTAATGAAGCGCACTTGTATTGTATTGTATATAGGAAGGAATTTATTAGTTTTAAATGTTGTTAGATAGGAATTTATTGTAGAATTGATAGTTTCAGATTTTGAGAGGGCAAACGGAATATAGGCACCCTCCTTTGTATTATTGTATTATCATTCAGAGCATTGAGAATAGAACCAGGAGCAAGAAGAGCAAAGCAGAGAACTGTGAAGAACACCCATGTACAGATTGAATTAATAGAAAAGAGTCTTTGATTCAATTCCATGGCTGTGGTTATTCTCTGTGTGTTGTTGATATTATGTTGTTGCATATTTTCTTCTTGTTATGCCTTTGTTCTATATGCTGTGTATGTGATTTCATGGTAAATGTGAAGTCTGAGAGAACGAAGAATAAGTTTCAATTGTTTCTCTGTCTGAGCCAGGAGATTCCTGCATAGAGTGCAGTTGAATTCATCCGCATAGAGTGCGTTGAGGAGGCTCACAGTTAAACTCTTATTCTCGTTTTCCCAGGAGTTGAATTGGGTTCATAGGGTCATGTAGGAGAAGTGCGGACGAAATAGAAGTCTCAACAGTTGCCTGAGCAGAAGGCTGAGGATTGTCGTGGCTGGGAGTGCACAGAGTCCAGGTGACTCCAACAGCTTGAGAGTGTTGAAGGTCGAACACAGGGAGTGTGCGCGAAAGGTCTCTGAAGTACTCAGAGAAATTGAGCTCAGGAGGGATAGTTCCATTAAGAACGCAGTGGAGCCGACCCTGGAAGGATTTAAATAGGGAAGCTTCGGAGCGGAGGAGACCTCCAAGGAGGAGGATTGACGGCCAGAAATCACTGTAGAGATTTGTGAAATCTTGTCGATCGTTGGATCATGGATAAGTTGTGCGAGGTTTAGTCCTTTGGTGCAGGAGGTAAGAACCAACGCCCATCGGGTTTCGACATTCAGAGTTTGGCGAAGTAAGAGTTTTATACCTCGTGAAATCGCGAATAGAGATTTCCTGAGTTAATAGGCGCTGTCGATTGCGACAAGGACAGGTGGCACGAATCCGGAGAATCGGGGTTTTGGCATTCGGGATTTCCCCATGCAAAAGGCTGTTGACCGGTAAAACCGCGACCCCGCGATTCTCGATCGCACGAGGGGAAAAGGTGATGTGGCTGAGTGGGACCACAAGAGTTAGTGGGACCCAGGTGACATTGCGCATCGGCATTCGGGGTTTGGAAAGGTGAAGGAGTTGTGAACTTTCATACGTCGATTTCCCGATAGGATGGGGGCGTTGACCGTTGAAAATAGGGGTTCAGGATTTGGAATTGCACGAGAACGTGCACGAGGAAATCGGGAAACCGCGAGGGCCAATTTCCCGATTTCCGAAGGGGAGATCGCCGAAGGAGTTTACTGTGGGTAACTCCCGAGGGGAGTTGGAAGAGCTTGGACTCTTCAGGCCTGTGAGAAAGTGAGAAGGTCCTGGTGGAAGTTGGACGTGCACACGGGGTGACGTCTTTGCGTCAAGTGGTATCAGAGCGGGTACATATATGTTTTCTATAGAAGAGAAAGAAGTACACCATGCCGCCCAGAAGAGAGAGGCAATCACCTGATCATGAAGACAGGGATGCCCGAAGAAGAGGAAGACCGACAGGGAATCCGGATATGGAGCGTCAAATACGAGATCTTAGGGCGAGACTCGAAGAGATGGAGACCACCCAAAGGTACGGAGCTGGTGCAGTGGAGTTCAGTGATTCCGAGGTGGAAGAGGAAGCTGGACATGATGCAGAAGAGGTCTCAGCAGAAGACGCATCAACAGAGAGGTTGATCAGAGCCATTTCGAGGATGAGCTCGAAGACCAAAATGGACATTCCCGTCTACGAGGGAAGTCTAAATGCAGAAGAGTTGTTGGATTGGATCCGAGCACTCGATACCTACTTCGATTATGAAGATATCAAAGAGGACAAGAAGGTGAGGCATGCTATCACTAAGTTGAAAGGACATGCAGCCTTATGGTGGGATGAATTGCAGGCTGATAGGCACTGCAAAGGAAAACAAAAGATTAAGAGCTGGGACAGAATGATCGCTAAGATAAAAGCGAAATTCATCCCGAGAGACTACCAGATCACTCTGTTCAGGTGCATGCAGAACCTAAGTGAAGGAGTACACCGAGGAGTTATACAGGCTCAACATTCGAGCAGGTCACAGAGAGAGTGATGACAAGAAGGTGGCGAGATACCTGAATGGTCTGAGGTATGACATTCAGGATGAGTTAAGCATAATGACCATCCAGACGGTGGAAGATGATTACCAGATGGCTCTGAAAGCCGAAGAGAAGTTAAGCCGCAAGCAGGGACAGTGAGGGCGAGGCAGGAGCCAGCCCCGAGGCAAGACAATTGCCTAGGAAAGAACACAGAAGCCCAAGGAGGAATGGAAGAGACCTCAGGGTAAGCTGGAGAGAAGTGGAACCTCATAGCAAAGGAAACAATATGCCGAGCCTAGGAGACAACAAACTGATCAGCAAGGAGATTATGCTGACGCCAACGCATTTCCTTGACCAGAGGTAGAGGAAGATGTCGTGGAGGAGTTATCACATGTTTTACATGTGGAAAAGATGGACACAAGGCTGTGGACTGTCCAGACAGGAAAATGGACAGAGGAAAAGCTCACGTCGCAGAGGCGCGGAGGCGTGATGCTGAGAACGAAGATGCAGACAGCGGAAGGTCGCTTGGGATGCATAAGATTCTTTTGACACCTGAGAAAGAGGTGGAAATCTCAGTGCAGAGGAGCAGACTGTTCAAAACGGCTTGCACAACCAAGGACAGGAAATGCAAAGTCATAATTGACAGTGGGAGGACTGATAATCTTGTTTTATCCGAGATGGTGGAAAAGCTAGAGCTAGAGACAACTAAGCACCCGAGTCCATATAAAGTCTCGTGGTTACAGAAAGGACACCGGGTAAGTGTCACTAAACAGTGCTTAGTTAAATTCAAGATAGGGAATTATCATGATGAAATTTTGTGTCATGTCATTCCCATGGATGTGTGTCATATCTTGCTGGGGAGACCATGGCAGTATGACCGGAATGTTGTTCATGATGGAAGGATGAACACCTACACCTTGGAGAAGGATGGGAGGTTACATAAGTTGCTTCCGATAAAGGATAAAGAAGTGAAGCCGGAAGTAACCAGCACGATACTCCTCATGAGTGGGAAGGAGCTTCTCACAGAGATGGAGAAGAATGAAGATCCACAATTCTTTGTTGTCAGGAAGCCAAGAATTGTCCTGACAAGCACAAGAGTGGATGACTTGCCAGATGAGATTCAGGAACTGTTGGGAGAGTTCGCTGATATCAGCATGGACGAACTACCTCGTTCATTGCCACCGATGAGGAGTGTGAGTCACCATATCGACCTTATACCTGGAGCCAGTTTTCTGAATAAGGCAGCATACAGGTTGACACCTCAGGAGAACGAGGAAGTCAAAAGGCAAGTGCAGGATTTGCTGGATAAATGACTAGTGAGGGAGAGCCTAAGTCCATGTGTTGTTCCGACAGTGCTAAGTCCAAAAAAGGATGGAGGCTGGAGGATGTGTACAGACTCCAGAGCGATTAATAAAATCACCATCAGGTACAGATTTCCACTGCCGAGAATGGACGATCTGATGGATTGCCTGAGTAGGGAAAATTATTTTTCGAAGATTGATCTCAAGAGTGGATATCACCAGATCCGGATGAGAGAAGGAGATGAATGGAAGACAACATTCAAAACAAACGAGGGTTTGTACGAATGGTTGGTCATGTCATTTGGCTTGACAAATGCGTCGAGAACTTTTATGAGGTTGATGAATGAAGTCCTGAGGGAATTCATTGGCAAATTTGTGGTTGTATACCTGGACGACATATTAATTTTCAGCAAAACCAAGGCTGAACACTTGAGGCATTTAGCCACTGTGATGAGAAGGCTATAGCAGGAGAAGCTGCTGATTAATTTGAAAAAGTGCTCATTTATGCAGACAGAACTCATTTATTTGGGTTTTGTAATATCAGCGAATGAATTGAAGATGGATCCTGAGAAGGTAGAAGTGATCAAGAATTGGCCATCGCCGAGGAACGTTTTTGAAGTAAGGAGCTTCCATGGTTTAGCTAGTTTCTACAGGAAATTCATTTGGAATTTCAGTGGAATTAGCGCCGCAATGATGGACACAGTGAAGAAGCGGCATAAAAATTTCCAGTGGACAACAGAGGCTGAGAGGAGCTTCAATTTGTTGAAGCGAAAGATAACAGAGCAACCAATTCTAGTGTTGCCTGATTTTCAGAAAACCTTCCAAGTGAAGTGTGATGCCAGTGGGTATGCTGTTGGAGGGGTCTTGAGTCAGGATGACAGACCTGTGGCATATTACAGCGAGAATTTGGATGATGCCAAGCTGAAATACTCCACGTACGATAAAGAATTCTATGCCATCATACAGGCATTGAAGAAGTGGAGGCATTACTTGATACCCAAAGAGTTTGTGTTGTACAGTGATAACCATGCATTGCAGTTTGTAAGTCAGCAGGAGAAGCTGAATCAAAAGCATGTGAAGTGGGTGGAATACATGCAGAATTTCACATTTGTCATTAAGCACATTTCGGGGACTGCTAACAAAGTAGCTGATGCTTTGAGCAGAAAATGTTTGTTGCTGCAGGAGTTTCAGGTCAAAACCTTGGGTTTTGAAAACCTCAAAGATATGTACGCCGAGGATGCAGACTTCGGAGAAGTATATGAAGCAGCTAAGAATCCAGTTCTCAGGGATCGGAGTCCGTGGCTAGATTATATAATCCAGGATGGATTGTTGTTCAAGAGCAATCAATTGTGCATACTGAATTGCTCCATGAGGGAGAATTTGGTGCTGGAAAAACACAGCGGTGGATTAGCAGGCCATTTTGGGCATGACAAAACGTTCGCCAAGCTGAGCGAATTGTATTATTGGCCAAGCATGCGAGCAAATGTTAAGAGGTTTGTTGGCAGGTGCAGGATTTGTCAACATGAAAAGGGCCGAAAATAGAACACAGGGTATTATCAGCCATTGCCCATACCTGAGAGGCCATGGGAAGCCATTAGCATGGATTTTATTCTGGGATTGCTGAGAACACAACAAGGAGTTGATTCCATATTTGTGGTGGTGGACAAGTTCTCGAAAATGGCACATTTTGTACCGTTTCATAAGACCAACGATGCAACCCACATCACAAATTTATTTTTCAAAGAAATCGTTAGATTGCATGGATTGCCAAGAATCATAGTCTCGGATCGGGATACGAAATTCATAGGTCACTTTTGGAGGACACTATGGAGAAAGCTGGGGACTGACTTGGCTTTTATCTCAACATACCATCCACAGACAAATGGACAAACAGAAGTAGTCAACAGAAGTCTGGGAGATCTGTTGAGGAGCCTAGTGGTAGAGCATCACAACAGTTGGGACCAGATATTGCCACAGGTAGAATTTGCATACAACGATTTTGTGAATTGGAGTATAGGTAAGAGCCCGTTTCAAATTTTGTATGGGACACAGTTGAGAGGAGTTTTTGAGCTCAGGGAGTCAGAACAGGCTGAAACTAGCAGCGCTCGTGCTGAAGAATTCGCTGAAGCGATGGAGGAACTTCACGCACAGGTGAGACAGCGGTTGCAGAAGACGAATCAGGAGTATAAGCATAGAGCCGATCAGCGGAAGAGACAACTTCAGTTTGAAGTTGGGGACATGGTTCTGGCGCACTTGAGGAAGGAAAGGTTCCCAAGGGGAACATATAATAAGATCAAGATGAAGAAAATCGGACCGTGTAGAGTCCTGAAGAAATTCAGAGAGAATGCATACGAAATTGAGTTTCCAGAGGGCATCGGGATATCTCCGATTTTTAATGTTTCGGATTTACACCCCTACAGGGCTGATGAAGAAGAAGCTAGAACTGAAGAGCCAGTGGTCCAGTGGAAGAAACAATTGCCAGTTGCACAAAAACCGCAGATGGAGTGCATAATGGATAAGAGAGCAGGCAGGAAGACCAGGAGAAAGTAGTATTTTGAATACCTGGTGAAATAGAAAAATCACCCAGTGGAGGATGCCAGCTGGGAAATAGAGGCAGTTATACAAAAGCATGGGTAGACTGTGCAGGAGCTCATGGACAGGAGCCCATGAAATCTTTTGAGCCGAGGAGTATGATGCAGGAGCATCCACACCTCATCAAGCGAGCCAACGCGAGGAGCAGAGAAAGACAGCTGGACAAGCCAACAAAACTTCTTTTTGAAATGTATTTGATATTTGTTGCACAGAACATTAATGTGAAGAGTTAATGAAGTGCACTTGTATTGTATTGTATATAGGAAGGCATTTATTAGTTTTAAATGTTGTTAGATAGGAATTTATTGTAGAATTGATAGTTTCAGATTTCGAGAGGGCAAACGGAATATAGGCACCCTCCTTTGTATTATTGTATTATCATTTAGAGCATTGAGAATAGAACCAGGAGAAAGAAGAGCAGAGCATAGAACTGTGAAGAACACCCATGTAAAGATTGAATTAATAGAAAAGATTCTTTGATTCAATTCCATGGCTATGGTTATTCTCTGTGTGTTGTTGATATTATGCTGTTGCATATTTGCTTCTTGTTATGCCTTTGTTCTATATGTTGTGTATGTGATTTCATGGTAAATGTGAAGTCTGAGAGAACAGAGAATAAGTTTCAATTGTTTCTCTGTCTGAGCCAGGAGATTCCTGCATAGAGTGCAGTTGAATTCCTCTGCATAGAGTGCGTTGAGGAGGCTCAGAATTAAACTCTTATTCTCGTTTTCCCAGGAGTTGAATTGGGTTCATAGGGTCGTGCAGGAGAAGTGCGGACGAAATAGAAGTCTCAGCAGTTTCCTGAGTAGAAGGCTGAGGATTGCCATGGTTGGGAGTGCACAGAGTCCAGGTGACTCCAACAACTTGAGAGTGTTGAAGGTCGAACACAGGGAGCGTGTGCGAAAGGTCTCTGAAGTAGTCAGAGAAATTGAGCTCAGGAGGGATAGTTCCATTAAGAACGCAGTGGAGCTGACCCTGGAAGGATTTAAACAAGGAAGCTTCGGAGTGGAGGAGACCTCCAAGGAGGAGGATTGACAGCCAAAAATCGCTGTAGAGATTTGCGAAATCTCACTGATCGTTGGATCGTCGATAAGTTGCGCGAGGTTTAGTCCTTTGGCGCAGGAGGTAAAAACCAACGCCCATCGAGTTTCAGCGTTTGGATTTTGGCGAAGTAAGAGTTGTATACCTCGTGAAATCGCGAATAGCGATTTCCCGAGTTAATAGGCGCCGTCGATTGCGACAAGGACAGGTGGCACGAATTCGGAGAATCAGGGTTTCGGCATTCAGGATTTCCCCACGCAAAAGGCTGTCGACCGGTGAAACCGTGACCCCACGATTCCCGATCGCACGAGGGGAAAAGGTGATGTGGCTGAGTGGGACCACAAGAGTTAGTGGGACCCAAGTGGCATCGCGCATCGGCATTCGGGGTTTGGAAAGGTGAAGGAGTTGTGACCTTTCATATGCTGATTTCTCGATAGGGAAATCCCAGACAAGACGGGGGCGTTGACCGTTGAAATTCAGGGTTCAGGATTTGGAATTGCACGAGAACGTCCACGAGGAAATTGCGAAACTGCGAGGGCCGATTTCCCGATTTCCGAAGGAGAGATCGCTGAAGGATTTTACTGTGGGTAAATCCCGAGGGGAGTTGGAAGAGCTTGGACTCTTCGGGCCTGTGAGAAAGTGAGAAGGTCCTGGTGGAAGGAGGATGTGCACATGGGGTGACGTCTTTGCATCAGCTTTGTACTTTTCCAAAACCTGAATAAATGAAACAAAAACAATACAAAATATCACAATTAGAAAATGAATGATTGAATGCTTTCAAATATTTTAGTGACAAATGGAAAATTGACGATCAGGATCACTCATATTACAAAGAGAAAACGAATGCTTTCAAATTTGTTGGTGGCATGTTGGTGATAGGAAATAAATTGAGCAATATGATCACTCTTCTCTTTTCTATCTTGCAGTCAGAAAAGAATCACTTTGAGAACACAAGTTCCATGATCACTCTCCTCTTTACAAGAGTGTAGGTAAAAGATTGCACATAGAAGAGGAGGAAGACAACTTCCATGATCACTCTACTCTTGAGAAGATAACATGAAGACAACTTCCATGACCACTGTACTCTTGAGAAGACAACTTCCATGATCACTCTACTCTTTCAATATTGAAGGCATTCAAGCATTCACCATTTTGAGAAGACATAAAGACAACTTACATGATCACTCTACTCTTTCAATCTTGAAGGCATTAAGGAATTCACCATTTTGAGAAGACATGAAGTTGACCATAAGGGAAAACCATGATATACTATTCTCCCCTGAAATTAAGCAAGGTACATGTGAGTGAGTAAGTGTAAGTCTCACAGAGTGCCACTATAAGACACCAAAGCCACTGAGACATCAAAACACACCAAAACCACTGGGACACTGGGACATTGCAACAGGTTATGGTTATGACTATATGGAAATTCACTTGGATTCCTAGAAATACACTTTACTAAGTTTCAAACTTCATGTTTCCTAATTTTTCCTAAGTTTGGGGTCTCTTTCTTCGATATGAGACCAAATTAAACCTCAAACTAAAGAGTTACTAAGTTTTCTTAAATACACTTTACTAAGTTTCAAACCTTAGGTTTCCTAAGTTTGGGGTCTCTTTCCTCGATATGAGACTAAATTATATCTCAAACTAAAAAGTTACTAAGTTTTCCTAAGTTTGAGGTCTCTTTCCTCGATATGAGAACAAATCAGACCTCAAACTAAAAAGTTAGGATAAAATATTAACGGTGAGATAAAAAATTGTATGAGTTTAGCATAAAGTTAGGTTAAAGTTAGGTTAAAATATTAACAATGAGCTCGAAAATTGTACGATTATGATTATATTGAAATTTAGTTGGCTTCTTCGAAATACAATTTACTATGTTTCAAAACTCAAGTTGCCTAAGTTTGAGGTCCCTTTCCTCGATATGAGGCCAAATAAGACCCCAAACTAAAAATTTAGGATAAAGTTAGGATAAAATATTAATGGTGAGCTAGAAAATTGAATGAGTTTAGGATAAATTTGCATAGAGAGTTAATAGAACAACCAATAATTGATTACTAATAGTCTCTCCATCCCGAAGGGCAAGAACTAATAAAGGCCAACTTAGGATAAACAACTAAAAAGTATCACGTTTCTTCTTCTTTTAAAGACAAGTAAAATTGAAGAGAAGTTTATAGAAGTGAGAAGTTCAATTAAGAATAAACAATGAAAATGTTGTTTATAAACAACAAACAAACCTTTAAGAATAGATTTTTGGCTCTATATGCTTGCTAATAATTTTTATAGTTTTGTAATGTTTTCTTCAAAATTAAATTATTAATTAAATTATTAATAAGAATAAACAAGAAAAATGTAGTTTATAAACAACAAACAAACCTTTAAGATTAGATTTTTGGCTCTATATGCTAGTTAATAATTTTTATATTTTTGTAATGTTTTCTTCAAGATTAAATTATTAATACAATTTTTTTTAATAATAAAATTAAATTATTTTCAAACTTAAAATAAGTATTAAGTTTGAAAATAATTAATAAAAAAAAAAATAACATTCAAGTATCAATATGGAAGTTGCTACAATTATTATAGTAAAATTTAATTTATCATTTTTCATATATTTTATTATTTTTAGCAGAAACAATATACTTTTGCATTCATATATAAATTGTTTAAGTGAAACTTTGAAAATAACATGATTTTCAAACGTCATTTTTGTACCCTAAAAATATAGTAAACAAACATTAATTTTCTCTGGAATTACTAACTCCTTATCCCATACAGGGATTAAGGCTTAACTCTACTTGTGAACCATAAGAATGTGGCAGTGGTCAGTTTGTACATCTATGATATAGAAGGATTAAAGTTTTGATTCACCTATGTAACTCAAGGTATATATATATATATATGTTTTTTCTTATGTTTTTTGTTTTTGTTAAATGCTGTAACTAATTTCAAATGTGTATGTGTAGAGGATGAGTTTAATGCGATAGAAGATAATGAAAGAGAGAGTGTTTATCATGAAGATTTCAATGTTGGTGAAGAGGGTGAAGGTGGATTTAGGGGTCGTTATCAACAAACAAAATATTACACACCTACGTCCACCTATCCCTCAGATGTTCATGATGATCTTCCTTGGGAAGGGTATACTGAAGCAATGACCCTCAAATGATGCTCAAGTGTTAAAATCAGGCTGCAAATGATTTTAAGCTCTAATATGTCCCTCAAGAGTAAGCAAAACTTGCATATTATTTTTCATTCATTGCAGAACTTTGTGGATGCATATCGAAAGATGGGGCCAATGACTGATATTTTTATTGATTTGATAAGGAGACAAAATTCGAAGGCGATAGGCCCCGATAAATGAGAAGTAGTAAAAAGTAGAGTTTTAAAAGAATATGCAATTTCTATGTTCAATTTTAAAGAGGGGCCAAAGATAAATATGTTGAGGGTGCAATATTTTCAGCACCCCAACATAACAAGACATCTTTATAATATATATTTTGGAAGCATATGGGAATTTTTCATGGAATGATGAGGTTCCAAATTACTTTTCTAGACTCTTTATTGCAGATTTTTTCATGGGCATGCAACCTGATTATACTAGCCTACCGTCCAATTATTATGGGGCTAGTAAAGGATGAACATATGATTGGAAATGGGCATATCAAAATGCATCATTGCAAAGGCCTCCATGACCTTTGGTATCTTGTCCAACAGGGGAATTTGTGTCACATTCAGATATGTGATCTACATTAGATGTTGGAAAGGAGGCTAGAAATGCAATCAAAGAAAATTTAGGATCCTCTTTTTATGGTGTTGATGTTGGGTTGAACTGTTAGAGAGTTGAAGCCAATTCTCGAGCCAATTTCATTTACAAAGCAAATGAGGAGATAGATTCTATGTCAGTAGAAGATATACGGGAGTATGAAAATTTTTTCCATAATGGTTGGAAGTTTTTAATTCATAATGATGAAACAAACATCGGTTTGGTATGTGTTATAGCTAGTAATTTTTTCAATCATTTGAGAACAATTTTCTTGTAGTTCTAGATCTATATACAAATCATTGTATCTTTAGAAATAATTGAGTTGTTATCGTCATTAATTTCAGTTTGTTAATATGTTAAATGAATCTCTAGTAAATAGGGGACTTGATTCAACGAGTTTACATTTGGATGGGTTGAATCAGGTATGTGTTTTTTAATATCCACATATGAGCAATTTAGTTGTCCAATCTTCACAACTTGTTGATTAATCACCATACATGAAATTTATGTTTGTGTATTAATGTGAACACATTGAACCCTATTTAATTCTTAGTTGTGTTGTTAATAGATCCCTATTCCATCTCCCTCTACTTGGGAAAGGTTGTCCCAGTTCTCATTGGGAGAGTTTGAAGAGGGTGGGAGTTCACAAGTATCATTGCATGTTGAAAACAAATTTAGTTATATATATGAAAATTGCAATGTCATTTAAATTATTAATTTAAAAGTAAAATGTCTTAAACAATATATACTTTATTGAATATTAGGGTATGGTGGGTAAGACCATGACTCATCCGGCCATGGGATTTCCATCATAGGTATTACATGTTTCAAAATTTAAAAATATAATTTAATGTGTTAAAATCATTTAAATTTAATTTTCAAATGTACAAATTTAAAATGTGTTATAGGGAAATGTGGAGAAGAGAGTACCTGAGAGTGTTCTTGAAGATAATGTGGAGAATAGAGTGCGGGAGATTGGGATTGAGGAATATTCATCCATACCTAAGAAGGATGTGTTTATTCATGATGATTCCTAAATGTATCTACATTGCACATTAGTGCATTTTAGTTTGTTTTTATGCTAGGCATTTTATATATAAGTGTTCAATCTTATTTGTGTTGAATGTGCTTTTGTTTTTTACTTTTTTCAAATTTTTGTTTGATCAACTTTTTAACTAAGCCTTTCCTATTCATATAAGGGTTACTCAACTAGTGTCTATATAACTTTTCAATACTTCAATCAATCATTTTGAAATATATAGAACTCTTATATCACCTTATTGTCGTATAAAATGGTACATTCAATCTTGTTTATGTTTAGATCATGATGCAGACCTAATTTTGAACTTGAGCATTTGATTATTTGAGAACAAACTCTATCCCACATCATAAAAGGGGAAGTTTCTAAATTTCCTTCAATTTCATTCATTTCCTTCTTGTCTAAGAATGGCGTAATATGGAGATTTGTGTTTTATGCATACAACAAAGTGAATTCCTTCTTGGGGTATTGTCAAACTCTTAATTAATTTCTTACTAACCAAAAAAAAAAACATTTGTAGATTTAAAAATAAGCTATGTGCGTGCATGATGCCACTTATGTTTATATAATGATGAAGACATATTTCCAAGATCATTTGATTATATGTAATATGAATACATCCCATGTAGAAAGATGAAATATTTAAATGATTTTTGACGAATGACTTAATATATCTGTAGATTTGTGTTTTTTGCATGTACATGAAAGATTATATGAGAACATCTATTCCACTGCATAAAGAAGAGATAAATATTTTCTTGGAAGAATGGATTTTAATATGGATATTTGTGAACTTTCATAGATATAAGTATTTTCTTGGAAGAATGGATTAATATGAATATTTGTGAGTCCTTTAATTTGAAATGACATTTGATTATATGATAACATTTATTCCACTGCAGAAGAGGAGATAAGTATTTTACTAGAAGAATGGTTTGATATAGATATTTGTGAAAAAATTTCACACAGAAGGGAGTTTATTTTCAGGGTATTATCTAACTCTAAATACTAAAATTGGTTACCAAACACATAATTTTTCTCTTTAAAAATTTCCTAGATATGATCTTACTTTGTGCATATCTTGTAGGCAATGTTTAAAGAACATTTGTTTATAAAAGAAAATTAAATATTTATGCAAAGAATGTCTTAATATGGAGAGTAACTATTTTGGAAGTTTTGGAACTTAGTGATGTAAGTTTGATTTTTAAAAAATGCCAAAAAAATATAATAAAAAGAGAGTAATAATCTTTATGAATGATTTTAGGGGCTAAATTTCGCTCATGGGCTAATTTTCCATGGTTTTTCTAAAAAAATGATTCGCTATTTTAAAAATGATTTGCCCAATTTCTATAGGATAAAATTATTTTACCTTAAAAATCGCAAACATTTTATAAAAACTATATAAGTCCTTAGAAATTTTAATATTTTTTAAAAAATATTGCCAATCATTTATAGTTGGCATATGAAGGATTAGTATGATTAGCCAAGGTTTCTACATTTTAAAATAATTTTCCATCCTTAAAATCATCCCTAATAATCTTAGATCTATGGAACTCTGGTTGGATATGTTATTCTTTCTCATTGCTTATTTAATAGAGTTAAATATCTTTAAAATATTTACTAATAAAGTATAGATTCTAATGTGTGTTATTGATTTTTATTTTTATTATTACAAATTTTTACATTATTTGGTGGAAACAGAGCACATGGATATTTGAAGATGAAACTTAACACTTTTGGTAAATGTCAATTTTGCTTTCATAACATTTTGTTTTATTTATCTAAAATGGTATGTGTACATTTTATTTTAATTTTGTAGATATTTTTTCTTTTGCATGTACAAAGAGATCTAACTTAGCGATGACTTAGAGTCAAGAATTTTGGAGTAAAATGTTAACTGCCTCTTAATTTTTTTTATTAGCCTAAAATGCTCGTGGAACCTATGTATTTGGCAGTGTAACTATGCGAACTTTCATTATATATATAAGATAGTAATTCAAACTTCCCTCTCTATCTTTCCCCCACCCATCTATATTCCCATTCTCGATTTTGAAGCACTATAATGGTTGGTAGGCACACACAAAGGACGTGAATAATAGATTTTCTCATCTAAGGGAGAAGGATAGTAATGACTGAACAAAACTATTTGTTTTGTATAGTGAACCTTGTCTATTCTGAGAATCATCCTTCCGTCATATATATATATATATATATATATATATATATATGGAAATCAAAATATCAATTTATTGTTTGATATTTGATTTTTGTTATATTGTTTATGATGGTGAAAGGACAATTTATGTTCCATGATAGTGTGCTAAAATTATTATTTTTTATTTCATTTCATTTATAAACATCATTGTATAGTCAAGTAGTTTATAATTTCAATTATGTTTGATTTGCAAATATGGTTGAATAGTTAAACATATCATCATTATAGTTTCCCTTCTATTTGTAGATATTTTTATAAGTTGAAGGGTTCATAGTGTCATCATAGAGTTTATAGGGTTGAAGGGCTGTAGATAGAAATATTTGGTAGTCATGAGCATTGGCAATTGCCAAGTTTTCAATGGGTGATATGGATTTTATTATGTTCCATTCAAGTGATAATCAATTGACTTTGAATATTCTTTTGTAAATTGAAGCATATTGATCATTGCATCAATATAGGCCCCACCCTTATTTTTATAGGGCATAGACTCATATCCATCCAAAACTTAGTAAAATCCATGTTCAAAATTGAAAATTCAGAATGAAATGACAATACAACACTAAACTGGTTATGTTCATCCTTGGTTTCGTTTCGAGCTTTCAATATATTAATTTAAAAAAATGTGAAATAAATAGTAGTTTTCATAATAATAATAATAAAATATAATCTTTGTTAATGTAAAATTAAAATATACTTTAATATAAGAGATTTTCATTAAAATTTATATTGACATAAACTTCTTATGTATCGAAAAGGGCTGATGGATTATGAATCCTCTGTACATTGGAAGTATTCACTAGTGACATTAATATTAAACCTATGAGTGTTGTTCAATATCACATAATATCTCTCTATCCAAAAATTTGTAGGGATAACAACACACCATCCACAGTACAAGGTATACATCGAGTAAACTCCCAACTTTGTTATCAGGTCACAAAATCACATTCTTTTGACTTAATTGTTTTCAATCAAACTTAATCAAAACTATGTTTATTTTGAACTTGACATCACTTAGTAACATTATTAATATCTAAGAACATTTTTTATGGTAAATAATAGGTATAAGAATCATTTAGATAGGATAATCATTACTTTTATTTAAGTACAAAAATTATTATTATATAAAATGTTAATAAAAAATAAAATAGTTAGTAAAATTAAGAGTTAAACCAAGAGAAATATTATCACTAACAACCATGTATTTTAATATTTGTCTTAAAATGTTTCTATTGTTTATGATGGTGAAAGGACAATTTATGTTCTATGATAGTGTGATGAAATTAAAAATGGTTTGTTTCCTTTCATTTATAAATATCATTGTATAGTCAAGTTGCTTAAAATTTAAATTTTGTTTAATTTGCAAATATAGTTGAATATTCAAACATATCATCATTATAGTTTCCCTTCTATTTGTAGATATTTTTATAAGTTGAAGGGTTCATAGTCCAAGGGAATATTTCAACTATTTAATTTTTGTATATATTTAAGTATGTTTAACGTGTAGAATATAAGTAGTGTTAGGTTGATCATACACATTTTTCAAGTACCTCATAATTCCAATTTTGTTTTATTTTCTTCAAGATACTAAAATATAAATGCACATTGTAGAAATTTAATATATCAACACTTTTTGAATCCAAATTCACAATTTCATAACTAAAATTGACACTTTTTAAGATGTCTTTAAAATCTTTAATTAAGATAATGGTAAAAAAAAAATGTTATTGGCCAACATGGTGTATAATGTGTAGATAGGATGGAAAATTAGTAAACCATTTATTTGTACAATGTCCATATGAAAAGGATGTGGGAATGAAGCAATAAAATTGACACTTTTGGAATCAAAATTCACACAAAAAACTGAAATTGTGACTTTTATGTGTCACAGATATTTCATAGTGGGCTCCAAATCCTCTCCTATGTCTCCTCTATCTCCTCTATCACTTTAAAACTATAAAGGTTCAATTATTATGTCTCCTCTATCATGTTTTTTCTCCTCATCCTCATAGGTAGAGTATCTCACCAGTCAATTGAATCTAATTAAATTTCATCTTAAGTGTATGTTAATCATACACTACCAAATTCTCAATATACTCCAAATTCAATTAAAAAAATGAAAATCTAAATGCAACAAGCCAAGCCTTAGTAGATGGTGTGATTTTTTAATTGTAGAATTATATTATTCCTAAATATATTAATAGAGAGAGGGATGATTTTATGAAAGGTACTACATTTAGTGAAATTTTCCTAATCCATTAATAGTCTGTTATAATGACATGGAAATGGGTCCTAGTTCTGATATGAATTTATCCTATTCATATGAAAAATAATTTCAATCATTGGAAATAATGAATGCAATTTTTTTATGTATTATTCATGATGGATTAAAGGATTTGAAAGAGAGGGTAAAAATCTCAAATCTAAAGATCATAATACAGGTGCAATTTCCAAAAAAATAGTGGAATTGTAAATTGATGGAGGAGATGAGAACATAAGTGTGAAAAAGTCAATTATAATGTAAGAGGATATTGCGAAGAATTATGTTTCAACCCCCATAAATAAGAATGGAAATATTTTAGATATAGAAGACAATGGTATATTACAAAAAAATGTTAAAAATATTGGTGTGAATATGAAAAATGAGAAACAAGTGGTAAATAAATTTATTGATAGTGATCCATATTTCTCACAAATTGTTCCATTATAAAACATAAAGAAACCAAGTCAATGGCCCTAAAATATTGAACTTTATTAGTCACTATTTTAAGGGGGCACCCAAACCTAGGCACAATATTCTCCTCCAAAAACTTTATGATTGTTTGAAAATTATCCTTCTTGGTGGGAATGGCCTTCACCCATTTGCTAAATCTGTGACTAATAGTCAAAATTCATTTATGCTAACCAATGGAATATATTATGATCTCTCCAATGAAATCTATTCCCCACTATATGAACATTGCATTAAATTATAGTAGCTTCAAGGGAAATGTAGGGATATTTTTGAAACTCATACATTAAGAATTCAACAGGAAGTAAGAAACATCTCTATAACAAGGGGACTCAAGATAAAAAAAGGTACCATTTGGAGCCTCTAAGCTATCTATCATTGAACATGGTTGTGTATTTCAACTATGAGTAGATTCAACCCAACTATGAGTAGATTTTGTATTTGTGTATACAATGGATAATTTATAGGATTAGTATAATCACTCAAATTATAGGCCATTTCAGGTTCCCTATAAAATCTATAGGTTCTTCCCTCAAATTGTAAATAAGGCTCGATAAATTTTATAATTCATCAAAAATATAGTTCCTTGTTTGGATGGACCATGAAAGTAAACTAAACCAATTGATTCAAGAATCCTAGATATTCATAAATACGTTTATTTTGAATGAAAAATATAAAATTGTAGAATGTATGTCACTTTTTTAAAGACATCGTAATGGTATACAATATTGAATTATTCATTCATGATCAGATTTTGACATTTTCCATTTTCTAACTTTTGTTTGTTTTTATTGATTGAACTTATATTAACTTTATGCACACTACACATACCAAATGACTATATTGACAACTTATGACATCTGACTAATAGGCCAGAAAGTGAACACGACTTTCATTTTGATGAATTTCTTGAAAAAATTAGCCTTTCAATACAATGAATCCTATTTCATATATAAAATTGTTATCATCAAAATATTATAATAACCTCATCTTTTGTTTTGTGCATCACATCAAATAATATTTTACATTTTCAATGTTTTCTATAAGTGAAACCACGACAAAGACATCTCCTGCAAATAACTCGCTACGCTCAAACAAGAAATTTGTGTTATATTAACACCTATTCATGTGCCATTAAACTCATATACTATATATAAATTTTATATACACAACTTACAGGTACATCTTCAAGTTATTAAATATTTTAAATATATATTTTCAAACAAATGAAACATAAAAATTACCTTATCTAACAAGATCATAAACCCTATCGCCATCAACTGACACTATAGTTTCATTTGATTCCATCTCCTCTGAGCTTGGAAGTGGAATTTTCCCTTTTATATTAAGTTCTATATGTCTCTAAGCTTTAACATATTCTGAATTTTAGTTTTCACGAATCTCTATGGATTTATGTAACAACATCCTAGTTACGACGACCCAACTCTAGTAACTAGTGCAATTTTGTGTGTGTGTGTGTGTGTGTTTAAAAAGTGTGTGCATGCGTGTACAAAGGAAACAATCAATGTATTCGACTCTGCGTCACCACCCGACGACGAATAAGACCCAACCATGATGAACATAAAAAGATGACAAGGACGCACGACAAGTAACTGCATGCATAATTGACGATCACACGATGATAAGTAGAACTGACTACCCAACCGTCCTACCCTGCAATGGTTAGGACCTCCAAGACACATAAGGAACGCTCAAGCCTAGGTTCCCATTGATTTTAACCATTTAAGGTCTCAGGGCTGGCGACTGTTCTGAGGAACATAGAGGTGTCTACAACCCTCCCGACACAGGCAAACAATCCCACTAAGCTAAGGAATATCATCAGACCAACCCAAGGCAACCAACATAACCATACAGTAACATAAACCTTCAATTGCGAGCGAGAATTAGAAATAAAAATCCAACATTGTGCATGGCGCGCAACCAAAAATCTAAACATTTAAACATTTCTTCAATCCAAATGAAATTACAAGCGCGCAAGGTGTCCGAGATACGTAAACTATCTAACAGTAACCAACTCGAGGCAAAATTCCTTTTTATTTCCAGGCGCGCTATTTGATCAATCAATCATTAATTAAAACATAAAACATATAAATAATCTGCGATATCAATACCATAAATGATGACCACATGATCATGTACATCCCCTTGAATATTAGTATTAACATAAGATATTGCACAACATCACATTAATAATGACCTTACCTCATATTGACCTCCCATTACATCCCAATACCCTACAATAACATTTCACTATCATTTCATTCCATTCCATTCCATTATATCAACTTCCATTGCTTTGTAAAAACATTAATTAAACATTAACTGAATTAAATAGCTTGCTATTATTGAATAATAACTACATAAGTAAATGGTTGCTTCGTTTATGGCTGTCATAAAATAATTCTCAATCTTCCCTCACTCTAATTTCATCCAACTAGCCACTAATCTGCTACATTAGTAAAATCTTAAGGTAGCAGTAAAAGTTCGATGCAAGGGTAAAATGCTTAACTATTATAATATTATTGATTATAATATTATTAAAGAAAAACATCCATAATAACAATGTCATTATAAAAACCTTGCAATTAA
>JZKD02S1592565.1:27594-47482 GCA_000966675.3 Picea glauca
CCACCCTTCCCTAAATCACATTTTATTTAAGTTTTAATGAAAACCCTCTAAAAATTCTATGTCTTACAAGTGTCACTCATCCCCCACGTTTCTCCAAAATTATTTTCTTTAATTTATTAAAAGGCTCATTTCCCTATTTTTATTAATCCCTTCTCTTTTTTCTTTTTTTTTTAAAAACCAAAAAGGTAATGCACTAATTAATCTTTTCATTTTATTTTTAAATTCATATCTTTTTATACTCCCGCACGTTAAATAATTTTATTACTTATTAATTGTCTATGTTTCCTGTATTACTTAGTTTCCCTATTTTTATTAATCCCTTCCTCTTTTTTTAGAACCAAAAAGGTAAATGCGCTAGATAATCTTTTCATTTATTATTTATTTAATATCTTTTGTTCTTTCACAAGTTAGGAATTAATTTCTTCTTTGTAAAATTTTAAAACCATTAGTTTTAATTTAAATCTTACCCTTGTCATCACCCCAAGAATTTTATGAAGACCCAACTATTACTTAGGTGGGTTTTTGTTTAAATTGTTATTTTTATTCCAGGGTCTGTTTTTAAGGTTAGACTAAAATTTTACCCTAAAAGTTTTAGACTTAGTACTTAGATCCTGAACTGGCCGACACTGGGTTAGGGAAGTTGTTTAAGGATTTCTAAAGGCATTATTATCTTAGGGCTATTTAGGTTTGTTTCCTTCATCAACATTAATGCGACGTGCTCTTCAGGATGCACCACGTGCTCCAAGGGTGCCACTCGCCTCGTTCATTTCCTTTGCGTGACGTGCCCTTCAGGATGCACCCCATTCTCCAAGGGTTCCACTCGCTTCTTGTGTTTATTTTGTGCGACGTGCCCTTTAGGATGCACCACGTGCTCCAAGGGTGCCACTTGCCAACTTGACTGATTGGTAGACATCTATAACCCCTGGAGTCAATACTCCACCAGGTGAACTTGTGGGAGACTAACGGCTCTAAGGAATAAGACCCCCACATTATTGCACGACCCTTAGAATCATCGTGAGCGACTATCGCAGTCTGCCCTCATGGCATCGTGGATCCTCTCGAACTAGGTAATCATTAACCTACAGTTCAAGCCACGACGGGAGTGCTAGTAGGCTGTGGCAGGGCTGTTGTCCACACCTCTCCCTCAACCTCTCTGGAAATCATGTGTGTCCCCTTTACTCCATATGTGAGTCTGGTCAGCAAGCTATCGTCAGCCTGCATCATCAACAATCATGTCAGAAATGTCAACATCATATCATCAAATCAAATTAAATATCTTTGTAAATAAATCAATCTAATAGCACACTCCCTGACTCAATCTGGATTCCAAGGGGATTCCATCGATGCCTCTACATCATCAAGGTCCAAAACCCTGCACACTCAATAAAATTGAGTCAATAGCACCTGTCTACATCAAATAGTAAAACCTCATGTCATCTATCATAACGCATCATAATCAAGTATAAATGTTTTAACATCAGAAAATTCCAGATCACTTGCGAGCAAGTGTCGTCAAATAATAAGTTTTCTCAGTTCGCTAGAGCAGGATGTTACATACACCCCCTTTTGGTCTAAACTTTGTCCCGAAGTTTCTCAATATATATGCCAAAATAAAAGTATCACAGTATCATAAGTCTATCTATCAAACAAAAATGGAAACTGCTGACGTATATCATATGCATCCTCCCAGGTCGTCGAGTGCGGACTATAACTGTCCCATTGGAACTTGACCTAATCTACCGTTCGATGTCGTAACTGTCGAATGCGATGATCTAAGATGCAGACCGGATCAACCGTGAGCGCTCCCTCATCCTATACCTACAATGAACTCATGTCAATCACGTGTGTAGGATCACTAATATAATGTCTCAGAACAGATACATGAAAAAAATCGTGCATATGCCTCAAAGAATCAGGCAAGGCTAGTAGATAGGCCACAGGCCCCTTTCTCTCCACAATCTCGAAAGGTCCCATAAATCTAGGAGAGAGTTTAGCTCCCTTTCCAAACTTGATCGAACTCTTATGCGGTTCAACCCGCAAGAAGACTCGATTGCCGACCTCGTAACTACGGTCGACTTGGTGCGCATCGGCATAACTCTTCTGCTGATCCCGTGCTTCTTTAATCATTGGTGTTATGGTTTTAATTTGCTCTTCCATTTCTTGGATCGCTTCTGGTCCCACCAGGACCCTATCCTCAAGTCGATCCCAACTCAAGGGCATCCGACACAGTCGCCCATAAAGAAACTCGAAAGGCGCCATCTTAATGGTGCTCTAGTAACTGTTGTTGTAAGAAAACTCTAGTAGAGGCAAGAATTCCTCCCAACGCTTTTGTTGGTCCATTACATACATGTGCAACATGTCTTCCAAGGTTTGGTTCATTCGTTCTATCTGTTCGTCCGTCTCTGGGTGATAAGAAGTACTAAGTTAAGTTGGGTTCCCAAGGCCTCTTGGAAACTCATCCAAAATCGTCCAGTAAACACCGATCCTCGATCGGATATAATCTTTTTAGGCACGCCATGCAGCCTTACAATCTCACTGATGAAAACTTACGCTATAGCCTAATACATCGTACACATAGGAATAAAGTGAGCACTCTTTGTCAGAGTGTCTACTACTAGAAAAATCGAGTCGTGTCTCCTTGCCGTCAGTGGCAATCCAATAATAAAATCCATTGAAATAACTTCCCATTTCGATTCTGAAATGGCATGTGGTTGAACTAATCGTGCCGGGTGTCTATGTTCAGCCTTTACCTGCTGATACTCTAGACATATAGCCACAAAGTTGACTATGTTGGCCTTCATTCCCCTCCATAAGAATAAGGGTTTAAGGTCTACCCTCATCTTCGTAACTCCTGGGTGAGCCATGTAAACTACTCTATGAGTCTCTCTCAGGATCAACATCCTCAAATCATCATTTGGCGGTATGTAAATCTTACTTCTAAACCTCAATAACCCATCACTATCAAAATAAAATCCCTCATATCGTGGTACCATCATTGTGTTTTGGTCTGATAAAATCCTTGACTCCTTGTACTAGTCATCGCCATGCTGTAAAGTGAGAATCTTCTCACGTAGATTCGTTTGAAGAGGCAACACCGAAAATATGCATGGCCTCCGACTCAAAGCATCCACCACTCGGTTCAATGTCCCTTTATGTAAGTAATCTCGAAGTCATACTCGCTAAGCAATTCCGACCAACGTCGTTGTCGCGCGTTCAGGTTGCTTTGCATGAAAATGTGTTGCAACCCACAATGATTAGTCTTTAATTCAAATTTTCATCCAACAAGGTAGTGTTTCCAAACCTTCAAGGCATAAACGATGGATAATAACTCCAAATCATGCATCGCGTAGTTCTCCTCATGTCTTCTTAGCTTCCTCGAAATGTAAGCAATCACTCGTCTGTCTTGCATAAAGACTCCGCCTAATCCTTCCTTGGATGCGTCAGTGCATACCAAGAAGCCCGCGTCCATGTCAGGGACCTTTAGTATCGACGCTGTCATCTACAACTCCTCAAGCCTATGAAATGCTTTCGCACATTTCTCGATCCAACCAAACTTCTTGTTTTTCTTCTGCAATTCCGTGATCGGATTTGCTATCTTCGAAAATCCCTCGAAAAACTGTCGATAGTATCCTGCTAAACCCATAAAACTATGCACTTCTGTGACATTCGTCGGTGCAGGCCATTCCATAATAGCCTCAACCTTGGCTGGATCCACAGCGATACCTTCGTCGGAGATGACATGCCCTAAGTAGTGAATCCTTGATTGATAAAAAGAGAATTTGGAAAACTTTCCATACAATTTGTGTTCTCATAAACATTGTAGTACCAAGCGCAAGTGCTCATCATGCTCCTCCATCGTCCGAGAGTAGATCAAAATATTGTCAATGAATACTTGGACGAACTTGTCCAAGTACTTGCAGAACACCCCATTCATCAAACTCATAAATACCACTGGGGAATTTGTCAGTCCCAACGGTAAAATAGTAAACTCGTAATGTCCAAATCTCATCTTAAAGGGGGTCTTAGGGACGTCATCCTCCTTGATTCGTAACTGGCGATACCCTGATCGCAAATCGATCTTGGAAAACACCGTCTCACCCTTCATTTGATCAAACAGATCATCAATTCTTGGTAAGGGATATTGATTCTTGATCATAGCCTCGTTCAGTTGACGATAGTCAATGAAGAGCCTCCACGATCCGTCCTTCTTTCGTATGAAAATAACAGGTGCACCCCACAATGACACACTAGGACGTATCAGTCCCAGGTCTAGCAACTCCTTCAGTTGCATTTTCAACTCTTGCAACTCCAGGGTCGACATCCGATAAGGCATTCTTGCTATTGGTTCGGTCCCCGATTTCAGGTCTATGGTAAACTCCAATTCCCTTTTCGGTGGCATCCCAGGTAACTCCTATGGAAACACGTCCGCAAACTCCTTCACTGCTGGAAAGTGTTCTAGACCTTCCACCACTCCCTTTTCATTTAGCACAACGATCGCATAAAGCTTGCATCCCTTGCACATACTCTTTCGTAATTGTAAGGAAGAGACAAACCTTAGAGAAACTCCCTGGTTCCATCCTACAATCACATGTCTCTGTCCTTCGTCATCAACCAAGCTCAACCGTTTCATCTTACAGTTGAGTATCGCCTCATGCGATTCCAACCAATCCATACCAATCACGATGTTATAAGATCCTAAGATCGTGACGTACAAGTTGACCCTCGTGAAAAACTCTCCCAGGTTAAGGGCGCAGCCCGTAACCTTTCCTCCAACCTTTTGTTTGGATCCCGAAGCCATCTCTATGAAGCTAAACTCATCCTGTTCGAATGCCTTCACCTTAATCCTTTTTAGCATTGCACCAGAAATGAAACTCTCAGTAGCACCTGGGTCTATCAAAATACTAAGGGTCTGGTCAGCGACAGTACCAGTTGTCTCGATCACAGTTGACTGGTGCTCTGCCTGGCGGTTATTCACCACTGCATGAATCTGATGGGCCTTGCCCATATCTCCCACTGTAGTGGGTCCAGCTGATCCGGACGCCCTGGTCCTCTCCACAGGATAGTCGCACTGATAGTGTGGCTCCCCACATGTCCAACACCCCTTCTTCGGCCCAGTAGTCCTGGTACCCAAAGTAGAAGACGACGGCCCACTGGCTTGGAACCCCGGTCTGTTCTGCTGAACATGCCTAAACTGTTGCTGCTGCGAGCGACGTTGCTGCTGGTGCTGTGGTCCTCGATAGGGTGCCCGCTGCTGAGGCGGTAGTATTCAGGGTGTAGTGAAAGTGGATCCTCTCTGGAAGCCACGATATCTCGGCGTATGTCTCACTGGGGTCTGATGCTGTGGTGTACCAGATGAACCCTGCTCTGCGGGTTTCGCTGGAGTCCTGGTCTGATCCCCACTGATAATCTCCTCCTCTTCTATGAGGGCCTTTTGGATAGCGTTGTACAAGGTTTGAGGCATCAATATCCTAACCTTTGCACGCAGGCTGCCGTTAAGGCCAAACACGAACCGGTTGACCTTGAGTTTCTCTATGTTAAGGTGCGGAGCATACTGGAGCAGCTCCATGAACGTGCCTTGTACTCGGGCACCGTATGACCTCCCTGTCGTAATGCGTTGAACGCATTGAGATGACGCTCAATGAATTCCTCTGAAAGGTACCCCTCTCGGAATCGTTCCTCGAACACTTCCCATGACACGTCTTCAACAACCATGTTCAGCTATGGCAGGAGCGTCTTCCACCATAGTAGAGCTCTCCCCTTCAGTTGGAAGACCGCCATGCGGACCTTCATGTTGGAGGTATAATCATGAAGTGCGAAGCACATCGCCATGTTCTCCAACCATGCCTCAGCGGCGGCACCATCTAGGCACCAAAGAACTCGGGAAATTTAACCTTCTTGAGTTCATGGTGAACGCTACCGGTAACGGCCGGTGCGCGCCGCAGAACCTCAGCGGGTGCCGACGCCCTGGCCTCGTCTCTATCCAATCGACTGATCAGTGCCTCGGACATGTGCTGAAAATATCTCATCATCCCAACAACATCACCAATCGCTATCTGCTCTTGTCCGAGAACTTGCTCGCCTCCCTTGGGGTTAGACCCCTCAGGTGGGGATTCTACTGGAGGCGTCGCGCCTCCTCCCCTAGAACCCCGTCATCTACCTCCGCGGTGTCCTCTAACCATGATTACTTGCACACACCCAATCAACTCGATCAACAATAGTATAATAAAATCAACTCATGTCAACGAAATCCGTAGCGAATCCCAAGTCGCGGGTTGAACCGGCTCTGATACCATATGTAACAACCTCCTCGTTACGACGACCCACCTCTAGCATCTAGTGCAATTTTTTTTTTGTGTGTGTGTTTAAAAAGTGTGTGTGTGCATGTACAAAGGAAACAATCAACGCATTCGACTCTGTGTCGCCACCCGATGACGAATAAGACGCAACCATGATGAACATAAAAAGATGACAAGGACGCGCGACAAGTAACTGCATGCATAATCGACGATCGCATGACGATAAGTAGAACTGGCTACCCGCCTGTCCTACCCTGCAATGGTTAGGACCTCCAAGACACATAAGCAACGCTCAAGCCTAAGTTCCCATCGATTTTAACCATTTAAGGTCTCAGGGCTGGCGACTGTTTTGAGGAACATGGAGGTGTCTACAGCCCTCCCGACAAAGGCAAACAATCCCACTAAGCTAAGGACTATCATCAGACCAACCCAAGGAAACCAACATAACAATACAATAACATAACCCTTCAATTGCGAGCGAGAATTAGAAATCAAAATCCAACATTGTGCATGGCGCGCAACCAAAAATCTAAACATTTAAATATTTCTTCAATCCAAATGAAATTACAAGCGTGCAAGGTGTCCGAGATACGTAAACTATCTAACAGTAACCAACTCGAGGCAAAATTCCTTTTTATTTCCAGGCGCGCTATTTGATCAATCAATCATTAATTAAAACATAACACATATAAATAATCTGCGATATCAATACCATAAATGATGACTACATGATCATATACATCCCCTTGAATATTAGTATTAACATAAGATATTGCACAACATCACATTAGTAACGACCTTACCTCATATTGACCTCCCATTACATTCCAGTACCCTACAATAACATTTCACTATCATTTCATTCCATTCCATTCCATTATATCAACTTCCATTGCTTTGTAAAAACATTAATTAAACATTAACTGAATTAAATAGCTTGGTATTATTGAATACTAACTACATAATCAAATGGTTGCTTCCTTTATAGCTATCATAAAATAATTCTCAATCTGCCCTCACTCTAATTTCATCCAACTAGCCACTAATCTGTTGCATTAGTAAAATCTTAAGGTAACAGTGAAAGTTCGATGCAAGGGTAAAATGCTTAACTATTATAATATTATTGATTATAATATTATTAAAGAAAAACATCGATAATAACAATGTCATTATAAAAAACTTGCAATTAAAATAACATTAAATTTCATTCCCTTCTAGCTAACACTACAATACATGGGCTTTACATTGCAATAACAATAACCTCTCCATAATAACCATGCCATCATATTTTAGATCACAAACCTTGCAATTACACTAACACAAATAGCTTGTTGTTGGTATGGTATCATTGGTAACATAAATCTAATTGGGTTTTAAATAAGCTTACTGCCTTCTACATTAACATATATTATCCTATGTACTTATGTAAAACGGGAGCATCCTTGAAGAAAAAGGTAAAAGAATTTTTATTTCCTTTTTGATAATGACCATTTAACTGTCCTCAATATAAACATATAGTAGGATAACAAGGAACATGATTCTAAGCCTAAATTGAAAATATGATTATGAAAGAGATGAGGTATATATCGCTTCGTCTGAGGTGTCGTTATCAATTAAGCTTGACATGAAATTGAACCATAACTTTTGAGAGCTCAAATACTTTGGATTTCTGTTCTTTGTAGTCATGGAGAAGGAGGTTTCATACAATTGAGTCGGTGCTACAAAATTTTAGGCATGAAGTGGTCTAAGCACTAATGTGAATCAAATCATTCACCCAATCTGTGTCCAACATAGAATTCCCCAATTAAAATTCCCCCACATTATCTCGAGAGCCCAATAGGAGTGGAGCAACTACAAATGGTCCAAAGTTGATGTGGATTCTGATATTCAATTAAAAGTAAAATATAAAAACTGAAATGTAGGGATTCTGATATTCGTTTCAAATAACAATTTAATCTGAAAGTGTAGGGATTCTAATAGCTATTCAATAAAGGTTTAAGGATTGAAACCGCAAGGATTCTAATATTCGTTTGAAATAAAAATCAAAACTGAAAATTGTAGGAATTTGAATATTCGTTTCAATTACCACTCAGAAAAGGAAGACATAGGGAGTCAAGGTGAAACTTATCAATTGCCAGAAAAGCCAATAACTATCGCCATAACTCATTTACCAGGACGAATTGGTAGTAATCATAAAAAAATGAATTGTAAGTTACAACAATATTATAAAACTAATTGCCAGAACTATTTTACAAGGACTGAATGCCAATACAGTCTTAGCCATGTTTAAAAACTCCCCAGTCAGATGTAATGATGCCCACAGTCATTTATGAATTCCCACATTTAAAACAAAGCGCCCACAGAAATTTGTGATGCCCCCATCACTGTAAAAATACCCCAGTCAGATGTAATGATACCCACATTCATATATGAATGCCCACATTTAAAACAAAGCGCCCACAGAAATTTGTAACGCCCCCATCACTGTAAAAACGCCCCAAAAATTTTATAAACGCCCCCGTTAACATGAAAATGCCCACATTAACATCAGACGCCCCCCATTAATATTAAAAATGCCCGTTGAATATAAAAACGCCCCTTTTCTATATAATATAGCCTCAGAGATATGAAACGCCCCCATTCATATAAAGAAAACGCCCACGGAAATATAAAAAAAAACCCTGGTAATATAAAATATGCCCACACTGGCTTAAAAAGCCCATGGAAATACAAAATGCTCAGATTGAAACAAACACCCATAACCAAATTTAAAAATGCCCCCAGTCAGATATAAACACAGCCATTAACTTAAAAACGCCCACTGGGTAAAAACAACCATTAACATATGAACTCCATACACCCAGCCATTAACATATAAATGCCCTATGCACAGCCATGAACATATAACACCACTGCAAAGGTAAAAATGCAAAAAACAATGCAAGGCATGGCGGGAGATTGTACAGATCCAAAGAAGGTCACAGAAATCCATCAACAATCATTCAGCCCAGCTATAACACAAATTCAGTCATGAACTAAACTCAGTTTACCCATTTAAAACACATGCAGATCTAACCATATATCCAAATGCCTCCTACTCTACCAGTAATAAAATCATACCTTTTCCTTTTGCCCACTTTGGATGACGTCCCGCGCTCCGTGCCGCTTCCCACCCTCCGTGCCGCTCCCGCTCGCCGACCGTAGAGACCTCACCGGTACCTCCCAGCCAATCGCTAGGGGTACTCTGCTTCCCCCTTAGCCCCCCGAGCCGCAAAGGGGCCACACAAATCCAGAAGGTATGCCTAGCTTCCCAGCTCGCCTCGCAAGGCTGAGCTACCACTCCAATACAAGYTGAGAAAATCCCAACTCCTCACAAGCAATCAGTYCAGTCCAAATTCGRCARCGTAACGTTACGCTYCAAAAAAAAAAAACCCCCGTTCTTCCTCATWTTCCCTTTCTTTTATAGAGTTTTGAGACCCACCCTTGCCCTAAATCACATTTTATTTAAGTTTTAATGAAAACCCTCTAAAAATTCTCTGTCTTACAAGTGTCACTCATCCCCCACATTTCTCCAAAATTATTTTCTTTAATTTATTAAAAGGCTCATTTCCCTATTTTTATTAATCCATTCTCTTTTTTTTTTTTTTAAAAACCAAAAAGGTAATGCGCTAATTAATCTTTTCATTTTATTTTTAAATTCATAACTTTTTATACTCCCGCAAATTAAATAATTTTATTACTTATTATGTGTCTATGTTTCCTTTATTACTTAGTTTCCCTATTTTTATTAATCCCTTCCTTTTTTTTTTAAACCAAAAAGGTAAATGCGCTATATAATCTTTTCATTTATTATTTATTTAATATCTTTTGTTCTTTCACAAGTTAGGAATTAATTTCTTCTTTGTAAAATTTTAAAACCATTAGTTTTAATTTAAATCTTACCCTCATCATCACCCCAAGAATTTTATGAAGACCCAACTATTACTTAGGTGGGTTTTTGTTTAAATTGTTATTTTTATTCCAGGGTCTGTTCTTAAGGTTATACTAAAATTTTACCCTAAAAGTTTTAGACTCAGTACTTAGATTCTGAACTGGCCGACACTGGGTTAGGGAAGTTGTTTAAGGATTTCTTAAGGCTTTATTATCTTAGGGCTATTTAGGTTTGTTTCCTTCATCAACATCAATGTGACGTGCCCTTCAACATGCACCACGTGCTCCAAGGGTGCCACTCGCCTCCTTTGTTTCCTTTGCGCAACGTGCCCTTCATGATGTACCATGTGCTCCAAGGGTGCCACTCGCTTCTTGTGTTTCTTTTGCGAGACGTGCCCTTCAGGATGCACCACGTGCTTCAAGGGTGCCACTCGCCAACTTGACTAATTGGTAGACATCTATAACCCCTGGAGTCAATACTCCACCAGGTGAACTTGTGGGAGACTAAGGGCTCTAAGAAATAAGGCCCCCACCTTATTGCATGCCCCTTAGAATCATCATGAGCGACTGTCACAGTCTGCCCTCATGGCATCATGGATCCTCTCGAACTAGGTAATCATTAACCTACAGTTCGAGCCACGGCGGGAGTGCTAGTAGGCTGTGGCAGGGCTACTATCCACACCTCTCCCTCAACCTCTCTGGAAATCGTGTGTGGCCCCTTTACTCCATATGTGAGTCTGGTCGGCAAGCTATCGTCATCCTGCATCATCAACAATCATGTCAGAAATGTCAACATCATATCATCAAATCAAATGAAATATCTCAATAAATAAATCAACCCAATAGCACTCCATGACTCAATCCAGAGTTCAAGGGGGTTCCACCGATGCCTCTGCAACATCAAGTTCCAAAACCCTGCACACTCAATAAAACTGAGTCAATAGCACCTGTCTACATCAAATAGTAAAACCTCATGTCGTCTATCATAATGCATCATAATCAAGTATCAATGTTTTCACATCAGAAAAGTCCAGATCACTTGCGAGCAAGTGTCCTCAAATAATAAGTTTTTTCAGTGTGCCAGAGCGGGATGTTACATCTATGTCCTCTATGCAAACTAAAAAAAAAATAAAGATTCATTTCTTGTATCAAATGTAAATACATTTTGATAGCATTTTCTTTTAACTGAATGCACTTTTCGTGTTCCATGTATTGTACCGGATTCATATGGGATTGATCTATTTACATCTTTGTTTCCAACTTACCAAAAAAACCTGCACAAGACAAGAAGGTGTTAACTTGAATCAAGAATAAAGAAAATGATTGAAGATAATATAAATTTGAACAAGTGAAAAAAAAAAATCCTTTGTACATGTTACACATGTATATATACACACCTTCTCACATCCCTTGATGGATTATTTTCATGGATTAGCATCATTTTTCACCATTCAAAAACTTTATCGGTGGATTCAAATTGATTGGCATGAGGGTTCATTTGATACCTTCGAAGCGCTCATATTACACATGTTGTTGCACCGTCGTGCTCTCCTTTTCCATGACTAATCTCAAAAAAATTCCAACAATGTGTAATGTTTGATTTCTTATGAAGATTACACAAACAATAGAATTATCATGAATATTTTAACTGACCCACACATCCATCTGACCATATCCAATTTTGATCGAATCTGATCCCATGTTCTTTCAATGAATCATAAAATTTATCAAAACAATGTAGTACATAATGTGTATCCTATGCTTGCTCATCACTTATATAAAAGTGATATTTTTTAATAACATGTTTATTTTCATTTTTGATTTCTATGTTATTAAGACTTTGTTGATCATGTCTATATAGAACATGGACAACTATAGACATTTGATCAGAATGATAATAGTCACTATGTATTTCTTTTTGTACAGTGAATGTGTAATTCTCTGCAAAATCAACTACAGACAAAATTGTCCTTGGTGGAAACATTTCATGGGATTGTTTAAATTATAGGTATTTCCATCGATCTCTATGTGAATTCTTGGTGTATTTATAAATTTCTTCATCAAACTTCTTCAAAAAATCTAGCACATAGATTTTATCTACTTTCAAATCAATCCTTTTGGAAATAACATTTGAATAATGTGGAGCCGCGATGCTAATATATTCAAATCTCTTCCAATTGACTATTATATTATAAAATGATTGATCATTCATATCAATAGGATACTTTGAGTGAAACAAACCTATATTTTCACAATTATCACATTTCTTTCCACCAACACATTTGTTTTGGTAAAATAATTTGTCACCTTATCTTTCACATAGAATTTCAGATATAAAAGCATGGAATGTGGAAGGAGGAGTTGAAATTGGCCATAAATTTTTACCATAATCAATAAAAGTGTCGTAATACAACTCAAATTACACATGATAACGACAACAACAAGTGTCATGAATAATGATGGGTCTAACAAACCATGGTTTTTGTTGCACAAATGTATTGATGGAAATTTTAACTTCTTTGTGCTCTTCTTTGAACTTTTTGAAAAATTATATTTGTTTCATTGAAAATATAAGTTTTGGATGTTATTTATATTCTTTTCATTCTATTCTTGATTACAACACATCCCTTGTATGTGGTGAAACATGAGATTCTGTCAAACAACAATTACAGGTCGATTCTTTAACATTTTCTACAAGTCTATATTTGTATGGTTGTCTAGAAATAACTATCCAAAAAGAAAGTTCATCATTTGTATCTATTTGCAATAGAAATTTGCTATGTTTGTACCATGTTTTTTTTTAGGTTCCCATCACTTTTTCCATGTATTGTTTCAAACGATCTTTTATATTGCTAGATGAAACATATGTTGTTTGTATTACTCTACGTGCAACAATGACATAATTTTTTCGATATTTTCTAAAATATTTTAATATAATGGTTATATTTTCAAAGACATTTCGTTTCACCTTTGTATCTTTTGTCGAATTTTGCATACCCAATAATTATGTAGCTTATTTTAACTTTAATAACTTTATTAGACAGAGTAAAAGTTGAGCTTGTACTGTTGTTACTGATTCATCCTTGAAAAAAAATATTATACATATTCTTAACAAGATATCTTATACAATGCTTAACTTCTTTCTTCCCAAATTTGTGAATATCAACATTTTCTAATATTTCATCATCAATGTTAATAGATTCTTCTGCATATTTCAATTTAAAATTTATATTAAAAAACAAAACCTAAACATAAATTCACTAAACTATGTACGAGTATTCATAGATTATATTATCTAGATTTATGTACTTACCTATAGGTGATTCAACTTATGCTTCAATTTTGGTTTCAACGACTTCATCAAAGTTATGACACAAACATATTTATGTTTTTTGAAAAAAATCAAATCCAAATTACAACCAACTATATTTTAAACAATAATTTAAATAAATGAATTATATACTTTTAATATAGACAATATGTGCATGCATACATGGTTTTATTTCTTCTTGTCGAAAATCTTTATTTACATCATCATCGTTTCTTTCTTCAATATTTTCATGTTCTCGTTTCTTTCTCCAATAATGTTCTTTCCTTTGTTTGTTATGGTGAGTTTCATTTCGAGTGCGATCAATTTTTCTCTTGTGCAAACTTTTGTTTCCCATGAGTATAGTTATCTGTAAAATCTTTTAAAAAATTCAACATTTTAGAGTAGTCTCATAAAAGCTTCATTGTCAAAAAAATTATTAAAAACCAATATCAAGAATTTTATGTTAAACAAAGCCTTCACCTTGAAAATAATATTCAAGTAAGTTTTCACCTTGAAAAAATGTTGAAAAAAACCTTCAATATATAAATTGTTATTCCAATAAAATCTTGAACTTCAAAAATATAATTTTTTTTTGCATTCAAAAGATCAACGACTTTGTTAAAAATAATGAAAAATATGATTCAAACGTTTTCTTAGGTGTTTCACATATGAAAAACCATGGAACGATCAAGTGAATTGTGTTAAATTGGTTCGTCCGACAGCATATTTATAAGATTTGGCATAAACGTCAACAAAATGACGCGTCCCTTCATTTTTTCATGGCCGACAGAATTATCTCACCCACCTTTCGGCCGAAAAACTAATGATTGTCTAAAAAGTGAGGAATGCAATTATTTTCTACGGATTCCGTTAAAAAAATATCTTTGGACCGAAAAAAATTATGTTTTTCGACTGAAAACCTATGAATGGGACTGTTTGTAGGAACCTAAGAATTCCCTCTAGCTTACTTGAGCTCTGGAGGTTGCGGACTCGTGGAAATATTCAGAATTTAGTTTCCAATTGATACCAACATTTGCAAAATTGAATCTACATTCAATGGATATACGTTTTTTGCATTTTCATTGTTTTTATCTAATTTTATTTAATTTTACAAAAAAATCACTGCATAATATTTTCAAGTGACATTTCAATTCAGTGAAATGGAATATCCATATCTCTAAATATACATAGTGGAAAATTTAGAAAAAATTATATTCAAAATCCTTAAATTGTTCTCTTCAAAAGAGTATTTTTATATTTTACTTTTAAGTAAAAATTAAGATAGATACAAGGTGAAGGAGAATATGTGTTTAAAATATGCAAAATTTTCAACTTGGTCAACTTCAAAATATTCTAGAAATTATAAGATTCATCCATTAGATTCAAAACTATAGTCATAAGAAATTAGAGTCTTTGTAGATTGTTGTAGTATATTTCGTTTATCAAAAACAAAAGTTTAATAATAGATACATTGTTNNCATTCCTTTCATTTTGAAGGAACATACTGTGAAACAATTTCCAAATTGACATATCAAATCTCAATAAAAATAATTTCAAAAATAGATAGTAGAAAGCTAAAAATATTCTTCACAAGTTTTTGTTTTATTGTAAAGTGAAATTATAAATAAAAAAATACTTTTGTATACCAGAAGTTGAAGAACTTGTGAAAATATATGTTTTTTTCTCATAAAACAAGCAAAATAGAGACCCATATTCATGATTTTACCCTTCAATATTCAACTTCTCATTTTTAGTTTGGTTCTAATAAACAAAGTTGTTATTTTCAGAATTTGTAGCATCAACATCTTATTTACATCAACATTCTTCATCATCCACAAACTTGATTAGCATTCATCATATCTAGAAAATTGGTTCATTCTCAAATGTTTAAGTGTCCTCTCATCTCTGTTACACCTCTTATTCAACTTCTAGTCAACATACATTATGTTCCTCGAGTTCCTACTTCAACCTATAGTACAAATATGAATTCCAAAACAAATAATTACATCAAGAAATTTCTATCATCCGCACCATTGACTCCATCAGTTCGAGTTTTCTTCGGTCATAAACATTGGTTCACTTTTCAATAGAATTTTTTTCCATTATGGTCTTCAATTCTCAATATTTCAAGTAGTCCAAAGGTATGTGGGTACTATATGCACTTTAAATATTCAAAAAAAATCTGCAAAAATTTTAGACCCAACATGCATATCTATAAGTATTGATGAATAAACAAATTTTGAGGTAAGCATTTCAATATTAAGGGTGATGTAATTTCATTATGAAACTCCTCTTATACTTGTTTTTTTACCCCATGAATTCATACTTTATCCCTATCCCTCTATCATATTTCTATGTTACTTATTTTCCATCCAATCTTATTATTGGATTGTTACCTCATATCCTAATGTTTTCTACCCTCATCCTCACATCATACATTCATATTCCATAATCCCTTACCATTACACTAGCATCCGATAGTATTCTAGTTATGTGACATGATATTCATATTATCCATTACTTACAGCATTCTCCATAATGACATCCCATTATCAATTATACATTAAACATATGATGTCCCTCATATGTTCACACCTATATTCATGATGACGTTTGAAGAGTTCATCATTGTATTATTAGCCACTAAAATATCCATATGAAGGTTATGATCGCCCCCTTATCATATAAACAAGGCCAACCACTCCATGATTTCCTATGAACTTACATGAAATCAGTTTTAAATTTTATTTCCAAGACAGATTTAAAAATCACCAAAGCGATTCCAAATGAGCTCCATGTATAATTGTTCAAAACCAATTGTATGGGCTTTTGAGAAACATTGATCATCCAAACCATCGCCCATTCGACCTTGCCTATCATAATTCTGAAGTGTGAGAGTAGGGATTACTCTCTGTTCAACGAATGTGATTAAAAATTGTGGTTGACCTTCATGATGTTGATAGTTTGGTTGTCAATGATTTCAATCCTTGAAGAAGCCCCGATGGTGTCATTTTGGTACCCAAAGATGAATGAGGAATATGGACATGAAAAAAAGAGTAAATATAGGAAATACACTCATAAAAGGATAATACTCATCATTCCATTTCCAATGATATGTGGAACACCACGTAGGTCCTCATGGTTAGGGAGATATGACTTTGTGAAGTTGTAAGCCCCAAAGAAGTGGTCAAGAAGCCCTTAGTTGGTTACAATTATTTCATGAAAGGGTAAAGTTTTTGTCACAAGAAAACCATAGAAGCTCTAAATTAAGGAGATGATTTACCTATCACGAGTATAAATACACATCAAGGAGTCATTCACAAATACACTCACACACTCATTCATTGATTATCTATCCTATGAACTAGTGATCTTTTCCTAAGGTTGTGACGACATATTTCTAAGGTAGAAAAGGAGGGTCGAAGGTGAAAGTCTTGGGGTTGTAACTAACACTCTTTTCTGAGGTATCTGGGAGTTGAAGGTCAATAGGGCATGGATTTATGCAAGATGTATTGGATAAAAGCATGAATATCCATAGGTTGTAGAAGAGAAAGTTACATATATTTGAAAATCTTATGAATTTTTGAGTAAACCTTAGTACCAGATCCCTAAAGGTTTGGAGGAAGTCCACAGGTCAGCATGTAGTTTACATTCAACTACAAAGTTATTAGTGTGGTTGTATACTTATTTTGATGGTCAATTTTGATCATGATATGGTGTATGCTTGAGGCATACTTGGTATGGTTGGTTTGGTACTTGGATATGATATATCTTGGTTTCTTGGTTGAGTGAGAAGCACTCTTATATCTATTTTAGTGTATGACATGGTTCATATAGTTCATGTCTTTGAGTTTATTGTAGATGGTTAAGCCATATTCATGTGGTATGGTGGCATATGCATGAGGGACATGCATTGGTTCTTTGAGATACTTCATTGATGATATGGTACATAACTAGATATGGTTGATGATATCGTATATGGTATATGTTACACATGGTTGATGCTCTGGTTCATGATTCACTATTCATTATTGATGTATCTTTGGTTCATGATTAATGCATGAGACAATGTATATGTTGGTATACAATTGATGTATATTATGGTATAGGTATATTTGGTTGATGATAAGATACAGGTTGATGAGACGATGACAAAGAAAATGACAGAGACAGATACAATGATAGAGATAATGAAAATTACATAGACATAGTGATAGAGACAGTGGCAGAGACAGAGTCACATAATCAGTGACAGTATCAGAGTTTTTGATAGTGGAAGTTGGTATACACTTATATTTTAGGGCAGAAGGATGGGGCAAGGATAGTTGGTAGTATCCACCTTTCGGTTGGAGCCAGAGAAATAATGGGGTTGTAGCCTCCTTCTAGTTGGAGCTAGAGAATTAAAGGAGTTGTAGATTCCTTCATGTTGGATCTTGAGAATAAGGGGTTGGATACTCCTTCCAGTTGTAGCCAGAGAATCAAGAAGTTGGTGCTTCCAATGAATGTATTCTTTTGATATATAAGAAAAACATTTCATGCTTTTCTCCTATTTGGGTTTCCAAGTAAACTTTGGTGTACTTTTTATGTATTGTGATGTGATGTTGTTTATGATTATACTATTGATGATATATTGAATGCTAAGGATAAATTTTTGAATATTTTTGTAGAATATACTATGGTTAAAATAAATAAAATTGTCAATTATTGATTCACCCCCCCTCTCAATAATCCAACAATTGGTATTAGAGTGGGTCCCTCAAGAAGTAGTGTAATTACTAGAAGGATATCATGGATTACACTAATATTGGGGTACCATAATTGTATGGTGAGAAATATGATTTCTGGAGAAGACAAATGGAAAGTAGGGGGGAATAAAGCACCAAACACTCTCCCAACAGATAAGGATGGAAAGAAACTTGAAGAAAACGATGCAAGATCCAAAAATTCCATCTTGAACGGTTTGAACGAATATATATATACCAAGGTTTTCATCTGTGAATCCACAAAATAAATATGGGACAAATTGAAGAATATCTATGAAAAAGATGAGAAAGTCGAGGAAGCTAAATTTCAAACCTTTAGAGCCAAGTTTGAACAATTGAATATTAATGAAGATGAAAATATAAGAACTTACCTTCTATGAGTTGATGAAATAGTAAATAGTATCAAAGGTTTTGGATATGAAATGAAGGAAAAGGTCATGGTTAAGAAGGCATTAAGATCACGACCAATGAGATTTGACTCAAATATTTATTCTCTAGAAGAAAGAGTGGACCTAGATATAATGAGCATGGATGTGTTACATGGGATATTGACTACCTATGAGATGGGGATAGATCAATATAATCCGTCCATGAAGGAAGAAACATTCAAGGCATCCAAGAAGACAAATAAGAAAGATAAACAAAATCCAAAGTCAAATTTTAGATGTAGCAATGCTTCAAAGGAAGGTGAAGAAGCGAATAACTTTGTTATAAGGATGAAACGAAGAAATGACAAATACAAAGATATGCTTCCATTGAAATGTTTTAATTGTGATGGTTTTGTTCATTTTTATTATAAATGTCCCTATAAGAAAAAGAAAGGTAATGAAGAAGATGACTCTAAAAAGAAAAATCAAATACAAAAGGGTATAAGAAACAAAAGGAAACTTTTTAAGAAAAGTATCTGCACCAAGGAAGACATTTCCTCATCAGATGAAGATGAAGTTAGTGACAGTGATATATAAAGGGTATTATTCATGGAAATATAAGAATTTGATGAAGAAGGGTCCAAAGATGAATGCTAGGAGGAAGAAGTTGATTAGAGGGAATAATTGATGTGTGCAATAGAAGTTCTAAAGAGGGAAAAGAAGAAAAACAAGTCACTCTAGGAAGAACTAAAGAATAAAAAGAATCTGAGAACTCCAAAGAAGTTGAGAAGATGATCACAAAGATAAAAATATAGGTATAAGAGGACAAGAAGATTGAAGAAGAACTCAGAGGGAATTTAGATGAAAAGTATAATATCATTGAAGGGTTAGAAGAAAAGATAGTCACTCTAAGAAAACATCTTAGGAAGAAGGACATGCAACAAAACAACACCAGGATATTAGATAATATCATTAATAGTCAAATACCTTACTATGACATATATGGATTAGGATACAATCAGACATAGACATAGAAAGGTTCAAGCTCTAAAATGATAGAGAAAGAAAAAAAACAAGAAGCTATAAAGAAGCAATCAGAAGTTCCTATAAGAAAGAAGAAGACACGAAGACTCAAGAGGAATATTACAAGGCCCTACACCTCCTAGAATATTCAGAAGTCACTATCAACAACAACCAGCTATAGAAATACCTCAAGAAGAA
>JZKD02S1592565.1:52747-69337 GCA_000966675.3 Picea glauca
AAAGGAAATTTTACGTGTCATAACTTCACCCTAAAAACTTTGCTAAAGTCGAGTCTGCTTTAGTTAATATGAGTGATACGAGTCTGCTTCAGTTTAAAGGAAAATATACGTGTCTTCCCCAGTTTATTAATTCCCGTCGCTCATCATCTTGAGGACACCCGTACTCTTAATCTAGAAAATAGTAAGAGCCCAGGTAAAATAAAAACCTGTTTTCTGTAAATTACCCAAACGTTCCCCTTGCAATTTATCCGATTAAGAGCTTGAGGCGCAGTAGTATTTTATGATGAGCATCTATAGCATGACGCGGTTAAACAAACCGTTTTAATGCAGTCTCGGGTTCGAAGATTACAATAGGAAGATCTTAGCTTCTTAAGTTAGATAAGAAAGTTATTGTAATCGTTCAAGTCCTTTCAAGCTAGATCCGACGATGAAGAGGTTATGTAGCAATGTTTTGATGGACAATGCCTACAGAACTCCTGCGGCCTTCAGCTAACACTTCAACTGCTGCTATCCAACAGTGTTAAAATGGTTTTCAAGCACGCAGGGACGCAGATTTCTCCACCACCACTCGTGGTCCTCTGCGGCAAGCTGGAAGTATGTTAATGCAATTGTAATAAAGGAGGTAACCGTGACGAGGATGATGAAGACAAAGAAGAGAATGCTATATATTGTGCAAATCTTGTGACCACCGATACTTGCAAAAATAATACATCTCAATGTAAATGGCACTAAATGGCAAAAATCCTGCCACTGCCATTTGAGGAACAGTCCTTCTGTACCATGTTAATGGTGGAATCTCCCGGGGATACTTTGTGGTACGGCATGGAGCTTGAAACTCTGCCTTGTTGTTCTTACCAGCTATGCCGCCCAACACAAGCAAAGGAAAGGTGATTAGCGTCCAGATGAGAACAATCACAATGATTGTACTGAATGGTAATGCTGCCGTGGCATTGTATGCTATTGCAACGGTGTTCAGGAAGGAAAAGATTATGAATAGTGGCCCACAAAAGAGGCAACCTGTAAGAAAAAGGTTCCTTACCCAGTTTCTTCCTTCGAGTTGACAATAAAAGGAAGCTGCGACATAGCCTGCTATGCCAGATGTAAGAGCACATATAATAACAAGGGCAGTATATAGGGCTCCTCTGTGGTATGGATAGAAAACACCCACCAATGAAAGCACAAGTTAAAGATAGTAAGGACTAACAGCTGAGTTCCAGAGCCAAGAACAGCAGAAAATAGAGACTCGTGTGAGGGATATCAAAAACATCTCCATGAATGTACTTCCATCCTGTCTCCTCTTGATCATCCATTGACTCTTCATCACGAGAGTATTTGATAGAATCATTCTTCATAATGCGCATAAGAATTGTGGCCAGGAATCCCGTCAGGAGAAGAACAGTTACACATGAATTGATAATAGAGGACAAGAAGATTGAAGAAGAACTCAGAGGGAATTTAGATGAAAAGTATAATATCATTGAAGGGTTAGAAGAAGAGATAGTCACTCTAAGAAAACATCTTAGGAAGAAGGACATGCAACAAAACAACACCAGGATATTAGATAATATCATTAATAGTCAAATACCTTACTATGACATATATGGATTAGGATACAATCAGACATAGACATAGAAAGGTTCAAGCTCTAAAATGATAGAGAAAGAAAAAAAACAAGAAGCTATAAAGAAGCAATCAGAAGTTCCTATAAGAAAGAAGAAGACACGAAGACTCAAGAGGAATATTACAAGGCCCTACACCTCCTAGAATATTCAGAAGTCACTATCAACAACAACCAGCTATAGAAATACCTCAAGAAGAAGAAGGATTCAAAAGAGAAACACCATTCAGAAGAGCTTCCACTCCTAGGTATAAAACTATTTTTATTGGTTCATGTTATTCGTGTAATAATTTTGGGCACAAAGTTGTGAATTGTAGAGCCAATACCAAGAGAAGAAGAAACGATGAAGTCTATACAACAAATAGTTATCCACCAAGATATCATGACGCAAAAAATAAAATCTACAACAAATTTGGATCATTGATTGATGTGATAGAATACTACAAGTGAAATAAATTTGGACATATAGCTAAATATTGCAGACTCATTGTTCCTACAAGGGAACCAAAGGATAATATCAAGAGTCATAAGAAGAAACCATAAAGGATGTGGATAAGAAAGAATGATTAATTCAACACTAAAGAATGCAATCTTTCTCTATAGGCTCAACACAAGAAACATGGATGGTATGTTGATAGTGAATTCTCAAAGAATATGAAAGGTGCTAAAGACAAGTTTCTTACATTGAAGAAGGAAAGAGATGGATCAATTTCATTTGAGAATGACAACTTAGCTAGAAATATTGGAAAGGTCACAATCAATCTCAAAAGTAAGGATGCCATGATAGAAAATGTTTTACTAGTTGAAGACATGAAACATAATATGATAAGCGTAAGTCAAATGTGTGATCAAGGAAACATACTTGTTTTTGACTCAAATAAGTGTGAGATAAAGAAGGAAGAATCATACAAGTTGGTGGTGACATCTGTAAGAACTCCAACCAACATAAATGTTCTAAATGAAATAGGAAAGGAAATATGTTTCTTAGGAAAGGACGATGAAAGTTGTCTCTGGCACAAAATAATGGGTCACATAAATTTCAATAATCTTGTCAAAGTCAGTAAAAAGGAAGAACTAAGAGAAATTCCTGAGATCTCAAATTCAATAAATAGTCTATGGAAGCATTGTCTACAGGGAAAACAAACCAAGACAAAGTTCAAGTCAAAGATGTATTTCACAACTAAACTACTAGATATTGTACATAATGATCTAGTTAGACCATGTTATAGCAAGATTTTCCTCACCCTCTGCAATCTTGCACAGAGGGCCTTTTTCCATTTCCCTATGCAAACTTTTCATCCCTTTTTGCAAATTCCATAGCTAAAAAATACATTTTTTCCACATGTACGTACCTTGCCTACTATACAACATGCATATGCATAGGTTGCACCACTACAACCCTCATACATCGGGATTTGTGCCCAAAAATGAAAAATGGTGTCGGGTTTCCATTTCAAGATAGGAGATCTATGATCCTTGGCCTTACATATACTGGAAACGTTCTTAATCTATCCTTCAGTTCCATTTGAAGGCTATAAATGGGCCAATTCTGAGCTATGGAAAGGAGGAGAAAGAATTCAACTTTGAGAGAAAAGTTACTATAGAGAAATTATTCACTTCATATTGAGTCTGCATCCCTTTGTCCTTTAAGTCTTAACACAGTGTTCAACCCCCAATATCTTCCCTTATAGATTGAGAACTCCATTGTCTCCCTTCTATGAGCTTTCCTTTGGTGGAGGATTGAAGTGGTGGAGGCCCAACTAGAAGGAACTTAGTTTCTTGGTTCAAAACCATGCCGACATAGAAGTATGTAACATTTTCACTTCTGCTAATCAGATATTAATGGAAATACTTTTTTCCCATCCAATTTATATCTTGCAAATATTTGAATTATTATTCCATTGGCGTATTTGTTACGTATATTAATGGATTATGCTATTGAATGTGCTAACATCATATATTATCACCATATGATTTCATTTCTTGGTTGTTGAGGACTAGATGAAAGTATATTTCTTTGGTTCAAGTGCTTAACAGTGGACTTCATCAAACATATGGATGAGGTAGGCCTTTTATCTTGTCTTACTAGCATATTTGTTTATATAGCATAGTTGAGAATAGAGTTGATTTGTGCAGTCATTTCCGTCTGTTATGGTTTACCCCTAGCAATAGATATATTTTCCTCGTAAAAACTGATAAGAATGAAAGGATTAAAAGGTGACCAATATTTCATGCTATTGGTTGATGACTACAAAAGAATGACAACAATTTTCTTTCTAAATAAGAAGTCAATGGCATTCAAAAACTTCAAGAGATACAAAGAGATAGTTGAAAATCAAGTGTTTGAGATCATACAATGGAGGAGAATTTACATCAAAGGAGTTCATGGAATATTGCAGTGAGCATGGGACAAAAAGGATATTATTTGTAGCTAGGAAACCTTATCAAATTCGATTTGTCGAAAGGAAGAACAAAATAGTACAAGAAATGGAAAGAACCATGTTAATGGATTCCAGGTTAACATATGTCTTTTGGGTACAAGTATTACATACAATAGTTCAAATATAGAACAAAGGGATGCTCAGAAATAAAAATTATAAGAATATTTACGACCTATAGAAAGGAATACCAACAAATGTGAAGCACTTCAGAGTATTCGAAAGAAAATGTTACATCAAAAGAGAAAATGGAAGAATTGGAAAATTCAATTATCCAGTTGATAAAGGCATACTGGTTTGGTACTCAAGAAAAAGGAAATCATACAAATGATTCAATAGAAGACTCAATAGAATAATAGAAAGCATCAATGTGACGGTTGATGAAACAGATGGACAAAAGATAAAAGAAAGGAGAAAATATTAAGTGGAACATGATCACGAAGAAGATTTGAGAGAATAAGAATTGGAGGAAGAAGAAGAGAAACCAGAAGTAGAAAAAGAACAATAGCATCCTTAGGTAATTACAAAGACACCTAGAAGATGAGTGCATAAAAATAATACACTATAACAAATAATTGGAAACAAAGATGGAAGAGTTTAAACCAGAAGAAGAATCTGTTCACCAAAACAACAACATCTAGAACTACTATCTACTATTGAGATGAGAAGTTTTGAAGAAGCCAACAAGGATGGATACTAAATCAAAGCTATGGATGAAGATTCAGATCATATAGAGAAGAATGACACATGGGATATAGTTCCAATACCGAAGAACAAGAACATCATTGGTACAAAATGGGTATTCAAAAGCAAGTTAAACGAAGATGGACATGTTACTAAGAACAAATAAATATTTGTATGTAAAGGATATACTCACGTTGAAGGTATATATTTTGAAGAGATTGTTTCCCTAGTTGTTAAAATGGAAGAAATCGTACTGATCCTTTCTCATACATGCTCCAAAAATATTAAAGTATATCAGATGGATGTGAAATCTGTTCGACAACACAAGTATTCCAACAAAGGATGAACATCTTCAGTAACCACTCACAGAACTATATCAAATATCAACACATTGATGTTTTGACATGGTAAAACCCCTACAAGGAAACATCCACTGCCCTAGCCAACACGACCACTTGGAGAAGTTTATTAATGCAAAAAAAAGGATTACAAAGATATTTTACAAGAGATTTTCTCACAATAGAGCATCCGAAAATGACCCTCCATGCTCTTTAAATAGATATCATGGACTAATCAAGTGTTAAGCCACAGATCAATGGTCATTAAGATCGATGAGAATATGAACCGTCAGATCACTCTATGTCGAGAACATATTGTGACTGTTAGATTTCCTAAATACAAATTCATACTAATGCATACTAAAGAAACACACTTTTACCTAAAGACGCATTAGACCAAGTAGATATTAACTAACTCCTAAGTGTCTAAATATCCTAACATCCACCCTTAAGAACAACTTGGGATAGGATTGAAGGATTCACAATAGTGACACAATAGGAGAAGGAAGGAGGAATTAGAGCCTATCCCTCCTTAATGACAACTTCCTGAACTCCTAACATAGATCGAAGTTTGGAAAACTTCTCTTTTGTAAGATACTTTGTAAAAATGTTTGCAACTTGATCTTCTATAGGGAAAAAGAGCACTTCAATAACTTGATCATGAATGATCTTTTTGATGAAGTGCATGTGTAGCTGGATGTGCTTGTTTCACTGATGTTGAACTGGGTCTTTGGAGAGCTGGATTCCACTCTAATTGTTTCACCAAAGGTTGGTTGGATGTTGCTACTAGAATCGAAACTATGAAAGGATATTTCAAATCCACAAGGCTTCCTGACTTGCATTTACCTCTGCTCGGTACTCTGCTTTTGTTGAATAAAGTGAAATAGCATGTTGTTTGTTACATGCCCAAGTGACAGGTCCTGATCCAAGGATGAAAACATAACCTGCAGTGGACTTATGATCATTAGGGTCGCCAACCCAATATGAATAAGTGAAATGAACCAATAAAGGATTCGCCCCTGAACTATAATGTATCCTGAACTGAACTATAACACAGACATAGAAAAGTATCCTTTTAGTTTCTTTCCAATGGATTTCATTGGTAGCTAATATTGGAGATAAGGAGCCAAACCCTGATTCAAAATATGATCTAGTAAATAATGAAAAATGAAAGATCATCGACACAGACCCCAATGTTATTGTCAAGACAGAAATAATTCAATTAGAAAAACCAGTAGATCCTGAAGAGGGGAATCACCTCTTCCATTCATAGATGTGGGTGAAGGGGACCCCATCTCATTTCGTTATTGAGATCGAAATCCATAAGAACCTCATCTCAGCTGAGGTCGTCAAACAATTGGGGTTGTCAATAACACCTGACCCATAGCGATACAGAATCTGGTGGCTTCTCCAAGTATGATATGTCTATGTCATATAGAAGTGTTGCATGTCCTATGGCATATAACCCTTCAAGTATGAGGTATTATGTGATGTTTCCCCTCTTGATGTTTGTGACATTGTTTTGGGCCATCCATATATGTGGAAATGTCATTTTATTTATGAGTCTCGACCCCGTAGTGTCATTATAACTCTGGGGGGTCAGCTCTATAGGATAACAGAGGTAGTTCCGAATATTATTCCACCAAAATAGCGTCACAGGGTAATTTCTCATACTGCAAAATTCAGCCTATTCACAATCTGTTCAAAGGAATGCACATAAAGCCACTACAACCACAGTAGCCTCAACACCTTCTATACAACAGAAGTAAATTGAAGAAGATAAAGAAGACATTGTTTCTTCACCTACGATGGTGCCTACACAATGCCCTTTCAATCCAAGAGACAACGAGTTGGTGGAACAAATTCAACCCCTCCAGCAACAAGTCCGTGACAACCTTCCACAGACCAAGCAACACAACTTCTCCAGGAAGGCACATAACTCACCAAGATTCAAATTCAATAAAATATTTCCCCTCTTCCTCAGGAACTCAATCAAATGGACACCATTTCTTCCTAATGGGGGAGGAATGTTCTAGGTGGATATTGGTGGCCACCCACCTATTCCAAATTCTAGCTAGCTCATCTTGACAGTTTTCAGTTTAGCATGCCTCTTTGTAATGGGGAAAATTATTTGTAATTATGGGTTATTCACTTATGAGGTTGTCCTAAATCCTTACACAACATTTAGGTTGATATTGGTGGCCACCCATCTAGTCCAACTGGACTATTTTGGCGATTTTCATCTAAGTACATTTTTTTGTACTTCTCGGGTCTTTTTGAGGCCCTAAAATACATTTTTTGGTATTTCCATAAACAAACTATTGTACGAGTCCAATTTTGTAACATCCTTCTCTCGCGCACTGAGAAAACTTATTCTTTGAAGACACTTGCTCGCAAGTGATCTGGGCTTTTATGATGTTAAAACCTTTATCCTTGATTATGATGCGTTATGATAGATGACATGATGTTTACTGCTTTGACGTAGACAGGTGCTATTGACTCAGTTTTATTGAGTGTGCAAGGTTTTGGACCTTGAGTGATGTGGAGGCATCGATGGAACCACTTGGACTCCGGATTGAGTCAGGGAGTGTGCTATTTGGGTTGATTATTTACTATGATATTTCAGTTGATTTGATGATATGATGTGGACATGTTCTAACATGATTGTTGATTATCCAGAATGACGATAGCTTGTCGAACAGACTCACATATGGAGTAAAGGGGCCACACACGATTTCCAGAGAGGTTGAGGGAGAGGTGTGGACAACAAACCTGCCACAACCTACTAGCACTCTCGTCGTGGCTTGAACTATAGGTTAACGATTACCTAGTTCGAGAGGATCCACGATGTCATGAGGGCAGACTGCGACAGTCACTCGCGATGATTCTAAGGGGCGCACAATAAGGCGGGGGCCTTATTCCTTAGAGCCCTTAGTCTCCCACAAGTTGAACTGGTGGACTGTTGACTCCAGGGGTTATAGATGTCTACCAATCAGTCAAGTTAGCGAGTGGCACCCTTGGAGAACGTGTTGCATCCTGAAGGGAACGTCGCGCAAAAGAAACACAAGTTGGTGAGTGGCACCCTTGGAGCACGTGGTGCATCCTGAAGGGCACGTCGTGCAAAAGAAACGAATGTGGCGAGTGGCACGCTTGGAGCATGTGGTGCATCCTGAAGGGCATGTCGCCTTGATGTTGACGAAGGAACAAACCTAGATGGCCCTAAGAATTTTAACACCTTAATAAATCCTTAAACAACTTCCCTAACCCAGTGTCGCCCAGTTCTAAATCTAAGCCCTAAGTCTAAAACTTCTCTAGGGTAAAAATTTAGTCTAACCTTAAGAAAAAGACCCTAAGAATAAAAAAAAAAAATTAAAATTGTAAACAAAAAACAAAACCCACTTAAGCTATAGTTGGAGTCTTCATAAAGTGTGTAGGGTAAAATAAAGAGAATAAGAAATCAATTCAAAAGTGGTTGTGAATTTGAAAAAAAGGGGGGCATTTAATTAGTTAACTTGTGGAAGTGTAAAAAGATTTGTAAATTAATCATAAAAGGAAGGAGTAAATAGCACAACTACCCAATTGACTCAAATAAAAAAGGGAATTATGGGGAAAAATAAAATTTAGGAAACTTATGAATGGGGGAAGCATAATTAAGAAAAGAGTTGAACTTATGGTAAAAAGCGAGGCCAACATAGTAAGAAATCTGCAATTAAGAACCTTCTAATTTGAGCTAAATTAGTAACATCAGTTTTAAGGGAAAGTATTTAAAACATGTAAGGGGATCCAGGAACACCTAGGAGTAAATTTAGGAGCGATTCTAGGTGGGTGAGGAAATTGAGGCAATTAATAAATTTAAAGAAAATAATTAATGGAGAAAAGAGGGGGATGAATGACACTTGTACGATGGAGAAATTTTAGATGATTTCATTAAAACTTAAATTAAAAAGGGATTTAGGGAAAGTTTCAAGGCCTAAAACTCTATAAAAGAAAAGGAAGAGAAGGAAGAAGGGAATCGACGGTTAGCGTAATGTTACGCTATCGGAATTGTGACTTGACAGATTACTTGTGGGGAGTTGGGATTATCCAACTCGGATAAGAGTGGTAGCTCAGCCTTGCTAGGCGAGCTGGGAAGCTAGACATACCATCTGGATAGGGTGAGGCCCCTTTGCGGCTCGGGGGGATAAGGGGGAAGAAGAGTACCCCTAGCGATTGGCTGGGAGGTACCGGTGAGGTCTCGACAGTCGACAAGCGGGATAGCTCGGAGCACGGGACGTCATTCGAAGCGGGTGTTAAGGCAACGATATGTGCTTTTATTTTGTAGAGTAGAATGCATTAGATAATACGTTTGGATCAGAATTTGGATTGTAAATGAAATTGGCAGGTTTATATCTTGTTTGATCTCGTTTTACTTTGCCTTCTTATTTCACTGGACAATCCTACGTTTTTACATTGTTGATTGTGTTTTATGCATGCATGGATAAATCGACTCTACATCTAAGTTTTGATGAACAACCCAACTCTACGTTATTGATATTTGACAGAGATATCTATCTCTACACCTTGTGTGGATGGATTTTTGGCTTGTGCTTGTAACTATGTTTGCATGTGATTAACTGTCCTCTGCTTAATAGTTTTCCCTTCTACATTTAAACTTTAGCAAATCATGGAGGGGCAGGTTTCGGCAATAGTTGATTTCTCCTTCAGCATTTAAATCATTGAAAACCTGAGTTGAGTGTCTTCTGCACTAATCGTTTTTCCTTTTTTGCAATTAAACGATGGAGAATCTTTATTGGTACTGTTCTTGCGTTGACCGTTACCTGTTCCATGGCAGCTTCATTGACTATTAGAGACTGCGTATTCTCCGTTTTCTAAAAGCAATTTCATATTCTCGTGTTTTTCTTGTGAACTATTAATCTTTCACTGCGGGTTTTTCTTTTTCTTTATTGTGATTAGAGGATGGTGATTCCTTTATGTTTCATTTCTCTGCAAAATTTTGTGTGGTAAATCGTTGTAGGTTACCCATGGCTTCAACACCTTCTCTGCAATATTTTGTAGTTTGTATTCTCGGCGATGGGGAGAATACCCACGCTGATTCATTCTCTTAAACTCATGCAACGGGCTGATGTTTTATCTCTGCATTTTTGTTTTTATCCCAGTGTTCTTTTAGTTTTTATTTTCTACATTGGGGTTGGATTTCCTGGGCAAGTTGGGGGAGGTTGATACCCGCAGAAAATTGTGCACATATCTTTACTCTGTGCATTTTTTTTGTTTCATCTCTGGTGCGATTCGTGGGGGGATACCACGTGAATTCGACCCCTGAACCTCTGCGATTTAGTCCATGTTTTTATTGGGTTAATACATATACCTTCTTGGTGGCAATCACAGCGTTGCCTACGATTCTGTAATGACTATTATGTGTGCCTTCCAGCCGCGCCTTGGTCTTCCCCTATAGCTACGACTCGTTGATGAATGGCTAAGTCAGCCCCTTTTTCTCATGTTTTTATAGCGTCCTGGACTGCGTTGATTTCTAGCTGACCGTGATTGATTCCCTTCCCGCCTAAGGAAACCAATTTTCTATGGCGTGACCAATAGAATTTTTTTCTTGGCGCAGTTTATGGCATTCTGTATGGAGGTAGTAGTTAGGATGGCAGCTTATGGCCATCTCATATTTTTGCTCTTTATCACCTTCCTTGACATCTGTTAAATCTTTCACTTACCTTATTTAATGCCATTCTATTTGTTTTATTATTGACGCACCTGATGTATATTCATTTCCTTATGTGATTTTATTCGTATAGTCACACGCAAGCCACTTGACATGTGGATATTTAACAAACTAGATTAATTCACTATTTTTCCCTTTTATGTTATTGATTTAGGTACAGTAGTAACCAATTCACTAAGACCAAGTCTCATTTAGAGCCTGCAAATTGCAACTAATTTACTATAAGGATATGGCTAGGGAGAACGTGTGTGGTTAAGTAAATAATCTTATTGATAACCTTTTCTTGTAGTAAGTCAATTGTAGATATTAATATGTACTTCATATATCTATTAATGATTTAGTGTATAGAGGAGATGCTCTGGAATGCTGGTGTTTATGGGTTGTATTATCAATTATTCAACTTTTAAACCTTTAACCTCGAACTATCCTCAAGACTCATCTCCTTAAGCACCTTGTTTATACTAACACTTTTGGAAGGTAAGGAAATCTTGGTGTCATTATTGCTAAGTAAAAAGGTCATCATTAAGAAATGTTTGTATGTTGGAATTTGGGTAACCTTTTCTTATTTGAGAGCATTAATTTATCTATAAGGATTGTAGCATATAATTAGCACAATAATTGACACATCCTTAATTAAATGTGACTTAATGGAATTAGACTAGATATAATTGACCCTCCGCAAGTATAAAATTGAGACATACATGACACTTCCTTACTTGTAGCATTAATTGAGCTTTTGTCACGATAAATTAACGGTTCTAAATTGTTGGCTTTAGGACTACAATTATAACAATCTTTAATGACTAAACCCTTTTGCTCTCAGTATAAACCTTATTACTCTATGATGAAATCGATGATCACAGACTCAGATGTTTGGCTAGATGCATTGGATTGTGGTTGGTGGTAAATTGGATTTCTTATACCTTATAGATAGAACGGTTGATTGTGTTCTAACGCGCTAATCAATATTGATGAGGATGGATGAATTTAGATCTATATTATTGTTGCGTGGTTAATTAAAGTTAATGTATGATGGTTAACAGTAAGAAGTACTCTCACCCTTTGTTAAATGGAATTGGTTGATAGAATGAATCTAGGTTAGTCATTGATGATTGGTAGATTTAACATTTGGTTTGGTATTGATGGTGTCGGGCGGGATGTAGACACCTCCATGTTCCTCAAAACAATTGCCATCCCTGAGACCTTAAATGGTTAAAATCGATGGGAACCTGGGCTTGAGCGTTGCTTATGTGTCTTGGGGTCCTAACCATTGCAGGGTAGGATGGATGGGTAGTCAGTCTAACTTATTTCTGAGTGATTGTCGTTAATGCATGCAGTTGCCTGTTGTACGTCGTATGTCATCTTGTTCGTTGTCGGGTTACTAGTTTTTTCCTGAGCAGTCGACCAGGAGCCTATCTGACATTCTCTCTCTCCGGAGAAAAGAACTAAGATTAAACGCCCTGCTTTTCTGTGCAGAAATAGTAAAATCTACTACTATGGATTCTTCCATCTGTGTTTGTACTGTACCTAACACAGTATGTCGTTTAATGATTGCAGTTACATATTGTGCGCCTTATGTCTATGGTCGTTTAACACTTGCAGTTACGTGTTGTGCGCCTTATGTCTTCTTGTTGTGATCATCGTGGTTGTGTCTTGTTAGTCATCGGGTGGCGAGGTAGAGTCAAGTTTGTTTGTTCCTTTTTACACACGCGCACACACCTTAAAGAAAAAAAAAAATTGCACCTGTTAAAGAGTTGTTGTCATAACAAGGAGGTTCCTTACATATGGTATCAGAGCAGGTTCGACCAGTGACTTGGGATCGCTACGAATTTCGCTGACATGATTTGATTATACTGTTGCTGATTGAGTTGATTGTGTGCGTGCACGGTAATAATTCTTAGAGGATGCCACAAAGGTAGACAATGTGGTGCTAGGGGAGGAGGCGCAACACCTCCAGTAGCATTCACGCCTGCGGGGTCTAACCCCCTAGGAGGTGAGCAGGTTCTCGGATAGGAGAAGATAGCATTTGGCGACGTGGTCAGGATGATGAGATCTTTTCAGTGCATATCCGAGGCATTGATCAGCCGCTTGGACAGAGATGAGGCCAGGGCGTCGGCACCCGCTAATGTTCCACCGTGCACACTGGCCGTTACTGGTAGCATTCACCGTGAACTCGAGAAGGTCTAATTTCCCAAGTTCTTTGGTGCCCCGGGTGACGCCGCTACCGAGGCATGGTTGGAGAATATGGTGATGTGCTTCGCACTTCACGATTATACCTCCAACATGAAGGTCTGCATGGCGGTCTTTCAACTGAAGGGGAGTGCTCTTCTATGGTGGAAGACGCTCATACCGCAGCTGAACATGACCGTCGAAGACGTGTCCTGGGAACTGTTCGAGGAATGGTTCCAGGAGAGATACCTTTCAGAGGAATTCATTGAGCGAAAACTCAATGAGTTCAATGCCTTACGACAGGGCGGTCGTACAGTGCCTGAGTATGAGGCATGTTTTATGGAGTTTCTCTGGTATACTCCACACCTGAACACTGAGAAGCTCAAGGTCACCAGGTTCGTGTTTGGCCTTAACGACAGCCTGCGTGCAAAGGTTAGGATCTTGATGCCTCAGACCTTGCACGACGTAGTCCAGAAGGCCCTCATAGCAGAGGAGGTGCTTATCAGTGGGGGTCAGACTAGGACTCCAGCGAGACCTACAGGGCAGGGTTCCTCTGGAACACTGCAACACTAGACACCAGCGAGACAAATGCCAGGATATCGTGGCTTCCCGAGGGGATCCACTTTCACTACACCCCGACGACCACCGCCTCAGTAGCGGACATCTTATCGGGGACCACCGCATCAGCAACAGTTTAAGCCTGTTCAGCAGAAAAGACCAGGGTTCCAGGCTAGTGGGCTGCCCTCTTCTACCTCAGTTACCAGGACTACTGGGCCGAAGAAGGGGTGTTGGATGTGTGGGGAGCCACAATACCAGTGCGATTGTTATGTGAAGAGGACCAGAGTGTTCGGATCAGCTGGACCCACTAGTGGGAGATATCGGCAAGGCCCATCGTATTCATGCAGCAGTGAATAACTGCCAGGCAGAGTGCCAGTTGACTGTGCTTGAGACAATAGGTAGTGTCACTGACCAGACCCTTGTTTTTTTGATAGACCCAGCTGCTACCGAGAGTTTCATTTCTGGTGCAGTGCTAAAACGGATTAAGGTAAAGGAAGTCGAACAGGATGAGTTTAGCTTTGTAGAGATGGCTTCAGGAGCCAAACAAAAGGTTGGAGGAAAGGTTACGGGTTGTGCCCTTAACCTGGGAGAGTTTGTCACGAGGGTCAACTTGTACGTCACGATCTTAGGATCTTATGACGTCGTGATTGGTATGGATTAGTTGCAATCGCATGAGGCAATACTCAACTGTAAGAATAAATGGTTGAGCTTGGTTTATGATGAAGGACAGAGATGTGTGATTGTAGGATGGAACCAGGGAGTTTCCTTGAGGTTCGTCTCTTCCTTACAGTTACGAAAGAGTATGCGCAAGGGGTGAAATATTTATGTGATCCTTGCGTTAAATGAAAAGGGAGTAGCAGAACGTCTAGAACACCTTCCAGTGGTGAGACAGTTTGCAGACGTATTTCTAGAGGAGTTACCTGGGATGCCGCCGGAAAGGGAATGGGAGTTTACCATAGACCTGAAACCGGGGACCGAACCAATAGCAAGAACTCCTTATAGGATGTCAACCCTGGAGTTGCAAGAGTTAAAAATGCAACTGAAGGAGTTGTTGGACCTGGGACTGATACATCCTAGTGTGTCAAGGTGGGGTGCACCTGTTATTTTCATACGAAAGAAGGACGGATTGTGGAGGCTTTGCATTGACTACCATCAACTGCATAAGGTTGCGATCAACAATCAGTATCCCTTACCATGAATTGATGATCTGTTCAATCAAATGAAGGGCGCAATGGTGTTCTCCAAGATCGTTTACGATTGGGGTACCACCAGTTGCGGATCAAGGAGGATGACATCCCTAAGACCGCCTTTAAGATGAGATTTGGACATTACAAGTTTATTGTTTTACCGTTTGGACTAACAAACGCCCCAGGGGTGTTTATGAGTTTGATGAATGGGGTGTTCCGCGAGTACTTGTACAAGTTCGTCCAAGTATTCATTGATGATATTTTGATCTACTCTCAGACGATGGAGGAGCATGACAAGCACTTGCGCTTGGTACTACAGTGTTTACGAGAGCACAAACTGTATGGGAAGTTGTCCAAATGCTCTTTTTATCAATCAAAGACTCACCACTTAGGGCATGTCATCTCCGGCGAAGGAATCTCCGTGGATCCAACAAAGGTTGAGGCTATTATGGAATGGCTTGCGCCAATGAATGTCACAGAAGTGCGTAGTTTTATGGGTTTAGTAGGATACTATTGATGGTTTGTCGAGTGATTTTCGAAGATAGAAAATCCGATCACGGAATTGTAGAAGAAAAACAAGAAGTTTGTTGGGACTGAGAAACGCGAGGAAGCCTTTTGAAGGCTTAAAGAGTTGTTGACCATGGCGCCGATACTAAAGGTCCTTGACATGGATGCAGACTTCTTGGTATGCACTGACGCATACAAGGAAGGTATAGGTAGAGTCTTGATGCAAGATGGACGAGTCATTGCATACATTTCGAGGAAATTGAGAAGGCACGAGGAGAACTACGTGACGCACAATTTGGATTTATTAGCCATCGTATATGCCTTGAAGGTTTGGAGACACTACCTTGTTGGATGAAAATTTGAACTAAAGACTGATCATTGTGGACTGCAACATATTTTCACGCAAAGCGATCTGAACGTGCGACAACGACGTTGGTCGGAATTGCTTAGCGAGTACGACTTCGAGATTACTTACATAAAGGGAACAGTGAATCAAGTGGTTGATGCTTGATTCAAACACCACGCATATTTTCAGTGTTGCCTCTTCAGACGAATCTATGTGAGAAGATTCACACTTTACAGCGTGATGATGACTGGTACAAAGAAGTCGAGGATTTTATCAGACAAAACACAATGATGGTACCACGATATGAGGGTTATTCATTTGATAGTGGTGGGTTATTGAGGTTTAGAAGTCGGATTTACATACCGCCAAATGACAAGTTGAGGATGTCGATCTTGAGCGAGGCTCATAGAGGAGTTTACATGGATCCCTCGGGAGTCACGAATATGAGGGCAGAACTTAAACCCTTATTCTTCTCGACGGGATGAAGTCTGACATAGTCAACTATGTGGCCAGATGTCTAAAGTGTCAGCAGGTAAAGGCTGAACATAGACACCTGACAGGATTACTTCAACCACATGCCATTCCGGAATCAAAATGGGAAGTTATTTCGATGGATTTTATTGTTGGATTTCCATTGACGGCAAGGAGACACGACTCGATTTTTGTAGTAGTAGACACTCTGATGAAGAGTGCTCACTTTATTCCTATGCGTACGACGTATCAGGCACCTGACATAGCGAGAGTTTTCATTAGTGAGATTGAGAGGCTGCGTGGCATGACTAAGAATATTATATCCGATCAAGGATCGGTGTTTACTGGACGATTTTGAACGAGTTTCGAAGAGGCCTTGGGAACCCAACTTAATTTTAGTATTGCGTATCACCCAGAGACTGACAGATAGACCAAATGAATGAACCAAACCTTGGAAGACATGTTGCGCATGTACGTGATGGACCAACAAAAGCGTTGGGAGGAATTCTTGCCTCTAGTAGAGTTCGCTTACAACAACAGTTACCAGAG
>JZKD02S1592565.1:71664-84272 GCA_000966675.3 Picea glauca
TCTGGATAGGGTGTGGCCCCTTTGCGGCTCGAGGGGCTAAGGGGGAAGAAGAGTACCCCTAGCGATTGGCTGGGAGGTACCGGTGAGGTCTCGACGGTCGGCAAGTGGGATAGCTCGGAGTGCGGGACGTCATTCGAAGCGGCCGTTAAGGCAATGATATGTGCTTTTATTTTGTAGAGTAGAATGCATTAGATAAAACGTTTGGATCAGAATTTGGATTATAAATGAAATTGGCAGGTTTATATCTTGTTTCATCTCGTTTTACTTTGCCTTCTTATTTCGCTGGACAATCCTGCGTTTTTACATTGTTGATTGCATTTTATGCATGCGTGGATAAATTGACTATGCATCTAAGTTTATATGAACAACCCAACTCTACGTTATTGAGCTTTGACAAAGATATCTATCTCTACACCTTGTGTGGATGGATTTTTGGCTTGCGCTTGTAACTATGTTTGCATGTGATTAACTATCCTCTGCCTAATAGTTTTCCCTTCTGCATTTAAACTTTAGCAAATCATGGAGGGGCAGGTTTCGGCAATAGTCGATTTCTCCTTTAGCATTTAAATCCTGGAAAACCTGAGTTGACTGTCTTCTGCGCTAATCGTTTTTCCTTTTTTTCAATTAAACGATGGTGAATCTTTATTGGTACTATTCTTGCGTTGACCATTACCTATTGCATGGCAGCTTGATTGACTGTTAGAGACTACGTATTCTCCTTTTTCTGAAAGAAATTTCATATTCTCGTGTTTTTCTTGTGAACTATTAATCTTTCACTACGGGTTTTTCTTTTTCTTTATTGTGATTAGAGGACGACGATTCCTTTATGTTTCATTTCTCTGCAAAATTTTGTGTGGTAAATCGTTGTAGGTTACCCATGGCTTCAACACCTTCTCTGCAATATTTTGTAGTTTGTTTTCTCGGCGATGGGGAGAATACCCATGCTGATTCGTGTTCTTAAACTCATGCAATGGGCTGATGTTTTATCTCTGCGTTTTCGTTTTTATCCCAACGTTCTTTTTGTTTTTATTTTCTGCATTGGGGTTGGATTTCCTGGGTGAGTTGGGGGACGTTGATACCCGCACATAACTCACCAAGATTCAAATTCAATAAAATATTTCCCCTCTTCCTCAGGAACTCAATGAAATGGAGACCATTTCTTCCTAATGGGGGAGGAATGTTCCAGGTGGATATTGGTGGCCACCCACCTATTCCAAATTCTAGCTAGCTCATCCTGACAGTTTTCAGTTTACCACGTCTCTTTGTAATGGGGAAAATTATTTGTAATTATGGGTCATTCACTTATGAGGTTGTCCTAAATCCCTACACAACATTTAGGTTGATATTGGTGGCCACCCATCTGGTCCAACTGGCCTATTTTGGCGATTTTCATCTAAGTACATTTTTTTGTACTTCTCGGGCCTTTTTGAGGCCCTAAAATATATTTTTTGGTATTTCCATAAACAAACTATTGTACGAGTCCAATTTTGTAACATCCTGCTCTCGCGCACTGAGAAAACTTATTCTTTGAAGACACTTGCTCGCAAGTGATCTGGGCTTTTATGATGTTAAAACATTTATCCTTGATTATGATGCGTTATGATAGATGACATGATGTTTTACTGCTTTGATGTAGACAGGTTCTATTGACTCAATTTTATTGAGTGTGCAAGGTTTTGGACCTTGAGTGATGTAGAGGCATCGATGGAACCACTTGGACTCTGGATTGAGTCAGGGAGTGTGCTATTTGGGTTGATTATTTACTATGATATTTCAGTTGATTTGATGATATGAAGTGGACATGTTCTAACACGATTGTTGATTATCTAGAATGACGATAGCTTGCCGACCAGACTCACATATGGAGTAAAGGGGCCACACACGATTTCCAGAGAGGTTGAGAGAGAGGTGTGGACAGCAGCCCTGCCACAACCTACTAGCACTCCTGCCGTGGCTCGAACTATAGGTTAACGATTACCTAGTTCGAGAGGATCCACAATGTCGTGAGGGCAGACTGTGACAGTCACTCACGATGATTCTAAGGGGCGTGCAATAAGGCAGGGGCCTTATTCCTTAGAGCCCTTAGTCTCCCACAAGTTCAACTGGTGGACTGTTGACTCCAGGGGTTATATATGTCTACCAATCAGTCAAGTTAGTGAGTGGCACCCTTGGAGAACGTGCTGCATCCTGAAGGGCACGTCGCGCAAAAGAAACACAAGTTGGCGAGTGGAACCCTTGGAGCACGTGGTGCATTCTGAAGGGCATGTCGTGTAAAAGAAACGAACGTGGCAAGTGGCACCCTTGGAGCACGTGGTGCATCCTGAAGGGCACGTCGCCTTGATGTTGATGAAGGAACAAACCTAGATGGCCCTAAGACTTTTAACACCTTAAGAAATCCTTAAACAACTTCCCTAACCCAGTGTCGCCCAGTTCTAAATCTAAGTCCTAAGTCTAAAACTTCTCTAGGGTAAAAATTTAGTCTAACCTTAAGAAAAAGACCCTAAGAATAAAAAAAAAAATTAAAACTGTAAGCAAAAAACAAAACCCACTTAAGCTATAGTTGGAGTCTTCATAAAGTTTGTAGGGTAAAATAAAGAGAATAAGAAATCAATTCAAAAGTGGTTGTGAATTTGAAAAAAAAAGGGGGGATTTAATTAGTTAACTGGTGGAAGTGTAAAAAGATTTGTAAATTAATCATACAAGGAAGGAGTAAATAGCACAACTGCCTAATTGAATCAAATAAAAAAGGGAATTATGGGGATAAATAAAATTTAGGAAACTTATGAATGCGGGAAGCATAATTAAGAAAAGAGTTGAACTTATGGTAAAAAGCGAGGCCAACATAGTAAGAAATCTGCAATTAAGAACCTTCTAATTTGAGCTAAAATAGTAACATCAGTTTTAAGGGAATGTATTTAAAACATGTAAGGGGATCCAGGAACACCTAGGAGTAAATTTAGGAGCGATTCTAGGTGGGTGAGGAAATTGAGGCAATTAATAAATTTAAAGAAAATAATTAATAGGGGGATGAATGACACTTGCACGATGGAGAAATTTTAGATGATTTCATTAAAACTTAAATTAAAAAGGGATTTAGGGAAAGTTTGAAGGTCTAAAACTCTATAAAAGAAAAGGAAGAGAAGGAAGAAGGGAATCGGCGGTTAGCGTAATGTTACGCTGTCGGAATTGTGACTTGACTAATTACTTGTGGGGAGTTGGGATTCTCCAACTCGGATAAGAGTGGTAGCTCAGCCTTGCTAGGCGAGCTGGGAAGCTAGACATACCATCTGGATAGGGTGCGGCCCCTTTGCGGCTCGAGGGGATAAGGGGGAAGAAGAGTACCCCTAGCGATTGGCTGGGAGGTACCGGTGAGGTCTCGACGGTCGGCAAGCGGGATAGCTCGGAGCACGGGACGTCATTCGAAGCGGGTGTTAAGGCAACGGTATGCACTTTTATTTTGTAGAGTAGAATGCATTAGATAATACGTTTGGATCATAATTTGGATTGTAAATGAAATTGGCAGGTTTATATATTGTTTGATCTCGTTTTACTTTGCCTTCTTATTTCACTGGACAATCCTACGTTTTTACATTGTTGATTGTGTTTTATGCATGCATGGATAAATCGACTTTGCGTCTACGTTTTGATGAACAACCCAACTCTACGTTATTGAGATTTGACAGAGATATCTATCTCTACACCTTGTGTGGATGGATTTTTGGCTTGCGCTTGTAACTATGTTTGCATGTGATTAACTGTCCTCTGCCTAATAGTTTTCCCTTCTGCATTTAAACTTTAGCAAATCATGGAGGGGCAGGTTTCGGGAATAGTCGATTTCTCCTTCAGCATTTAAATCATTGCAAACCTGAGTTGACTATCTTCTGCACTAATCATTTTTCCTTTTTTACAATTAAACGATGGCGAATCTTTATTGGTACTATTCTTGCGTTGACTGTTACCTGTTGCATGGTAGCTTGATTGACTGTTAGAGACTGCGTATTCTCCTTTTTATGAAATCAATTTCATATTCTTGTGTTTTTCTTGTGAACTATTAATCTTTCACTGCGGGTTTTTCTTTTTCTTTATTGTGATTAGAGGACGGCGATTCCTTTATGTTTCATTTCTCCGCAAAATTTTGTGTGGTAAATCATTGTAGGTTACCCATGGCTTCAATACCTTCTCTGCAATATTTTGTAGTTTGTTTTCTCGGCGATGGGGAGAATACCCACGCTGATTCGTTCTCTTAAACTCATGCAACGGGCTGATGTTTTATCTCTGCATTTTCATTTTTATCAGAGTGTTCTTTTAGTTTTTATTTTCTACGTTGCGGTTGGATTTCTTGGGCGAGTTGGGGGAGGTTGATACCCGCAGAAAATTGTGCACATATCTCTGCTCTGTGCATTTTTTTTGTTTCATCTCTGGTGCGATTCGTGGGGGGATACCATGCGAATTCGACCCCTAAACCTCTGTGATTTAGTCCACGTTTTTATTGGGTTAATACATATACCTTCCTGGTGGCAATCACAGCGCTGCCTATGATTCTGTAACGACTATTATGTGTGCCTTCCAGCTGCGCCCTGGTCTTCCCCTATAGCTACAACTCGTTGATGAATGGCTGAGTCAACCCCTTTTTCTCATGTTTTTATAGCGTCCTGGACTTCGTTGATTTCTAGCTGACCGTGATTGATTCCCTTCCTACCTAACGAAACCAATTTTCTATGGCGTGACCAATAGAATTTTTTTCTTGGCACAGTTTATGGTATTCTGTATGGAGGTAGTAGTTAGGATGGAAGTTTATGGCCATCTCATATTTTTGCTCTTTATCACCTTCCTTGACATCTGTTAAATCTTTCACTTACCTTATTTAATGCCATTCTATTTGTTTTATTATTGAGGCACCTGATGTCTATTCATTGTCTTATGTGATTTTATTCGTATAGTCACATGCAAGCCACTTGACATGTGGTTATTTAACAAACAAGATTAATTCACTATTTTTCCCTTTTATGTTATTGATTTAGGTACAATAGTAACCAATTCACTAAGACCAAGTCTCATTTAGAGCCTGCAAATTGCAACTAATTTACTATAAGGATATGGCCAGGGAGAACGTGTGTGGTTAAGTAAATAATCTTATTGATAACCTTTTCTTGTAGTAAGTCAACTGTAGAGATTAATATGTACTTCATATATCTATTAATGATTTAGTGTATAGAGGAGATGCTCTGGAATGCTGGTGTTTATGGTTTGTATTATCAATTATTCAACTTTTAAACCTTTAAACTCAAACTATCCTCGAGACTCATCTCCTTAAGCGCCTTGTTTATACTAACACTTTTGGAAGGTAAGGAAATCTTGGTGTCATTCTTGCTAAGTAAAAACGTTATCATTAAGAAATGTTTGTATGTTGGAATTTGGGTAACCTTTTCTTATTTGAGAGCATTAATTTATCTATAAGGATTGTAGCATATAATTAGCACAATAATTGACACATCCTTAATTAAATGTGACTTAATGGAATTAGACTAGATATAATTGACCCTCCGCAAGTATAAAATTGAGACATACATGACACTTCCTTACTTGTAGCATTAATTGAGCTTTTGTCACGATAAATTAACGGTTCTAAATTGTTGGCTTTAGGACTACAATTATAACAATCTTTAATGACTAAACCCTTTTGCTCTCAGTATAAACCTTATTACTCTATGATGAAATCGATGATCACAGACTCAGATGTTTGGCTAGATGCATTGGATTGTGGTTGGTGGTAAATTGGATTTCTTATACCTTATAGATAGAACGGTTGATTGTGTTCTAACGCGCTAATCAATATTGATGAGGATGGATGAATTTAGATCTATATTATTGTTGCGTGGTTAATTAAAGTTAATGTATGATGGTTAACAGTAAGAAGTACTCTCACCCTTTGTTAAATGGAATTGGTTGATAGAATGAATCTAGGTTAGTCATTGATGATTGGTAGATTTAACATTTGGTTTGGTATTGATGGTGTCGGGCGGGATGTAGACACCTCCATGTTCCTCAAAACAATTGCCATCCCTGAGACCTTAAATGGTTAAAATCGATGGGAACCTGGGCTTGAGCGTTGCTTATGTGTCTTGGGGTCCTAACCATTGCAGGGTAGGATGGATGGGTAGTCAGTCTGACTTATTTCTGAGTGATCATCGTTAATGCATGCAGTTTCCTGTTGTACATCGTATGTCATCTTGTTCGTTGTCGAGTTACTAGTTTCTGCCTGAGCAGTCGACCAGGAGCCTATCTGACATTCTCTCTCTTCGGAGCAGAGAACTAAGATTAAACGCCCTGCTTTTCTGTGCAGAAATAGTAAAATCTACTACTATGGATTCTTCCATCTGTGTTCGTACTTTACCTAACAAAGTATGTCGTTTAATGCTTGCAGTTACTTATTGTGTGCCTTATGTCTATGGTCGTTTAACACTTGCAGTTACATGTTCTGTGCCTTATGTCTTCTTGTTGTGATCATCGTGGTTGCATCTTGTTAGTCGTCGGGTGGCGACGTAGAGTCAAGTTGGTTTGTTCCTTTTTACACGCGCGCACACACCTTATACAAAAAAAAAAAATTGCACCTGTTAAAGAGTTGGTGTCGTAACGAGGAGGTTCCTTACATATGGTATCAGAGTGGGTTCGACCAACGACTTGGGATCGCTACGACTTTCGCTGACATGATTTGATTATACTGTTGCTGATTGAGTTGATTGTGTGCATGCATGGTAATCATGCTCATAGGATGCCACGGAGGTAGACGATGTGGTGCTAGGGGAGGAGGCGTGACACCTCTAGTAGCATTCACGCCTACGGGGTCTAACCCCCAAGGAGGTGAGCAGGTTCTCGGATAGGAGAAGATAGCATTTGGCGACGTGGTCAGGATGATGAGATCTTTTTAGTGCATATCCGAGGCACTGATCACCCGCTTGGACAGAGATGAGGCCAGGGCGTCGGCACCCGCTAATGTTCCGCTGCGCACACTGGCCGTTACTAGTAGCATTCACTGTGAACTCGAGAAGGTCAAATTTCCCGAGTTCTTTGGTGCCCCGGACAACGCCGCTACCGAGGCATGGTTGGAGAATATGGCGATGTGCTTCGCACTTCACGATTATAACTCCAACATGAAGGTTCACATGGCGGTCTTTCAACTGAAGGGGACTGCTCTTCTATGGTGGAAGACACTCATACTACAGTTGAACATGATCGTCGAAGACGTGTCCTGGGAACTGTTTGAGGAATGGTTCTAGGAGAGATACCTTTCAGAGGAATTCATTGAGCGACAACTCAATGAGTTCAATGCCTTACGACAGGGAGGTCGTACAGTGCCTGAGTATGAGGCACGTTTTATGGAGTTGCTTCGGTATGCTCTGCACCTGAACATTGAGAAGATCAAGGTCATCAGGTTCGTGTTTGGCCTTAACGGAAGCCTTCATGCAAAGGTTAGGATCTTGATACCTCAGACCTTGCACGACGTAGTCCAGAAGGCCCTCATAGCAGAGGAGGTGCTTATCAGTGGGGTCAGACTAGGAATCCAGCGAGACCTACAGGGCAGGGTTCCTCTAGAAAACTGCAACACTAAACACCAGCGAGACATATGTCGGGATATCGTGGCTTCCCGAGGGGATCCACTTTCACTACACCCCGGAGACCACCACCTCAGTAGCGGACATCTTATGGGGGACCAGCGCATCAGCAGCAGTTTAAGCCTATTCAGCAGAACAAACCAGGGTTCTAGGCTAGTGGGCTGCCCTCTTCTACTTCAGTTACCAAGACTACTGGGCCGAAGAAGGGGTGTTGGACGTGTGGGGAGCCACAATACCAGTGCGACTATTATGTGGAGAGGACCAGAGTGTCCGGATCAGCTGGACCCACTAGTGGGAGATATGGGCAAGGCCCATCGTATTCATGCAGCAGTGAATAAATGCCAGGCAGAGCGCCAGTTGACTGTGCTTGAGACAATAGGTAGTGTCACTGACCAGACCCTTGTTTTTTTGATAGACCCAGGTGCTACTGAGAGTTTCATTTTTGGTGCAGTGCTAAAAAGGATTAAGGTAAAGGCAGTCGAACAGGACGATTTTAGCTTTGTAGAGATGGCTTCAGGAGCCAAACAGAAGGTTGGAGGAAAGGTTACGGGCTATTCCCTTAACCTGGGAGAGTTTGTCACGAGGGTCAACTTCTACGCCACGATCTTAGGATCTTATGACGTCGTGATTGGTATGGATTGGTTGCAATCGCATGAGGCGATACTCAACTGTAAGATGAAATGGTTGAGCTTGGTTGATGACGAAGGACAAAGACGTGTGATTGTAGGATGGAACCAGGGAGTTTCCCTGAGGTTCGTCTCTTCCTTACAGTTACGAAAGAGTATGCGAAAGGGGTGCAAGATTTATGTGATCCTTGCGTTAAATGAAAAGGGAGTAGTGGAAGGTCTAGAACACCTTCCAGTGGTGAGACAGTTTGCAGACGTATTTCTAGAGGAGTTACCTGGGATGCCGTCAGAAAGGGAATTGGAGTTTACCATAGACCTGAAACCGGGGACCGAACCGATAGCAAGAACTCCTTATAGGATTTCAACCCCGCAGTTGCAAGAGTTAAAAATGCAACTGAAGGAGTTGTTGGACCTGGGACTGATACATCCTAGTGTGTCAAGGTGGGGTGCACCTGTTATTTTCATACGAAAGAAGGACGAATTGTGGAGGCTTTGCATTGACTACCATCAACTGAACAAGGTTGTGATCAAGAATCAGTATCCCTTACCATGAATTGATGATCCGTTCGATAAAATGAAGGGTGCAATGGTGTTCTCCAAGATCGTTTGGACTGACAAACGCCCCAGGGGTGTTTATGAGTTTGATGAATGGGGTGTTCCGCGAGTACTTGGACAAGTTTGTCAAAGTATTCATTGACGATATTTTGATCTACTCTCATACGATGGAGGAGCATGACGAGCACTTGCGCTTGGTACTACAGTGTTTACGAGAGCACAAACTGTATGGGAAGTTGTCCAAATGCTCTTTTTATCAATCAAAGATTCACCACTTAGGGCATGTCATCTCCGACGAAGGCATCTCCATGGATCCAACAAAGGTTGAGGCTATTATGGAATGGCCTGTGCCAACGAATGTCACAGAAGCTCATAGTTTTATGGGTTTAGTAGGATACTATTGATGGTTTGTCGAGTGATTTTCAAAGATAGCAAATCCGATCACGGAATTGCAGAAGAAAAACAAGAAGTTTGTTGGGACCGAGAAATGCGAGGAAGCATTTTGAAGGCTTAAAGAGTTGTTGACCACGGCGTCGATACTAAAGGTCCCTGACATGGATGCAGACTTCTTGGTATGCACTGACACATCCAAGGAAGGTATAGGTAGAGTCTTGATGCAAGACGGATGAGTCATTGCTTACATTTCGAGGAAATTGAGAAGGCACGAGGAGAACTACGTGACGCACAATTTGGTTTTATTAGCCATCGTATATGACTTGAAGGTTTGGAGACACTACCTTGTTGGATGAAAATTTGAACTAAAGACTGATCATTGTGGACTGCAACACATTTTCACGCAAAGCGACCTGAACGTGCGACAATGGCATTGGTCAGAATTGCTTAGCGAGTACGACTTCGGGATTACTTACATAAAGGGAACAGTGAACCGAGTGGTTGATGCTTGATTCAAAGACCACGCATATTTTCGTTGTTGCCTCTTCAGACGAATCTATGTGAGAAGATTCGCACTTTACAGCGTGACGATGACTGGTACAAAGAAGTCAAGGATTTTATCAGACAAAACACAATGATGGTACCACGATATGAGGGTTATTCATTTGATAGCGGTGGGTTATTGAGATTTAGAAGTCAGATTTACATACCGCCAAATGACAAGTTGATGATGTTGATCCTGAGCGAGGCTCATAGAGGAGTTTACATGGCTCCCCCGGGAGTCACGAAGATGAGGGCAGATCTTAAACCCTTATTCTTCTGGAGGGGATGAAGGCTGACATAGTCAACTATGTGGCCATATTTCTAATGTGTCAGCAGGTAAAGGCTGAACATAGACGCCTGACAGGATTACATCAACCACATGCCATTTCAGAATCGAAATGGGAAGTTATTTCGATGGATTTTATTGTTGGATTTCCACTGACGGCAAGGAGACACGACTCGATTTTTGTAGTAGTAGACAATCTGATGAAGAGTGCTCACTTTATTCCTATGCATACGACATATCAGGCACCTGACATAGCGATATTTTTCATTAGTGAGATTGAGAGGCTGCATGGCGTGCCTAAGAATATTATATCCGATCAAGGATCGGTGTTTACTCGACGATTTTGGACGAGTTTCCAAGAGGCCTTGGGAACCCAACATTTTAGTATTGCGTATCACCCAGAGACTGACAGATAGACCAAACGAATGAAACAAATCTTGGAAGACATGTTGCGCATGTACATGATGGACCAACAAAAGCGTAGGGAGGAATTCTTGCCTCTAGTAGAGTTCGCTTACAACAACAGTTACCAGAGCACCATTAAGATGGCACCTTCTGAGTTTCTTTATGGGCGACCGTGTCAGAGGCCCTTGAGTTGGGATCGGCTTGAGGATAGGGTCCTGGTGGGGCCAGAAGTGATCCAAGAAATGGAAGACCAAATGCAAACCATAAGACAAAGGATTAAAGAAGCGCAGGATCGACAGAAAAGTTATGCCGATGCGCATCGAGTCGACCGTAGCTACGAGGTCGGCGATTGAGTCTTCTTGCGGTTTAAACCGCATAAAAGTTCGATCAAGTTTGGAAAGGGAGCTAAACTCTCTCCTAGGTTTGGGGGACCTCTCGAGATTGTGGAGAGAAAGGGGCCCATGGCCTATCGACTAGCCTTGCCTGATTCTTTGAGGCGTATGCACGATGTTTTTCATGTATCTGTTTTGAGACATTATATTAGTGATCCTACACATGTGATTGACATGAGTTCCTTCTAGGTATCGGAGGAGGGAGCACTCATGGCTGAGGCAGTCCACATCTTAGATCATCTCATTCGACAGTTATGACGTCGAACGGTAGATCAGGTCAAGGTCCAGTGGGACAATTATACTTCGCACTTAGCGACCTGGGAGGACGCATATGATATGCACCAACAGTTCCCATTTTTGTTTGATAGATAGACTTATGATACTGTGGTACTTTTATTTCGGCATTTATACTGAGAAACTTCGAGATGAAGTTTAGACCAAGCGGGATTGTATGTAACATCCCGCTCTGGCGCACTGAGAAAACTTATTCTTTGAGGACACTTGCTCGCAAGTGATCTGGGCTTTTATGATGTTAAAATATTTATCCTTGATTATGATGCGTTATCATAGATGACATGATGTTTTACTGCTTTGATGTAGATAGGTGCTATTGACTCATTTTTATTGAGTGTGCAGGGTTTTGGACCTTGAGTGATGCAGAGGCATCGATGAAACCCCTTGGACTCCAGATTGAGTCAGGGAGTGTGCTATTTGGGTTGATTATTTACTGTGATATTTCAGTTGATTTGATGATATGATGTGGACATGTTCTGACATGATTGTTGATTATCCAGGATGACGATAGCTTGCCGACCAAAATCACATATGGAGTAAAGGGGCCACACGTGATTTCCAGAGAGGCTAAAGGAGAGGTGTGGACAGCAGCCCTGCCACACCCTACTAGCACTGCCTTCGTGGCTCGAACTGTAGGTTAACGATTACCTAGTTCGAGAGGATCCACGATGTCATGAGGGCAGACTGCAACAGTCACTCACGATGATTCTAAGGGATGCGCAATAAGGCGGGGGCCTTATTCCTTAGAGCCCTTAGTCTCCCACAAGTTCACCCGGTGGATTGTTGACTCCAGGGGTTATAGATGTCTACCAATCAGTCAAGTTAGCGAGTGGCACCCTTAGAGCGCGTGGCGCATCCTGAAGGGCACGTTGCGCAAAAGAAACACAAGTTGGTGAGTGGCACCCTTGGAGCACTTGGTGCATTCTGAAGGGCACATCGCGCAAAAGAAACAAATGTGGCGAGTGGCACCGTTGGAGCACGCAGGGCATCCTGAAGGGCACGTCGCCTTGATGTTGATGAAGGAACAAACCTAGATGGCCCTAAGACTTTTAACACCTTAAGAAATCCTTAAATAACTTCCCTAACCCAGTGTCACCCGGTTCTGAATCTAATTCATAAGTCTAAAACTTCTCTAGGGTAAAAATTTAGTCTAACCTTAAGAAAAAGACCCTAAGAATTAAAAAAATAAAAATTAAAATTGTAAACAAAAAACAAAACCCACTTAAGCTATAGTTGGAGTCTTCATAAAGTGTGTAGGGTAAAATAAAGAGAATAAGAAATCAATTCAAAAGTGGTTGTGAATTTGAAAAAAAAAGGGGGAATTTAATTAGTTAACATGTGGAAGTGTAAAAAGATTTGTAAATTAATCATAAAAGGAAGGAGTAAATAGCTGTTACACATTATTTTCGTCATCCCTATGATCGTTAATGATGTAAACCTATCTATTGCCTTTAGAGGGGTCACAGTGGCCTGAGTTCCTGAAGAGAGAAGGAAGAAGAAC
>JZKD02S1592565.1:85751-109107 GCA_000966675.3 Picea glauca
TCTGGATAGGGTGTGGCCCCTTTGCGGCTCGAGGGGCTAAGGGGGAAGAAGAGTACCCCTAGCGATTGGCTGGGAGGTACCGGTGAGGTCTCGACGGTCGGCAAGTGGGATAGCTCGGAGTGCGGGACGTCATTCGAAGCGGCCGTTAAGGCAATGATATGTGCTTTTATTTTGTAGAGTAGAATGCATTAGATAAAACGTTTGGATCAGAATTTGGATTATAAATGAAATTGGCAGGTTTATATCTTGTTTCATCTCGTTTTACTTTGCCTTCTTATTTCGCTGGACAATCCTGCGTTTTTACATTGTTGATTGCATTTTATGCATGCGTGGATAAATTGACTATGCATCTAAGTTTATATGAACAACCCAACTCTACGTTATTGAGCTTTGACAAAGATATCTATCTCTACACCTTGTGTGGATGGATTTTTGGCTTGCGCTTGTAACTATGTTTGCATGTGATTAACTATCCTCTGCCTAATAGTTTTCCCTTCTGCATTTAAACTTTAGCAAATCATGGAGGGGCAGGTTTCGGCAATAGTCGATTTCTCCTTTAGCATTTAAATCCTTGCAAACCTGAGTTTACTGTCTTCTACGCTAATCGTTTTTCCTTTTTTGCAATTAAACGATGGTGAATCTTTATTGGTACTATTCTTGTGTTGACCGTTACCTATTGCATGGCAGCTTGATTGACTGTTAGAGACTGCGTATTCCCCTTTTTTTGAAAGCAATTTCATATTCCCGTGTTTTTCTTGTGAACTATTAATCTTTCACTGTGGGTTTTTCTTTTTCTTTATTGTGATTAGAGGACGACGATTCCTTTATGTTTCATTTCTCTGCAAAATTTTGTGTGGTAAATCGTTGTAGGTTACCCACGGCTTCAACACCTTCTCTGCAATATTTTGTAGTTTGTTTTCTCGGCGATGGGGAGAATACCCACGCTAATTCGTGTTCTTAAACTCATGCAACGGGCTGATGTTTTATCTCTGCGTTTTCATTTTTATCCCAACGTTCTTTTTGTTTTTATTTTCTGCATTGGGGTTGGATTTCCTGGGTGAGTTGGGGGACATTGATACCCACACAAAATCACGCACATATCTCTTCTCTGTGCATTTTTTTTTGTTTCATCTCTGGTGCGATTTGTGGGGGGATACCCACGCAAATTCGACCCCTGAACCTCTGCAATTTACTCCACATTTTTATTGTGTTAATACATCAACCTTCCTAGTGGAAATCACAGCACTGCCTACGATTCTGTAACGACTATTGTGTGTGCCTTCCAGTTGCGCCCTGGTCTTCCCCTATAGCTGCGATTCATTGATGAATGGCTGAGTCAGCCCCTTTTTCTCATGTTTTTATAGCATCCTGGACTGCGTTGATTTCTAGATGACCGTGATTGATTCCCTTCCTTCCTAATAAAATCAACTTTCTGTGGCGTGACCAGCATAATTTATATCCTGGCGCAGTTTATGGCATTCTGTATGGAGGTAGTAGTTAGGATTGCAGTTTATGGCCATCTCAGATTTTTGCTCTTTATCACCTTCCTTGACATCTGTTAAATCTTTCACTTACCTTATTTAATGTCATTCTGTTTGTTTTATTATTGACGCACCTGATGTCTATTCATTGCCTTATGTGATTTTATTCCTATAGTCACATGCAAGCCACTTGACATGTGGTTATTTAACAAACAAGATTAATTCACTATTTTTCCCTTTGATGTTATTGATTTAGGTACAATAGTAACCAATTCACTAAGACCAAGTCTCATTTAGAGCCTACAAATTGCCACTAATTTACTATAAGGATATGGCCAAGGAGAACGTGTGTGGTTAAGTAAATAATCTTATTGATAACCTTTTCTTGTAGTAAGTCAATTGTAGAGATTAATATGTACTTCATATATCTATTAATAATTTAGTGTATAGAGGAGATGCTCTGGAATGCTGGTGCTTATGGGTTGTATTATCAATTATTCAACTTTTAAACCTTTAACCTCGAACTATCCTCAAGACTCATCTCCTTAAGCGCCTTGTTTATACTAACACTTTTGGAAGGTAAGGAAATCTTCGTGTCATTCTTGCTAAGTAAAAAAGTGATCATTAAGAAATGTTTGTATGTTGGAATTTGGGTAACCTTTTCTTATTTGAGAGCATTAATTTATCTATAAGGATTGTAGCATATAATTAGCACAATAATTGATGCATCCTTAACTAAATGTGACTTAATGGAATTACACTATATATAATTGACCCTCTGCAAGTATAGAATTGAGACATACATGACACTTCCTTACTTGTAGCGTTAATTGAGCTTTTGTCATGATAAATTAACGGTTCTAAATTGTTGGCTTTAGGACTACAATTATAACAATCTTTAATGACTAAACCCTTTTGCTCTCAGTATAAACCTTATTACTCTATGATGAAATCTATGATCACAGACTCAGTTGTTTGGCTAGATGCATTGGATTGTGGTTGGTGGTATATTGGATTTCTTATACCTTGTAGATAGAACGTTTGATTGTGTTCTAATGCGCTAATCAATATTGATGAGGATGGATGAATTTAGATCTATATTATTACTGCGTGGTTAATTAAAGTTAATGTATGATGGTTAACAGTAAGAAGTACTCTCACCCTTTGTTAAATGGAATTGGTTGATAGAACGAATCTAGGTTAGTCATTGATGATTGGTAGATTTAGCATTTGGTTTGGTATTGATGGTGTCGAGCGGGATGTAGACACCTCCATGTTCCTCAAAACAGTCGCCATCCCTGAGACCTTAAATGGTTAAAATCGATGGGAACCTAGGCTTGAGCATTGCTTATGTGTCTTGGGGTCCTAACCATTGCAGGGTAGGATGGATGTGTAGTCAGTCTGACTTATTTCTGAGTGATCGTCGTTAATGCATGCAGTTTCCTGTTGTACGTCATATGTCGTCTTGTTGTGTTCGTCTTGCTTGCATCTTGTTCTTCATTGGGTTACTAGTTTATGTCTGAGCAGTCGGCCAGGAGCCTATCTGACATTCTCTCTCTCCAGAGCAGAGAACTAATATTAAACACTCTGTTTTTCTGTGCAGAAATAGTAAAATCTACTACTATGGATTCTTCCATATGTGTTCGTATTGTACCTAACACAATATGTCGTTTAATGCTTGCAGTTACTTGTTGTGTGCCTTATGTCTATGGTTGTTTAACGATTGCAATTACGTGTTGTGTGCCTTATGTCTTCTTGTTGTGATCATCGTGGTTGTGTCTTGTTAGTCGTCAGGTGGTGACGTAGAGTCAAGTGTGTTTTCTCCTTTTTACATGCGCGCACACACCTTAAACAAAAAAAATGTGCACCTGTTAAAGAGTTGTTGTCGTAAAGAGGAGGTTCCTTACAGATTTTGATGACATAATGTGTATTTATTGAAAATACCTTTCCAACGTGCTATCACAATTCTGAAACAAAGATCGTATGCAAAAGTTATGACCCATTAAAGTTGATGTACTAACCTACCCCAATGGGGCCCACATCACTTTTGGCGCTTCATCTCCTAGGGTTAGGTTTTTGGATCTCTAGGGTTTTGGAATTCATGTTTATTGTAAAAATTCCTTTAGAGCCTCATTTTACTCATCTTCCTTTGAATGATCATATATGTCACATCTCTTCTCAGAGATAAGATGGCCCCATTATAATGAGTCTTTCACTCTGTATTTTTACAGTCTCTCTACAGTTCTTTCATTAATAGAATTCATATTTTTGTGTGTTTAATTGTAATATCACTTCTTTCATTTCGTTCTACTCATAAATATAGATCATTTTTTGTTTGATCTGTCTGTGCACAATGATGTGATATTATTAATGACTACGATTACATTTACATGGATTGGTGCATCGGCCTATTTGGGTTCGGACTCACCAGCCTCATAATCACACATTATCTCCGGCCTTAATACATATACATACACACACACACACACACACATGTATGTATGTAGGTATGTATAAACGAGCTCGATGTTTACTTCCAGGTAATTCTCCTTCACTTACTCAAGTGTGTGCAACATCGTGAAATGTGTGCACCCTTCCCTTGATGTGAAATCTTGTGCACTTACTTAGGTATGCACAACACTATTGAATGTGTACACCCTTTCTTTGATAACAATTCCTTGTAGACTACTCAGGTGCACACAAAACCAAAACTTTGTGCCAACAACTCACCACCTTGTATGCATATTTAAATTTACAATTGGTACCAATGGCTCACCATCCTATATGTATAATTACAAAGGGTTCATATTACGGAAAATACATGAAAATACACATGGAAGTTCATGGAATATGTTTTAGCAGTAGCTCCACCACTACACACAATAATAACCACTGGTAAGAGTCTTCAGTGGGGAAAGAATAAACATAATTCTTTCTACAAGATAAAACAAAATATTAGTCGATAACCATTTCTCGCATTACCTAACTTGCAGAATATCTTCAAAGTGAAGACAAATGTAGGTGGGTATGCTATGGGAGTAGTTTTGATGCAAGGAGGTAAGCCAATATACTATCATTCTGAGATGTTTCATGTGGGAGATTTGAAATACTCTACATATGAAAAGGAATTTTTTGTGTTGGTTCAATTTTTTAAGAAGTGAATGGGGTTTTTGAAAGGAATCCATTATACACATTGATCCAACCACTATAGTATTTGTAGTTCGAGACTAAGACACAACAAATAATACATTACAAGTGTATGGGGTTTTTGAAACGATTTCATATGGTAATAAATTATGAGAAGGGAAACAATAATAATGTTTTTAGATATGATTTCAATGCCACCCACATTGAAGATTACAATTTTGGGATCTCTTGTGCACATGTATCCTTTTAACCATGATGCATATAAATATGAATTCACAAAAAATTAGGAGTTTATCAAGGTGTTTCATAAGCTAAATTTCCAAATTCATGTCGCAAAAGGTGATGGTAAGGATAATTATCATCTCCATAATCGGTTTCTCTACAAGCTACATAAGCTCTATGTTCCTAAAATTGAAATATTGCAACTTATTAGAGAGGCTCACACCTCCAAAGTTGAAAGAAATTTTGATGTTGGGAAGGTAGTTGCTAACTTACAAAGTTTCAGTAACATGTGCATTCTCATTCTTTGTAAAAGGCCCATGAAAAGACAAGAAGAAAAAACATTTTCTTTGAAGGAGTCTGGGTGCACTTTAGGATACTAAGGAGCATCATCTCAAACAAGAATAATATATTTTTTAATACCTTTTGGACTACACTTTGGGATAATATGGACACTAATTTGAAAATATATGTAGCTTTTCATGCATAGACTAATGAAAAGAAAAAAGTAGTCAACATAAATTTAGTGCAAATTTTGAGTGTTTATGACCAAAAGCATTGAAAGGCCTTGGATGAAAACAAGGAGGAGTGAGGGAAGATATCACATGAGAAACATTGAAATTAGACAAATTTGTTGAAATGATTAGAAAAATCCATTTACAAGTACAATAGATGATGAAGAATTCGCAAGAAAAGTATAAGGCTAGACATGATCAACATAGAACTTAGAAGTTATTCAAAGTGGGAGACATATTTTGGTTACAACTAAACAATGAAAGACTATAAGGTATTGGGAAGAATATCATGACTTTGTGGTGTATCCCATTTCAGGTATTAGAGAAGGTGCGAGATAATTCCTATATAATCAGTCTATCTCCATAAGTGTGCATTTATTCAATAGTAAATGTAGAGAATTTGCAACTCTATAAGCCTTCTATGTTGGATCAGGAGGAGGAAGAGGTCCTACCTAAAATAGATTAACTAACAATATATGTTCAAGAAAAGTTCGTAGAAGACCCAATTTTTCAAAAGAAGTCCAAATATACAAGATAGGGGAAACATGACCTTTCGAAGATTGGTTTGAAAGGAAAACTTCCAGGAAAAGAGAAATGGTACTTCAAAGAGAAGGTGCAGGAAAATTTTTATCACCTTATTTAGTCAATTATTTTTGAGACAAAAATCCTCCCTAAATGGAGAGGTATGACCCATTATATATCATTATATAATTTTCCATCTATATTATTACTTTTTCGGTGTAAAAGTTGGAGGAAATAACTTTTAGGGCCCATTTTAGTGGTAGGTTCCAGTTTGGAAAATCAGGGTCCAGAACCTTCTAGAGCCATATTAAGGAGTTACATGGAATTTTTGGGGGTTATATGATGCACAACTTGTTCCCACACCCTTGGTTTTGATCTACACACTGATACCTTTACAACAGTGTGAAAATCACCTCAAATAGAGCTCATATGTGAAGGTTTTGCTTCCCATAAGTTGACATATCATGTTGACCAACATGGTACTAGTGGATGACATGACAACCCTCGTTAATCATACATATGGGGCTAGCGAAATGAAAAATTTCAAAAATATTCTAGGAGCTCCAAGCCTTATCACTAATTGAGGGTTGAGGATGCAAAAACCCTAACCCTAAATGGTTATTAGGATATGTTAAATACCAGGCGACTAGGAGGTGAAAGGGTCCCATTATTTAGCATTGTATTTGTTCCGTAGTTAAAAAAACATCGAGGAATTGTATGTTGAGAGCATATCATAGGAGGAAAGTATTATGTAGCATCCATACAAGCCACAATGTTGGAATCAACCCATAGTGAGTTCCTCTTTCTTTGTATTTTCATTTCCATAACTAAAGAAAAGAAAGTAGAGAATAGGCCTCACCTTCTAGCTAGTTTTTCTCCTTTATTGGGTTTCCCAAGATATATCTTATGTTCATTTGTGTGTGGATTGTGTTTTATTTCTCTTTTTTCTTTCATTTTTGTATTTCATTGATTTCGTAAACTCAAGCGAAGCTAGTGATTAACTAATGGGTATCTAAGGAAAATTAGTTTGCATAGTCTAATATTTTAGAATATCATAATATATGTTGTGATGAGTTGTTCTAGTGGAATATACACAACATGTTATAGATCAATGATAGAGATCTATTTTTTACTAGTAATTTTTGGATTGAATTATTTTCTTCCTTGGATACTAAATTTTCTCACAACTCATCATACCATCCTCAATATGATATCCAAATTGATACTCTAAATAAATGTCTGTATCATTATCCTTGTTTCTTTGCATCTAATAAATAGACATAATGGGTCAAGTGGTTACCATTGGAAGAATGGTGGTACAACACTTCCATCATAAAAAAAATCCCCTTTTATGGTACTTTGTGGGTATCATCCTCCATACATCACATAACCTTTGAGAGGGAAAGTGAACGTTCAAGCAATGGAGGACCACATATAGCACTAACAAGAGGTTCTCTGATCATTTAATGACATCTTAGCTATAAGACAAAATAGGATGAAAGAAAAAGTACATCATAATTGTAGTGAAAGGACTTGGAAGTGGGGGATTAAGTATTTTTTAGCTACACCAATATCAATAGATCCCTCTCAAGAAGTAAAAAAAATAAACTAAATTACAACCAAGTATGATGGTCCCTATAAGGTGTTGTATAGGATTCATACTGTTGTAATATTCTAGACTACACAAGCACTCAAGAAAAGAACTACATTATAGCAAGCATGTCAAGAACACACATGTGCTCAATAAGAGAGAGAGAGAGAGAGAGAGAGAGAGAGAGAGAGAGAGATATTTGTGGGAAGGTGGACCAACCGAGTCTTATTCCTTCTTTATTAGTATTTATACAATAGGAAAATGGTTTGAGTCATTGTACCCGCTCCATCTAATCATTCATTAGGTTTCATTTGTCCTTTACTTGCATTTACTTACTTTATTAGATGTCTTGATATATTATCTTATTCTAATTTCTAATATATGATGACTTATTACAAGGGTCTAAAAGTCTTCCCACAATATCCCCCACACCAAATTCCTTACTCATTTCGAGAAAGTGTGAAACAACATCATAGGTCTCTATTCTTACAGAAGTATTGATGCAGTCCAACATTGCCAGCAAAGAAGGAACAAGTGGAGGATAGTTGGATATACAACGATGCGCATTTTGAAGATATTTTGAATTTCAAAGGATGGCACATTAATGTAATATCTAAAAGGATATATTTGTTTTTAATGTTTTGAGGATTTAAATACATATCTTCAGTGTTTCTCTCATTTGTCGGTTGGAAGAATTTATTGTAATCAATGTATTGTAGTTGTAGCTTTTATTTCGATAAGATATATTATAATTGTAGGAGGGAAAAACTTAATAGGACTCCCTCGTAGATGTATTAGTATTATCACTCTCATTGTAAGAGCAAGAGAGAGCATAGGAGAATAGAGAAGAATAGAGATTGTATAAGTTGTATGAGCAGATAGATGTTTCTATTGAAATGTGTACATAAGCACTTGGATTAATATAAGAATGCTTTGATCCAATTTCATGGTGCATTTATGGCTACTGTTTGTATCTATTGAATGATATGTTTATAGTTTTCTTATATGCTCTGTTATGCATTTGTTTCAATGCTTTATGTGTATGATTTCATGTTGAATGTATGAAGTCTGTGAGAGGGAGAGTGTAAGTTTCAATTTCTCCTCGTCCCGAGAATTACTGCAAGGAGTATAGTGAAGGTCTGCAAGGAGTGCGTTGACAATGTTCTGAGTTTTACCTCCAAAAATCTCAGGAGAGATAGTGTTTTTCTTATACCAACATAAGTGAAAGTATAGCACAAAGACGTGGAAGGTGTGTGCAGGCCAGGGCGAAGTCTTAGACTTTTCCAACCCGAGTGAGAGGTTGAAGAACTTCTATCACAAGGAGTGCGTGGATTTGGAGTTGTCAAATAACCAAACGTTCTTGCGAAGGTGGAAAGGAGTGCATGCAAGATTCCTTAGAATCCTTGAGTTTGCAGTGTGGACCAAGGTCAATAAGGATAGAGGCTTGGAAAATTTTAGAAGAAAGACGAGGATTGAAGTCAGCTTATAGAAACAAGCTCAGAAGGGTTGACGCTAAGTTATTTGTTGAGGAGTCATTGAGAGCCTGAATAGACAGTTGGAATTCTTGAAGGAAGAATATCGATTTTTCGTGGGCCATTGGATCCAGTAGATTTGCGGGAAGCATAAGGCTAAGTGTATTTTCAACACTCGCAAGATCAGGAGGGATAGTAGCCGTCAGGACTGAAGGAGCATGAGCCATTGATTTGGCGCTCTGAAATATCATCATTTTGGAAGTCAGAAGAGTGTGCAAGAACTATTCTTGGGGGTCGCGAATAGAAAAATCCCGATGTGATCTGGACCATCGTATCGTGGGGGAATTGGGACCGTTGATCTGTGGCAAGGAAGTCACAAGTTAGAACTTCGATAAAAAGGGAGCAAAGTTACATTGCGAAGTCCCGATACGCAAAATCTCGACATGCTCAAAGGTGGACCCCAGAGTTTGACTGGAGCTCATATGGTAGAATTATAAGGGAGGAGCTAGGGAATGTTATCCCTATTTCAATATTTCAAGAATTGGAGAAGTCAAGGCGAATCAAAACGGAAATCTTGAAATCGCGAAACGCGGAGCACCTCTGTTTAGGTGTGTGGCCACTGTCGATGGTCAAGTGGAGAGGAGAATTACTCCTAGTGATTATTCATGTGAGTGTAGTTTCGTAAGAAGGACCTGTGGTTTATATGTATTAAAGATTCGAGTGAGCACCAAGGAGCCATTTCGGCTAAGAGGAGTTAAATATCCATAGACTGGGAGGTCAGCAGACTCTATTGAGGTAGGGGCACTACGTCAGGTGGTATCATAGCTAGCAACTTTTGTTTTCTGTAGAGGGAATATAGAGGACAGTTGTGATTTGAATTTTCCATGGATGGATTAAAAACAATGTCACCAAGGAGACGTCCAAAAATAAATTTACCCGATCCAGCTGTGGAAAGGGAAATGGGAGAGCTTTGTGCTTGATTAGATGCTATGGAGACAACACAGAGACGAACACCTAATACTAGAGATATCAGTGAGGCCGAAAGAGAGAACGAAGAAGGAACATAAGAATTTGTAGTCAAAGATGTTGCAGAATAACGTCTATTTAAGGTTGTTGCAAGGATAGGTGCTACAGAAAAGATGGACATCCTGATGTATGAAGGAAACTTAGACGTTGAGGAGCTACTAGATTGGTTTAGGGCTCTAGATAAATACTTCGACAATGAGGATATCGAAGAAGACAAGAAAGATAAGCATGTTGTCACTAGACTGAAAGGACATGCAACACTGTGGTGGGATGAACTGTAGGGTGACAAGCGCTGCAAAGGCAAAAAAAAAATCAAAAGCTGGGACATAATGGTAGTGAAGATGAAATCCAAATTCATACCTGGAGATTACCAAATCAATCTCTTTCGAAGAATGCATAATTTGATACAGAAAGGGATGACAGTGAAAGAATACACTAAGGAGTTTTACAGGTTAGACATCAGAGCTGGACATCATGAGATTCATGATGAAAAGGTCGCCAGATATATTAATGGCTTGAGATATGAGATTAAGGATGATATGAGCATGGTGACAATAGAAAATGTAGAAGATGCTTATCAGGTTGCTCTGAAGGAAAAAAGAAAAATTGTCCCGAAAGCAAGGTAAAAGAGGTAGAGGTAGAATTCAGAGCAGAGGAAAAGTGATTTCCTAGGATACAGTACAAAAGCCCAAGGATGAAGAGAAGAAACCTCATAATCACCCAAAAATGGGAGGAAGTTCACAGGGAAGACAATATGTCGATTGCAATACTTTTCCTTAAGAAAGAGGAAGTGGAAGAGGCAGAGGAGGTGAAGTAAAGTGTTTTGTCTATGGGAAGATCATACACAAATCTTGGGAATGTACCAATAGAAAAAGGGATGGAGGAGGAGAAGCTCACATTTCGGAAGAAAAAAGGTGAAATGTTGAGGCAGAAGATGTAGAAGGTGGAAGATCCTTAATGATGAGGAAAATTCTCTTTAAGCCAGAGAAAGAGATGGAAAATCCAGTTCAGAGGAACAGTTTGTTTAGGACTGCCTGCAAAACCAAAGATAGGGTATGAAATTTGATAGTTGATAGTGGGAGCACATATAACTTAGTATCCACAGAGATGGTGGAAAAGCTAGAATTGGAGATAGTTGCACATCCAAGCCCATATAAAGTTTCGTGGTTGAAAAAAGGACATCAGGTAACAGTCACTAAACAATGTTTAGTTGAGTTTAAGATAGGGGGTTATAGTGATGAGATTTTATGTGATGTTATTCCCATGAATGTCTGTAATATTTTGTTGGGGAGGCCTTGGCAATATGACAAAAATGTTATTCATGACAGAAGAAATAACACTTACACCTTGGAGAAGAATGGTAGGACACATATGTTGCTGCCAATTGAAGACATGAAGGCAAAAGAAGAAACAAGCAATACTATACTTCTCATGAGTGGGAACGAACTTCTTAATGAAGTCAATAAAGATCAAGAAATGCAGTTTGTTGTGGTTATAAAACCTAGAGTCACCTTGACCAGTACCTCAATAGATGATCTACCTAAGGAAATTCAGGAATTGCTGGAGAATTTCGCTGATATAGTGGTGGACGATTTTCCTTGTTAGTTGTCACCCATCATAAGTATAAGCCATCATATTGACCTTATACCAGGAGAGATTTTACCAAACAAAGTCATGTACAGATTGAAATCGCATGAGAATGAAGAGGTTAAGAAGAAAGTCCATCATTTGATGGACAAAGGGTTGATTAGAGAAAGATCGAGTCCATGCGTTGTACCAACAGTGTTAAGTCCGAAGAAGGATGGCGGATGGAGAATGTGTACAGACTCGAGGGCTATAAAAAAAATCACCATCAGGTATAGGTATTCTTTACCCAGGATGGATGACTTGATGGATTGCTTGAGTGGAGCGAAGGTTTTTTCAAAAAATGATTCGAAAAGTGGATATCATCATATTAGAATGAAGGAAGGTGATGAATGGAAGACAACATTCAAGACGAATGAAGGACTGTATGAATGGCTTGTCATGCCATTTGGATTGATGAATGCGCCAATTACTTTTGTGATATTGATGAAAGAAGTCTTGAAAAATTCCATTGGAATGTTTGTAATTGTGTATATGGATTATATACTGATCTTTAGTAAGATTGAGGAAGAATATTTGAGACATTTAAATCTAGTGATGAGGATATTGCAACAAGAGAAGTTGCTGATAAATCTGAAGAAGTCGTCTTTGATGAAGACATATATTACTTATTTACGTTTTGTGATCTCTTTGAATGAGTTGAAGATGGACCTGGAGAAGGTAAGAGAAATCAAAGAATGGTCGTCACCAGGGAATATCTTTGAAGTCAGAATCTTCCATGGATTAGCCATTTTTTAAAGAAAGTTCATCGACAATTTCAGTGGGATTCGTGCATCAATGATGGACACAATCAAGAAAATACATAAATATTTTAATTGGATAGAGGAGGAAGAGAAGAGTTTCCAGTTGTTAAAAGAGAAGATAATTGAACAACGAGTTTTGGTTCTGCCAGATTTTGGTAAAACATTTCAAGTGAGATGTGACACAAGTGGATTTGTGATTGGAGCAGTCTTAATTCAAGACAATATACAAGTTGCATACTTCAGTGAAAAGTTGAATGAGGCCAAAAGTTTAAGGTATCTAGAGAAGTAATGGGGCGTCGTAGAGGGCCAATAGTGATAATAGTGGAGGATATTCAATGTAAGGTGGACTAGGTCCACTATATTATTAAATAAATCCCACTATGGTAGTTAGATATAATAAATGGATATTTAGATATAATAAATGTAAGAGGACTTCTTAGAAGGTTCTAATTCTAGAAGATTCCTCCTCTAGAATGTTCTTAGGTGATGGTAGCATTATATAAAGGGTTTCAAGAAATGAAATGGGATATGAAGAGAGTATTGTATTTGGAGCGGTATCTCAATAGGAGGATACCCCCTCGAAGAGGCAAGTGAACAGGAGAAGATCCCTTTCATAATATGATCCATTGTATGGTGTTTCCCTACCTCAAGGGTTGGGTAATAATATAGTGTGGTTTATTCTATCTTTATTTGTGGATATATTGTGTATTCATTATTTGTGGTGAATATATTTGTATATCTATTAAGGTTATTAACAAGTGGTATCAAAGAACATTCCTTGGCAGACATTGTGGGCAAATATTTTTTTATTTTTGCAGATTTGTTTTTTGAGAAGAAAAAAGAGGGTCGCGACATTACAGACATTTTCGATATAATTATGTGAAGAATTTTCAGAAAAACGTTACATATATGAGTTATTTTCATAAAAACACCCAATTAAAAAAAAAAAAATCACCCGAAACGGAGTCCGAGAAGTCAAGATATTGAAGTTTTAAAATCTGCAAATTTTTCAGGGTTTTTTCTGCGGACGAGAGTGCGATTTTTTATTTATTTATTTATCATCTGGAGTCTGAATTTTCCAAAAAAAATTACATATATGGGTTCCTCTCACAATTTCACCCCATTAAAAATCAAAAAAATATTCGAAATGGAGTCCGGAAAGTGAAGTTATGAGCATTTTAAATTCAACGATTTTTTAGGGTTTTTCCAGAAAATGCCATGATTTTCTGCAGTAATTTATTATTCTATTTTTTGGGTTTTTTTGTGATGGAGGTGGGACTGAAGAGTTCATAAATTTTCATTGGATGCTCAGATGATTATTCTTCTCAAACCCTCAAATAATTCTATAGATTACTGAAGCATTCAAAGCCCAACTGTTTGACACAATGAATGACCGATTGGATGACTTTGTAGATGGCCTCAATGATAATTTTCGTAGTATTCAAGATTATTTGGATAAAATGCAGGAGAGTTTTATTATGATTGACCTCAGGGATGAATATAATCAATAAATATATGTTTGGTATGATTTTGAGGCCAATTGCGATGATTGATATATTGATAGCTGTCGTTTCTGGGATGACAACCACTTTCATATTTTATTTGATGACTCTACTCCACCTTCTGTAGAGAATATCAATGTATCACATCAGGAGCTAGTTACCAGCATCCAACCTGCATATTCTACAATGGTATTTTTCCTTCCAGATTCATCTTTGATAATCTCCTACTATGTGGATGAATATTCTTATTTGGATCCACATGATAGGTGTTAGTATTGGGAGCATCATTTTCAGTTGGTTATTGGGTGTTGATATCTTCCATGTGGGGTTCATATGAACAATTGGACATGGTACCCTGGTTTACAATGACGGTTGGACTACTTCAGCACGGTGGCTACGATTTCTCAATGGGACCCTGGTTCTCTAGTCTACTTCAGCACTATGGTCCACACTTATCCATGGGACTCCGGTATATGGTTGTACATCAAGCATTGAGGACAACACTTTCATAAGGGAGATAGAATGTAAGGTAGATAGAGAGGTAGTTGGGGGGGGGGGGCAGAGAACCCATAGTGATAATAGTGGAGATCATTCAATGAAAGGTGGACTAGGTATACTATATTATGAAATAATAAATGTAAGAGGAATTCTTAGAGGGTTATACTTCTAGAAGTTTCCTCCTCTAGAATGTTCTTAGGTGATGGTAGAATTATATAAAGGGGTTCAAGCAATGCAATGGGATATGAAGAGAGTATTGTATTTGGAGTGGTAGCTCAATAGGAGGATGCCCCCTCAAAGAGGCAAGTGAATAGGACATGATCCATTCCATAATAGGATCCATTGTATGGTGTTTCCCTACCTCAAGGGTTTGGTAATAATATAGTGTGGTTTCTTTTATCTTTATTTGTGGATCTATTGTGTATTCAATATTTGTGGTGATTATATTTGTAGATCTATTCATGTTCTTAACAAAAATAAATTATTCCATGTATGATAAAGAATTTTATGTAGTCATACAAGTTGTGAAGAAATGGAGGCACTACCTATATCCAAAAGAGTTCATTTTGTATACAGACAACCATGCTTTACAGTTTATAACTAGACAAGAGAAACTGAACCAGAAACATGAAAAATGGGTTGAATTTATGCAAAACTTTACTTTTGTTATAAAGAACATTTTTGGAAATGCTAACAAGGTTGTTGATGCATTGAGTAGGAAATGTTTGATTTTGCAGGATTTTTGAATGAAGACCTTAGATTTTGATATCGTTAAGGAACTTTATAGAGATGAGTCAGATTTCAAGGATGCTTATGAAGCATGTGAGAATCCTTCTTTAAGATATAAGATCCAATGGATTGAATACTTGATTCAGGATGGACTATTGTTTAAAGGAAATTAGTTGCGTATCCCGAAGAGTTCTATGAGAGAAAACCTTTTGAAGGAAAATCATAGTGGGGGATTGGCTGGACATTTCAGCCATGAAAAAACATTTGTGCAACTAAACAATTTGTATTATTGGCTAGGAATGAGGACAAATATGAAAAAGTTTGTCAACATATGTAGAATTTGTCAACACGCAAAGGGGAAAAGACAGAATACAGGGTTGTATCAACCATTTCCAATATCAGAGAGGTCGTGGGATGCGGTAAGCATGGATTTTGTGTTAGGACTTCCAAGGACACAGAGAGGTTGTGATTCCATATTTTTGGTAGTAGATAGATTTCCCAAAATGGCACATTTCATTCCATGTCAAAAAACCAGTGATGCAACACACATTGCAAATTTGTTTTTTACAGAAGTTGTTTGACATCATGGTTTACCCAAGAGTATTGTTTCAGACTGAGATACAAAATTTGTTGGTCATTTCTGGAGGACATTATGGAAGAAGCTGGGGACGAAATTATCCTTTATCTTAGCATATCACCCTCAGACGGATGGACAAACTGAGGTAATAAATCAAAGTTTGGGTGACTTATTGAGTAGTTTAGTTGCTAAACATCATAGTCATTGGGATCAAATTCTGCCGAAAGAAGAATTTGCATATAATGACTCACCTAATAGGGGTACAGGAAAAATCTCATTCCAGATAATGTATGGAATGCAACCGAGAGGACTATATAAGTTGAGAAACTTAGAGCAAAGTGAGTTAAGAAGTGTTGGAGTGAAAGATTCTGCAATAGAGTTGTAGGAGCTCCACAATAAAATCAAAGAGTGGTTACAAAATTCCAACCAGGAATACAAGCGTACAGTAGATCAACACACAAGAGAGCCTCAATTAGAAGTGGGATATTTATTCTTAGCACACCTCAAAAAATAAATATTCCCAAGGGGAACATATAATAAGTTGAAAATGAAAAAGATAGGGCCATGTAAGATTTTGAGAAAGATTGAGGAAAATCCTTATGAGATATAATTGTCATATGATGTGGGCATATCACCCATATTCAATGTAGCATATATGTATCCTTACATAACAGATGAAGTGGAGAATCAGAAGGAAATTCAGTGGGTCAAACCAATGCCTGTAGCTGAAAATCCATAGATGGAAAATATCATTGACCAGAGAGTTGGTAAGAAGACCCTAAGGAAAACATATTTTTAATATTTGGTAAAGTTGAAAGGACACTCGATTGAGGATGTTGGTTGGGAAAGTGAAGCAGATATCCAGAAACATGGATAGTCAGTGCATGAACTCATGGACATGAGTCAATGAATTTTTCAGCTAGAGGAGTATGATGCAGGAGTATCACCAACAAAGCAAACACAAGTGGAGGATAACTATATATACACTAGTGCGAATTTTGAAGATATTTTGAATTTCAAAGGATGGCACATTAATGTAATATATGAAAAGATATATATTTTTTTAATGTTTTGGGGATTGTAATACAGATATTGAGTGTTGCTCTCATCTATTAGTTGTAGTCATTTGTTGTAATCAATGTAAAGTAGTTGTAGCTTTCGTTTTGATAAGATAGCTTAGAATTGTAGGAGGGAAAATCTTAAGAAGACTCCCTCGTAGATGTATCAATATTATCACTCTCATTGTAAGAGCAATAGAGAGCATAGGAGAATAGAGAAGATTAGAGTTTATAGAAGTTGTATGAGAAGATAGTTGTTTCTATTGAACCATGTACATAAGCACTTCGATTAATATAAGAATGCTTTGATCCAATTTCATGGTGCAGTTATGGCTACTGTTTCTATCTATTGAATGGTATGTTTACAGTTTTCTTATATGCTTTGTTATGCATTTGTTTCAATGCTTTATGTGTATGATTTCATGTTGAATGTATGAAGTCTGTGAGAGGGAGAGTATAATTTTCAATTTGTCTTCGTCCTGAGAATTCCTACAAGGAGTGCAGTGAAGGTCTGCAAGGAGTGCATTGACAAGGTTCTGAGTTTTACCTCAAAAAAACCTAAGAGAGAGAGAGTTGTTATTATACCAACAGAAGTGCAAGTATAACACAGATTCATGCAAGGTTTGCATAGTACAGGGCGAAGTCTTAGACTTTTCCAACCCAAGTGAGCGTTTGAAGAACTTATGTCGCAAGGAGTGCACAGGGTTGGAGTTGTCAAATAACTAGAGGTTATTATGAAGGCCGCAAGGGGTGCATGCAATATTCTTTAGAATCCTTGAGTTTGCAATGAGGACCAAGCTCACGAAGGATAGAGGCTTGGAGAAGTTTATAAGAAAGAGGAGGACTGAGGTCACCTTGTGGAAACAAGCTCAGAAGGGTTGATGCTGAGTTCTTTGGTGAGGAGTCATTGAGAGCCTGAACGAACGATTAGAATTCCTGAAGGAAGAATATTGATTTTTTGTGGGTCATTGGATCCATTAGTTCTGTGGGAAGGATAAGGTCGAGTGTATTTTCAATACTCGCAAGCTCAGGAGGGATAGAAGCCATCGGATATGAAGGAGCATGACCCGTTGATTTGGCACTCTGAAATATCGACATTTAGGAAGTCGGAAGAGTGTGGAGGAACTGTTCTTGGGGTTCGCGAATCGTGAAATCTCGATGCTATCTGGACCATCGGATAGTGGGGGAATCAGGACCATTGATCTATGGCGAGGAAGTCATGAGTTCATACTTCAGGAAAAAGGGAGCAAAGTTACATCGCGAAATCACGACCTGCTCGAAGGTGGACCCCAGGGTTTGAATGGAGGTCATATGATCGAAAATTAAGGGAGGATCTAGGGACCATTATCCCTATTTCAATATTTTGAGAATCGAAGAAGTCGAGGCGACTCAAAACGAAAGTCCTGAAATCGTGAAACGTGAAGTGCCTTTGTTTAGGCACGTGGTCACTGCCGGTGGTCACATGGAGAGGAGACTTACTCCTAGTTGTTATTCGCATGAGTGTAGTTTCGTAAGAAGGACCTGTGGTTTATATGTATTAAAGGTTCCAGTGAGGACCAAGGAGCCATTTTGGCTCAGAGGAGTTGAAGATCCATAGACTGGGAGTTCAAGATCCATAGACTGGGAGTTCAGCAGACCCTACTGAGGTAGGGGCACTGTGTCAAGTATCCTTATTGTGCATCAACCATGCATACTAGCCTGCATAGGTAAATCATCTGCAACAAATTCCATATATATAAGAAGATGCATGTATAAAAGGTTTACTTTGACTATTTTCAAATGGATTTGGATGACTACATATCACCTTTCTCGACTCTTTTACCTCCATTTTTCAACATTCTTTGCCAGTCAAAGGGCACCCACTGCTGCCTCAACCAAGTGCAAATTTACTACTCATAAGAACTGTCATGGTTTCCTCTATTGCCAAATTTGGTTGTTCATTGCCAAACATAGATTGCTCACATGATTTATCAATCTTCCACTCCTATGGGTTCTTTTTATGACATCGACAAGGGTTTTGGGCATCATCCAATCCTACCATCCATCTTCTTTCATTGTCACAACCTAAGTGATTCTTCTGCAATTATTATACTAGTAGGCCTAATCACTTCAAGTGTCATCATCTCGTCTTTTAAGCTCTTTCTGTGTCTGTATGTAATTTGATGTCTCTTTCTTGAATGCCTTATTTTCTTAAATCAACTGCTACAAAATTTTCGTGATCAATGCTCATGCTACAATAATTTTATTTAAGTGCTCAATGATCCACACTCAATCAATATTTTCTCTTCTAGTCAATCAAAACTCTTCATTTTCTTGATCAATCATGGATTCCCTCACTATATGCTCAATATTTTCTCCAATACCTATATGCTCACTACTTATTTAATTTTTTTTTTCCGTGCTACTATATTTCTTCATCTTCTTGGGAATTTGTCTTCTTAGTTCTTTGTTGTTTTTAGTAACGACTTCTTCCAAGGTTTTGGCACTATAATAGAGTATGAAATTTTATATTTACATGAAGTAAAAGTCTCTGACTCAACTAAGAATCTATTGCATGTGCATGACTCAAAGGACTCGACTATAACTAGGAAAATATTCAATGGTTAAACTTGATTTTCTAACCAACTGTTAGTAAGACTCAATTATACAAAGACACTTTTGCTAATACTGGAATTTTACAAATGTTGTCAACTGGGTATCGATCGATGTCAGCAAGAAACTGTCTCATCGACTAGGCACTAACTTACATTACAATAGTGGAGAGGATCGCCTACCTTCAAGACTCATGTTGAACCCCCTCCTTTCTATTTCGACTCATTTTACAATAAATATGACACAATGACTTGATACAGGATCCACTCAATTGACAACATATATATTTTTATTTTTTATTTTTTGACTCAACTAATCTTGAACTTGACTCCGACTCAACTACAAACTAGACTTAATTGATTTGACTATAAACTCAACCATGTCCTTCATGCAATTATTCTATACATAAGACTCTCTGAACCATGTCCTTCATGTAATTATTCTATACATAAGACTCTCTCGGAATAAAAGTTATTATTAAAATCAACTTTACTCAAGTAAATCCTTCTATATCATAAACCCAGTAAAATATTAGCTAGTTCCTTTAGATCTAGATGATCAATGACCATACCTGCAACAATGTCTCTTTATTTGATCATCCTAGAAAATTATCAAATATCAAATACCAACAATTCAAATGAGTTCCAAATTTTTTCTTAAGTGGATTTCAATGTCGATTACAACAAGAAATTCAACATCTATAGTCCATAGTAGTCGAAACTCTCTATTGACCGAGCTCTTCATTTTATGCAAGTTGAGTCAGCCCCATTCGACCAAGACTTCTAGTCCATCAATTTTCTTTAGTAAAGTAGACTAACATGTTTCTTACTTAGAACTAAGTGAAGCTGATAGTTGTGTTCTTTTATGTTGTCCAAAAGATATACCAAGCATATGGTATGCTATTAGTTCACTTCAACTACACTTTTTGATCGATATCAAAACACTATATCTACCTCGGAAATATGCATTCCAATCGACTAAGGGTTGTAGAACTATATCCATGCAATAACGGGTACCACCATCTAAGTCTATATTTCATATCTCTACTCACAATTGCTTACGCACAGCATTCTACTCGTCCCTCCCCTGCTACCCACTCTATCATAGGTTAGTCCTTCACCTCTTCTTCTATATTTGAGATTTGATTGAGAAAAATAATAATAGGGTTTACATGCAAATGTGTCTTTGAGAAAGTGGAAGGAAGAAAGAATATATGTATGAGTTGGAATAGCGACAACCACGTTCTCACACTAAAACTCAAACCCAAACCTCAGCTCATTCCTTCTCTTCCATCATACCATACGACCACAAAGAATCACAATGAAAACCAAATCCATTGGAAGCTTGAAAACATAGAACAAAATTTTATGACTATAGTCTCAAATGCATTAAACAATGTGCACTTTATTTAGACGACCTTCCCAATTTTCGACCATGCAGTCGGCTTCTTCACGTCTGGTTGATTCTTCACATCCGGTCGACTTTTAGATCTCAGAAAAAATCCCTTTTTTCTTATAAAAAAAATTCAGCACGTAATCCATGGCACAACAACCCATCGTCACGTGTAGTCAATAGATTTTAAGTCTAAAAACAATTCATCACGTAATACATGGCACAACAACCCATTGTCGTGTGTAGTCAACAACAATCTTCCTACTTGATCTTCCTCCATAAGCATCGGTCCACACAAGTCGAATTGAAAAATTGTCGCATGGATGGAGAAATGGGACACGGTTGAGCGATGCCTCCGATTACAGCACAAAGAATGCACTTGATGAGTTTAGCCAGTTCTCGCCCAGTTCTGGGGAATGAAAGTTCAATGTCTTTCACACACTAAAATCACTGGTGAATTTGTTTTCTTCTTCCAATCATCAACAACAATATTCCACACATCCACTCTAAAAAAAATATGCATATAGCCAATTTTTTTCTACTTTAATTTTATTTGTGAATTTGTTTTCTTCTTCCAATCATCAACAACAATATTCCACACATCCACTCTAAAAAAAATATGCATATAGCCAATTTTTTTCTACTTTAATTTTATTTGTGGATTGATTACAATAAAGGGTTACCCTAGATTTAGGTCATTTGCTATTGGACCAGCCAATCACTCAACACTACAATCGATTTACGGTCACAACAATAAATAAATGCTACCCAACATGGTGCCATGAACAAAACTATAAAGAAAATTGTCTCACTAATTGCATAATCTTATATCAGTTTTTTTAGGATCATGAAGACGAATAAATCAAAGCGGGGTTGGCTAAGTGTTTTAAGATTTAGTTTTTTTTTGGAATTTAGATATAAAAATTTGGACAAAATCATTATTTTTTATTGTTTAAATTGTATGTTTAAATGTACAAATAAAATCAATATTCTGAAAAATCCATGAAATATTCTGATTATACAAATTTAACCACTCAAATTTATAGATCCAATCATTCCTCACCAAATTTCACCCAAAATAAAATAAGACAAAACATTTATACTAGACTAATCAAAAAAATTTATATTTTTAACATCGACATTGCAACCCAATCACTATATGAACAATATCTACATAAACCAACACTCATGTGAATAATGAGCAACATAATTTCTCAATAATCGTTTCTCAATAATCGGGGTCCTTTGACAATACCTGGTTGAATTTTCATAACAATCAATTAATTGGAATCTTGAGGGAAGATCTTGGATATCAGGGTGCATTATCATTGGCCATCACTTTCTATCGACTTCTTTTCTCGCATCAAATCATTGGATTAACACCATGAATTCTCCCTCGTGTGTGCTTTTCCTTTTTAGAGATAACTTTTTCTCGTCGACATTCAGGCATCATGTGCAATCATCAAGCATCGAGGGAAATCCACGAGTAGTCAAGCAGGAACATCACCAACAAAAAATCTACAAAACATTAACACGAACCATGAGCAAGTCAAAAAATCTTTCACCTAAAATCGGCGTTTATGAACAAATTTTCTCAAGTAGGTTGCCTCATAATCATAATCTCTTCAGTCAAGCAACGTCCACAAACATTTCACCATCTCTTTCAAGTTTGACCCGCCTCCATTTGCTGCTGCTATCACCCATACCGACAATAGACCGAATGAAGAGTCCACAACGCCACTCTTGTAATCCTCTAGAATACATGAGCATTCTAGAAGAGAACTCCATTATGGAAAAAACATCAAGAACACACACATACTCAAGAATAGAGAGATTTATGGGAATGTTAACCAACCTAGTCTTTATTTTTTATTTATGAGTATTTATACAATAGGAAAATGATTGGAGTGGTTGTACATATTCCAACTAATCATTCATAAAATTTTATTTGTATTTAGTTTATGTATTACATGTATTTGTATATTATTTTATGCAAATTTATAATATATGATTATTTATTTCAAGTGTTTAAAAGACGTGTACATTCAATCTTTCATGTTTTTTTCTTTAACAAAGTAATTTTTTACAAGATCTTAATTAAGTTTATATTTTTATAGTTTGATGAGTATGGAAAAATAATATGAGAACCTAAAATATTCATTGAAATAGGGATCAAATAACTAATTAACTGAGGCACCTTAGGGCCAGGGCATGTTAAGTCTTAATTCATGGCACATTACATTTGATGATAATTTTAAGGATGGGAATTTATATTAAAATGTAAAAACCTGGGTTAATATTACTAGTCCTTAATATGCAAAATGTAAAATGTTTGGCGATAGTTTTGTAAAAATATTCAAACTTCTAGGGATTTGATATAGGTTCTATAAAATTTTGGCAATTTTTAAGGTAAAATAATTTTGTTCAATGGAATTATCCTTTTTAGAAAAAATGGAAATTAACAAAAAAAAAATTGGAAAAAACCATAGAAAATTAACCCATTTGTGAAATTTAGCCCCTAAAATTATTTATGATTACATTTCTATTGTTATAGTATTTTTGTCATCATTGATTGGCTAAGATTTTTAATTGTAATTGTACCCTTTGCCTCCCATATATACCAAGAAGAAATAGTTTTAAGAATCATC
>JZKD02S1592565.1:115303-128147 GCA_000966675.3 Picea glauca
TTTTTTTTTTTTAATAGGAATTTATTCTCTGTGTGTAGTTGGTGGGGAAAAGATGCTGGAAAGTGCTGCGATGCAGATCATCAATGGAATGGGTAGAATTGGAAAGAAAACCAGGTGTGTATGTTTGCCCATCTCTACATTTTCATGTTAGATATTTCTGATTGAAAACAACATATATCAGAAAAGAAGTCCATGGACGATTTTCGCTGTGTTTGAAAAAATATGAGCTATGTCAATCCGTTTGTCAATGCAAAACCTCTGTAGAATAAGGTTTTACTTCTGCACAGCATGTAATTCAGCCATTGAGCTCATAATTAATCCCATAGCTTACACGGCGTACAGAGGGCGTGGATGCACAGTTGTTAGGTTCATAGAAAAACTTAAACACCCTTCATGAACTTCTTCTTCGCATTTCTGCAATGTATTTCAAACAAGGAAATGGATGTCCTTTCAGAAATGTAGAGAGTCGTATACAGGCATGTCATGATTGTGCCTTGAATCGCCCATTAAATCTCTCATGTTTTCATAAATAACTACACTGATGGAGATGGTATTTAAAATCAACTATGCTTGGCAGCACCCTGTTGACTGCTTGCAGAATCTAGGCTTTTAAGGCATTCTATTTTCTGAAGCGATTGGCTTGTGACCATTTTTAGTGATCAACATGCCCCACATTTATTAGTTAACTTGATGAAGAGTTCTAATCATTGAAGGAATAAGAGTGCATTCTCTTACTAGTGTTACTGTTGCCAATGGAACGCCTAAAAGTTAAATTACTATGGTGTTTGTTTACTCCTGGATGCATTTCTCTTTTTGCAATTGGCCCCTAGATGTTGAATAGAATAGGCCATAGCTCCAAATGAATTGCATTTTTAAAGCATAAATTACATAGCTATTAGCTCCATGATAAACGTAGCAGGAAATAATTAGCTCAAGGCTCTCTACATAATTATAATTATGTTTATTATGTTCAAGGCTCTCTACATGATTATTGGATTATTGGAGTAGTCCATTTATTTTATTTTTATTTCTAAGTAATTTATTTTTTTTATTTTTTTAAATAACTAAAATAGTATGCAGAACTGAAAATATGATCCAAATTAGTTAATATACTGTTAAAATAGGTCCCAAAAATAAAACAGTTAGATTAGATAATCTAGCTAAAAAGTAAGACAGTTAGATTAGATAATCTAGCTAGACAATTCTCCGAATCGTATGTCCATTTATATTTGAGCATTAAAACAAAGAAGAAACCATGTAATAACTAATCCGCTATTGTAAAAATTTGAAGGCTAAATAAAATAAACTTGAAAATGTCTCCCTTTTTTTCTTTTAGTGACAAATAAAACTGAATCGGAGTTTATAGAATCTGAAGTTGAATTAAGGATAAACAAAGAAAATAAGCAAACCACTAAGATTGCATTTTCGCTCTACATACATGTTAATAGTAATTTTTATAGTTTTGTAATGTTTTTTTCAAAATTAAATTACTTTCTAATTTCTAATAAGATTTTACAGAAAAAAAGATTTTTTTAAAGCCTTAATTTTTTTTTTATCTAAGAAGTTTGATAGGAAGAAATATCCAGCCTTAATTATTTTTAGTTTATCTAAAAAGTTTGATAGGAAGAAATATCCAATTCATCCAGTTTGAAAATATTTTATAAAACAAAATCAATAACTTTCAACTATTGATAGAAGTTGCAATTACTATCTTAAATTTTAATTTAAGATTTTGCATATATTTTATTTCTTTGGGCAGTACCAATATACTTTTGCATTCATATAGAAATTTCCTAAGTGAAACTTTGGGAATAGGATGATTTTTAAACATCATCATTGTGCCATAAAAATATACTAAATACATATTAATATTAATTTTCTCTAGAGTTACTACCTCCCTTTGCCGTAGAGGGATTAAAGCTTAGCTTTGCTTATGAAGCATAAGAATTATAGCTTTGATCCACTTGTGCAACTCAAGGTAGTGGTGCCAACCACTAGTTACATCTTTAGCATAAAAGTATTAAATCTTTTCTTGACCTATGGTATATAAGACACTGGTTGTTGCCATATTTCATTAGGACATTGTTATAGCTCTTATTGTAGTAACATATATTTTTAGTATTTTTGTCGTTCTTGTAGGATTTTGAGTCTCCTTCCTATACTTGGACTTTGCTAGTCTTGATTGAAAAGGTGGAAACCACTAAGCCTTAATCTTTGGATTCGTTTAATATTTACCACAAAAACCATGTAAAAACTTGTGAAATTATTGCGACAACGATTAATCTTTGAGGAGCATATAGGTAACTACCTTTGAAAGGGAGACAATTTTTTTTTACTATTGATGCCTACTTTGTAGGCAAGGAACTTGATATTCATGAAAGGAAATTTTGTGTGGCATGACAATACAATGTTTTATTAAAATATTTGATCCAACAATAAAATTTGAAAAAAAATAACATTGGAAAAGAAATGTATGATATATTCTTCTATAATTACTCAAGTATGTAGGTATTAGGATTATACTTATATTTAACAATATTGTATGACTATACTTGAATTTACATGCATAGTTTTATGAGGCTCAACATTCTCTTGTTTCTTTCATTGTGTTTTTTCTCATCCTTCTCCTTTCCCTTTCGATCCTCCTCTTCTTTAGAAGGACATAGGATTAGCAAAAACTCTCTAAACAAAAAAAAAAACTTGAGTTTTATATTATTTTACTTCATATCCACTATAATAGATTCTACCCCTTCAATCAAATATCCATCCATCGGTACCATGAGTATTCCAAACCCAATTAATGGTAAGATAATTATTTGGAGATACCAAAATATGGAATGAAATTGACCTTCAATTAATGCAATGTATCATTCTCAATTCCTAAATTTAATACCATATTTTTTATTCCAACACATGTAGGGCCATCATCATCAAGTAGTACCTTTGTATTTCATAGAAATCAACAACATGAAAACGTTGTATGCATTGAACATACAATTTTTAATTTAAAGAAGATGGAAATGGAAAACCTCACTTATCAACTCGATCTTTTCTTGATTCATTACGCTAAATCTTCCAGATGAAATAACATTATCATTCCAACTCACTATTTGGGTCCTTATAAAATCACCCAAAGGAGAATGCATTTATGCCCTCCACCCTAAAATTAATTTTATGGTTTGGTTCCTTATTAAATTAGGTTTATTTGCATTAGAAACAAGGAATACTTCTCTTGTAGATTTGGTGAAAATCTTGAATAGCTAGTTATAAGTAGCTACCTTCATTTTGCAGTATGATCTTATTCGCTTTTGGATCCATGGAAAGTATTCTAGGGTTTCCAAAAAATGGGTATTGAATAATTTCCCATATCTACAAAAGTCCAAATGGTTCTCCTTCACTCATAACAATCTCTTACAATTTTTTATTAGCCCACTTAAATTCCTAACAAAATCATGTCAAATAATTAGTTGTAGTAAACCTACAACACTTTTATGCATTGTTATGTATTTGATCAAATCCCTATAAATTCATAACTAGCATAGATCCATCTTAACCCTATATTTTCTATCCACCCATACAAAATTATGGAATTTTTTCTAAAACATTAAACACACTAATACCTCTATTGATTGTAATAGCAACAAAAACTTAACAAATAAGACATGGAGGAAACATATTGGGACCTCATGGTGTCTTGAAATGGATTTGGAATTTGTAAGTTGAAATTATCTAGAGAGTCTTTCTTAACATAGGTTACCCCATGTTTCCATGAGGAAATCCTTCTCTAATTCTCTAACCCTTTCAAAAGACCCATCGCAGAAATAACACAAGGAAAGACAATAGTTTATTGATTTTCCATAAAGTTTCTCCCTCTAACTTATGTTGATATACAATCTCATATATGTTGGATATATTACACACATCTAGGATATTCTTCCTTATTTTCCTATGTTTATTAGTCATTATTACGGGTCTCCTAATTTTTAGGAACCTCTCCTACATTCTAGGAGAATATTTTCTTAGTTTAGAGTCAGTTACACTTTGTTACACTAGTGGAAGTCCCTCATGCATGGAAACCTCAAATTTATAATCCATTGTTACATGTGTTTCTCTTGCTTCCACATGTGTAACTTAGTGAACTGAAGACTACATGACTAGTTAACTTGGACTAGGTGGCAGTTAACTCCGGTAACTCTGTGTGTGTGTGTGTGTGTGTGTGAAAATATCTTTAGACCACCACTATGGTACATTGGATTCTCTTCTAGTGAACATTAGTTGAGATATACATAGTATACTATGTGTAAATTATCATTCATTCATTTGGTTCATACATTTTTATTGTTTTCTCTCCAATTTTTCTCTCTTCTTCTCACTTTTTCAAGATTTTTTCGTTCTTCTCCTAGCTAGATATATTGTGTAGGTACTAACCACATTCTAAATGGTATCAAATCCCACAAGACTCTACAAAAAAGGTACACGACATTTTTTATTTGTAGGTACTGAAGATGGAAGAACGCAGGAAGACTGGAATCTTCGTTGTTTGTCATGTTAAAACCCTGCATCTACTTTCAATGGAACAAAAAGATGGATATTTGGCTCCAATATGGAAGATTGTATAGGTTAACCATGGCTATGGAAGCATAACCCACATCAGTCATTGAAAAATATAAATGCCTTAAAAGAATGGATGAGGCTTATAGAGCCCTCTGCATGCACATATCTTGTGAGTTGTTGTTTCATGTATCTTTGGAATGAATCTTTGGAAAACAAGATGATATGAGAGGCCACATGCTTGTGGTAAAATTACTTTCATTAGATTCAAAAAGCCTTGAAAACATCCCTTATTTCTTCACAAGTTACAAGGATTTGTTGTTGCAACTCAAGGATTGCGGGGTTGATAAATCAAAGGAGGAAAAGATAATGGTTCTCACCATTTTGTCGAAATTTGGTTAGGATTTATTAGTTTTTATTTCTACTTTCCACACTAAAAGGTTGACTGTTGGAGCATCGTGGACTATTCTCTCTTTGGATACCTTCGTTGATGCCCTGATTTAGGAGCAAGACAAACTGATAAAGATGGGTGTAACAAAAAAATCCAAAGCGCATGCACTTGCTACACATTATGAAAGTAGTTATCAACATAAAAAATCCAAAAAGAAAGGAAAAGAAAAGGCACATGAAAAACAAAAGAAGGAAGGGTACTCCAAACCATTCAATGACTACTCAAGATCCAAAAGTGGAAAAGGGAAGAAAGGACGAAGTTATACCTACTACAATCGAGGATTCCATCCATAATACGCATGCATGAAGAAGAAAATACACATTATTACTAAGATTCTTCAAAATAACAAGCTTGGGGATCAAATTCCCAAGGGTGCCAAGAAGAAGCTAGAAGATCATTCTCCCAAAGGTAATCATCATGCATTAGTTGTTGTTCACTCTTCACCTGATGCATGGATCGTGGATTCATTCACATCCCAAAATATGGATGCCACAAAAGATATCTTATCTTCTTTGACTGCATGCAATTGTCCTCATATCCTCATAGGGGATGAATCTCCATTCGAGGTCACCATAATAGGGAGAGTAGAACTAGATCATGGAAGTTTTGAAAACATTTTCCATGTTCCTCAAATTTTTGTGAATTTTATCTCGGTGTATTAGATTAGATGCTCAGGATTAGGAAAAAAGGTGGAGTTCACACCCGAATCTGTGTCCATATTTGACATGTAAGACATCTCTAGTATTTCTCTCGGGGAGGTTAATCGTCAATCTCGGTTAGAGGCTTTTTATAATTTTATTGAACATGATTCCTATGTACTACTTATGCATGCCTATCATAGTAGTATATTATGGCATGGTTTGGTAACCTGAACTTTAAGTACATGCAACAAATTAGCAAGAAAGGGATGGTCACTAGATTATCTGATATCCACTTTTCCAAAAGGGTTTGTGGAGGATGTGTCCTTGGAAAGCACCCTCAATAGAATTTTGAGAAGGGGAAGGCTCACATGTCCTCCTCTCGATTATATTTGATTGACATTGATCTTATGGTTCCATTCTCACATCCATCCATTAGTAAGACAAGGTGCGTGCTCACATTTCTAGATGATTACTCATGTTATACTTGGGTATTTTTTCTCATGAAGAAGTTTGAGGTATTTGAGTATATCAAAGATTTCAAAGCACTTGTTGAGACTCAATCATGGATAAATATCAAATCCCTCTATACAGATAATAGGGCAGAGTACATAACCATATATGTTCAAAATCTTTGTCTTGAGGTTGGGATATAGTTGCAACACAGAGTACCATATACTCTACAACAGAGCGAGGTTTTTGTTGAAATTTTGGTATGTTTGTTTAACCATATACAATGTCACATCATTGTCACCCAACCATAATCATTCAAATATGCCACCCTCGAGCACATTAACCGTTGCTTAGAATAATTCTGCCAAGTCTACACTAGAAACAATAGATAAGCCCTAGTTTCTTTCTGCAACAACAATTCAAGACAAGTAGAGAGTTCCTTCTCCAAGGGTGGTGCATAAGAGAGAGAATATCCATATCCACACACCAAGTACCATACACAAATATGACATCTACAAATTCACTACTCTCTCAAAGTTGTGCCATACTTAGCAAGAATATCACCAAGAGTATCTCCAATAATATCACCAAGAGTTTCACCAATATTTTCACCAAGAACCACCAAGAGAATCACTAGAAGAATCTCCAAGATAGCTCTTAAGAGAGACCAAGACCCAAGAGATGACCATACACCCTTATTCCTCCTTCCAGTTGCAATTTCATCTCTCCATAAGACTTGTGCATTGACTGGATATCAAAATGAGCTAAAACATCCTCTATTTATATTAATATGTTCAATAACTTTTCTGGCTCGGTCGACCTGACTTTCTGGTAATTACATTTTATGTTTATCTTTTTCTTGTGGAGCGAACTTATATTTCTAGAAGATAATATTATAATATTATTACTCTATTAGGTTGACTTGTCTTCTAGGGTTTCCACACATGTGTTTAATGGTTCACTTGCTTCCAAAATATTTTATTCTAAGTCATATGTTACATGTGGAGGTTAATACCTCCCACAACTACCAAAACATCAACACTCCCTCTTCGCTAGGGAGGTATTAACTAAGACGTTCTTTATGTAGTGGTCTCAAAAAAATCCATCCATCTTACATGGCATGGGAAAGAATCACATTGTCTTGCAGACCAGTCTACAAGAAGCATCACCATAGCCACATAAGATATCATATGATCAAACATATCATGTAACAAGTATCACCATCATAGCCACACATTAGCTATCTAGTTGGAAAGCACTACCAACACTACTAGTTGGCCCTCCAGCTAGTAACCTACGATGATATTGATTGACACTCTAACTGGGAATCATTTCCAACACTACAGGTCAACATCTAGTTCATACAAAACTAGTAACTTGTCATTTCACACAAAATCTGACTCAAAAATTTAACACTCTCTCTTAACAAGGAAGATATTCCTATTGGAATGATCATCATCATTGATTTTGTTCTTCTGCACATCTCGGCCATTGTCTTATTGAATTTCATGGACCCATACATCATAACAAGTTTGTAGTGTTCCAGATATAAAATAGTATGTAGAACATAAGTATTTTAGCTAGAAATGGAAATACAACAATGATATAACCAAAACAATACTAGACTAATACTAGAATAACACCAAAAAGAGCACCTTGATTAATGATATCAATGTTCACTTGCCTCTTTGAGGGGGAAACATCCAGCAGAGTAGAGCTCTATTACAATAATATCCTTGAGACAAAACTTCTCATACCCTCTACTCCTATTTATACTAAATCTGTCTATCCAAAAGAACAATCTAGAGGAAGATCCTTCTAGAAGAAAAAGCTTCTATTAGGTCTTCTTACATTTGACTTATTCTTCCTTATTTCTAGGCCTTATTAATATTGGCCTTTATTACATGGAAATATATTATTCTACCTATGTGAGCGGTTAGGGAGGTTAGGTCCCTAACATGTCCTCCCCCTTAAAAAATCATTGTCGTCAAGGCTTGAGATGAGGAAACTGTTGCAGAATGGTAGTTGGTTCCCAAGTGGCATCTCTTGGAGTTGTATCTTTCCACTGGACTAACACTTCCTTGATGGTGCATTGACACAGATGACGCTCATGTTGGTCCAAAATTGCTTTTGGCTGCAACCAGATGAATCCTTCTTCATCCAACTCGGGAAGGATGGTTTGAGTTTGGAGCTTAGTTCCAATCACCTTATTTAAGAAGGAAACATGAAAAATAGGATGGATCTTAGAATTATTGGGAAAAGATAAATGATAGGCCACCTATCCCACACACTTGAGAACAATATAAGGACCATAAAATTTGGGTGCTATTTTCTGACAATGGTCAACCTTGAGGGAAGTTTTCTTATAAGGTTGCAGTCGAAGAAACACCTGGTATCCTTCAAAAAATTGATGTTCAGAGATAACTTCATCTCCCTATTGCTTCATCCGATTTTGGGCCATGACCAAATTCTCTTTGAGGGTATGAAAAATAACCTCTCGAATTGTAAGCATTTGGTCAACCTCCTGGACCTTCGAGACACCTGGCGGGTATGAGAGAAATGAATGTGGCTTTTGTCCATATACTAATTCTCAAGGATTCATGCGGGTAGTTGTATGGTAAGAAGCGGTGTACCACCATTCAACTAGTGGTAACCATTGAGCCAACTGATGTTTCTTTTCTGATGCAAAACACCTAAAATATGTTTCCAAACACTTGTTGACAAATTCAGTTTGACCATCAGTCTGGGGATGATGATTTTTTTTGAGATGAAATTGGGTGCCCTGTATCCTGAACAATTCTTGCCAAAAATTGATGGTGAAAGTGGGGTCTCGATCATAAAAAATATAATGAGGCATGCCATGAAGCTTGAAGATCTAATCCATGAAAATTTGAGCCACATTCGAGGCGGTAAATGGGTGTTGAAGAGCTAAAAAATGAGCATACTTGGAAAAAATATCAAGGACCACCATGATGACTGATTTATTTCTCGATTTAGGTAAGCCCACAATAAAACCCATAGAGATATCCCTCCAAATAACAGGTGGAATCGGAAGTGGTTGTAGTGTTCCAAGGTCTTTTACTGTTTCTCCCTTGTTGTGTTGATAAAAAAACATTATGCCACAAAATTGTGAATGTCCTGTGTCATACCATCCCAGAAAAAAGAACATTTGACCCGGTCATAGGTTTTAGTAAACCCTAAGTTCCCAGTTGTGGGTATAGCATGAATATCAGAAAGTATTGTGGATTTAAGATGTGATTATTTACTTAAATACACATAGCCTTTGTAGGAAAGCTCATAATTGTGCCAAGAGTACCCTGGGAAAATGGAGAATTGGACTATAATTGTTGAATCATATGCGAAATTTTGGGATCTTGTAGCCATTTGTGGCAAAGAACTTGGAGCCAATCTAGTATAATGAAGGAGAAGGAAAAAAAGGACCCTTCTTCATCATATTTTCTTGAAATTGCATCAACAACCACATTGTCTTTTCCTTTCTTGTAAATGATCTCATAATCATATCCAAAGATATTAGTCACCCATTTTTTTTGCTCCGGGGAGGAAGGGCATTGTTCCCAAAAATACTTGAGGCCTTGATGATAAGTCTTAATTTGGAAGCATTTCCTCAATAGATAAGGGCGTCAAAGATCCAATACATGCAGAATAGGCAACATTTCCTTTTCATAGATTGATTGGCCCAAATATCGCTCTGACAGTTGTTTGTTGGTAAAGGCCAAAGGCCAACCATCTTGCATAAGGACTTTTCCAATTCCTCTCCTTGAAGCATCACATTCTAACCAAAGGTCTTTGTGAAATCGGGAAGGGATAGGACTAGAGTGGTGCACATGGTTGCCTTCAAGATTTGAAAGGCCTGATCAACTATGAGAGTCCAAGTGAAATAATTATTTTTAAGGAGAGAAGTGAGAGAGGCCACAATATTTCCATAATTCTTAACAAAATTGTGATAATAGCCTATTAGATCTAGAAATCCATGCAATATTTTGATAGTCTTTGGGAAAGGAAAATTCTCCATATCTTCAATCATTTTAGGATCCACCCTAACATCTTCCTTTCCAACAATATGACCCAAGTACTTGACTTTTGAAGCACCAAAAGCACATTTAGATTGTTTGAGGAAACGTTGGTGCTAAGTGAGTAGATGTAGAACCTGATCCACATGAGCAATATGGGTTTTCCAAATTTTACTATAGATGAGGATATCATCAAAGAAAACTAAGACAAAATGATGGAGAAAATGATGGAAGACATGATTCATGAGGCTTTGGAAAGTGGAGGGAAAATTACACAAGCCAAAGGGAATGACCAAAAACTAATAGTGGCCCTCATGAGTTCTAAATGAATTCTTAGGAGTGTCTTCCTCGTTCATACGTATTTGGTAGTAGCCAAAAATAATATCAATTTTAGTAAAGAACTGGGCACCACTCAATTCATCCAAGAGGTCATGAATGACATGAATGGGAAATTTCTCTTTGATGGTGAATTTGTTGAGGGCGTAGAAATCAGGACACATGTGCCAATAGCCTTATTTCTTAAGGACCATGATCACATGAGAAGAGTATGGGCTCATACTAGGACAGATAACACCCACGGTGAGTAGTTCTTGAGCAATTTTCTCAATTTCATTTTTCTGGGAAAATGGATGATGATAGGGATGAACATTGGGAGGAAGGTTGCTAGGGACAAGTGGAATAGAATGATCATGAACGCTAAGGGAAGGAGGAATTCTCTAGGGAGTGGAAAAAACAACTTGATGTTTGGAGATGATGGATTGCAAGTCATGCAGCACAAACAGTGTCTCAGTGGCATGAATGGCATGGAGTTGTGCAATAATGCCAAAATGACCTTTTTTGAGGAGATTTTCCATGCGATGGGAACTGGTGATATCCAGGGAACCTACGGTGATGCTTTGGAACTTATATTGTTGTCCCTATGGGTTGAATTGCATGGTTAATTCCTTAAAATCCATGAGAATGGGACCCCAAGTCCTTAGCCATTCAACACCCAACACAATGTCACAACTGCCCATGTTGATGGAAAACCTATGAGATTTCATGAGGTACTAACCAATTTGGAGACACACATTTTCACAATGCCCCCCACATTTCATGGAACCACCATCGGAAATCATGATTTGAAAATTATTGATGACATGGATATAGAAATTATTTTATTGGGAAATGCAATGATGAATAAAATAATCGGTGCCTCCACTGTAAAAAAGGATGATGACCTTCTGATGCTTAATGTAACCAATTAGCTTGAGGGTTTGGGGAGCAGATAACCCAGAGAGAGCATTCAGAGAAATTACCGGTTCAACTTTGGGAGGGTCGGAGGGTGGGGTCATGTCATTGGGTTCAGGTGACTCTGCCATAAGGGGTCCTCGACATCATCTTCTGAAAAATCCTTAGAGATGGCCATAAAAAGATTTTGTTCCTTAACCTTGTGCCCAGGAAAATATTTTTCATCACAATTATAGCAAAGGCCTTTGAGTTGTCATTCAAGCAATTATACCCTGGTCAATTTCTAGATCTTTAGTGGAGTGGAAGGAGGAGTGGGAGTAACTGGTTTAGGGCATGGACTAAAGGAGGGTTTTTAGGTTTGAGAAGAGACAACATGTTGTGCTATGATACCACTTGTAGTATTCCATATATAAAATGGTATGTAGAACATTAATAGTTTAGCTAGAAATGGTAGAAAAACAGTTATATAACCATAAAAATACCAGGATAATACCAAAATAACACCAGAAAGAGAACCTTGATTAATGATAGAAATTTTCACTTGCATCTTCAAGGGTGCAACCTATAGTAGAGTGAATCTCTATTACAATAATATCCAAGACAAAACTTATGATACCCTCTACTCCTATTTATGCTAAATTTTTCTATCCAAAAGAACAATCTAGAGGAAGATCCTTCTAGAAGAGGAAGCTTATATTGGGTCTTCTTACATTTGACTTTTTCTTCCTTATTTCTAGGCCTTATTAATATTGGCCTCTATTACATGGAAATAGATTATTCTACCTATGTGAGGGGTTAGGGAGGTTAGGTCCCTAACAAAGCTCTTCACTTACACGAACCTTTTGTACTGGAGTAACATACCAACTTATATTAGAGTACCAACCTGTGTTGGGGTAGTGTACCATCTTGCGTTGGAGTTACCAACCTACGTTAGGGTAGCATGCTAGCCTATGTTTAAGTTACCAATCTGTGATGGGGTAGTGTATCAACCTGCGTTGGGGTTATTAACCTGTGTTGGGGTAGCATGACAACCTACATTGGCGTTACCAACCTTCATTGGGGTAGCGTACCAGCATATGTTGGGGTTACCAACCTGCATTGGGGTAGCATACCAGCCTGTGTTGGGATTACCAAAATGCTTTGGGGTATCATACCAGCTTGCATTAGGGTTACCAACCTACATTGGGGTAACGTATCGGCCTGCATTGTGCTTACCAACCTACTCTAGGGTAGCATACCAGCCTATGTTGGGGCTACTAACCTTTGCTCGACTAGCATACCAACCTATGCTTGGATTACCAATATGTGTTGAGGTAACATACCAACTTACATTTGCTATACCAACCTATGTCGTAGTAGCCACCACTATTTTGGTTCTCATCACTTCCCTCTACTGGGGATCACTTCCCACTATTGGGGAACACATCTTACTACTGGAGAAAAAAATCACTTCTCACTACTCAAGAAATATTTCTGGACCACTCCAAGCT
>JZKD02S1592565.1:136176-162502 GCA_000966675.3 Picea glauca
CAATTTCCAAAGTATCCTTGTTACTTGTAAGTTGTGGGCATGGGTGTTGAACAACATGTTCTATAATATTTGTAACTTAAGCAATGTGCTATGTTTATAAATTGCAACCTCCATCTGCTATAGAATTTGTAACCTATACTATGCATGTCCTTTGCTATAGAATTTATAACTTGTGTTATGTATGCTTTACACAAAAATCAACATTCATATATTATACATTATAATATATATTGTTATTATATAATGTATTTTTATTAATAATATAATAATATATTGTTATATATTATATTATATTATATTATATTATATTATATTATAATATATATATATAGAGAGAGAGAGAGAGAGAGATAAAATATGGATATGGGAAAATATTTTATTTGCCCATCAAATTGACTTAAATTGACTTAACTGAACGTCATTAATGATGCGTCAATTTAAAACTTGTTGGTATTTGACGATTAAAAATGGAAAAAAGGTAAATACCCCACAAATTTAACCACTTCCGACCCCCCTCTATATTTGAACTTTTACATGTATTAATTTATTGTATATTTATATAATATATTTAACCATTAATAGACACACACTCGCACATAGACATATTTATACATATGTGTCTATATATTTCATAAATATTAATGTGTACATATTTATGTATTTATATATATTTATCATATATATAAATAATAATTGTTTTATATATGCCTATATATTAATAGATCTAATTTATATATGTATAATATATTTATAATACATGTCAATTATTATACATTAAAATAGTTTTATTTTTAGAAGAATTGTTTTTGGATAAAATTGTGTGTGTGGTTTTGAAACATCCAACTTTTCTTGTGGACACTCCACCCATCATCATAGACATGGGAAGCTCTTATTATGGGTGAAGTGTCCACTAGAAATATTGGATGTTTTGAAACTGCACATAGTTTTATCCAGAAAAATATCTTCTAATATGAACAACTTTGGAAACCTAACCTACATACTCAGATAGATTTTTTACATAAAAAAATAAAGATATAAATCCAAACTATTTATAAATCCAAAATAAATAATAATAATCTACCTTTAAGGTGACGGCCAAGCGACACCAAATTGGTGTATGAAACCCCCTTGTTTGTTGGACAAAGTATAGACATAAACATTAAGGATTTATCAATCAAAATAAAAATATAATTAGTTATGAAATGTATATGATTGCAATCCTACTTTAGTCTTTTTTCAAATCATGTAAAAAATATAATGCATACTAACATTCTCCCACTTGTTGTTTTACTTTCATACATATCACATGATTTCATGATCAACAACCAAGCATAGAAAATACTCATCGATTCTCTACACCGAGAGAACTTCTTATTGTTCACAAAGTTTGTTAATGAATCAATAACATTCCTGAAAGTGTCCACCTTCACTAGAAACACCTTCTTTTCTTCAACCATGTCTCTAAAAAAATGCTACTCAACATCAATATTCTTTGTCTTAGAATGATATGTTGAGTTCCTTACCAGGAATATTGCACTCTAACTATCACAATATATTCCTACATATTATTGTACCAACCCAATACCTAAAAAAAATCATTGGAACCATATTTTTTCCTTGCTTGCATGAGTGGTTTCCATGTATTTAGATTCTGTAGTTGAGAGAGACACTACATACCATCTTTTCTCATTCAACTAATCTCTCCTCCAAATAAGTTAAAAACATACCCACCTATAGATATTATGTGATCTAGATCTCCAAACTAGTATACGTCAACAAAACCATGTGTGTCCAACACTCTATCCAATCCTGGTCTTCCTTGGTAAATCAATCCATAACTAGCAGTGCCATGCAAATACTTTAAAATGTTATTTATTGATCCTAATGTTCCTTCCTTGGTTTTTACATATAACTTCTCAAAACTTCCAATGCATGTGCAATATCCTATCTAGTATAGAACATTGCATACATCAAATGAGAAATCACACTAGCATATGGAACATGGGATATGCCATCTTCTTCTTCCTATGTCTTCAAACATTGATTTTTATATAAATTTACACCTAAAGGACTTGGTACCTTGACAGGTTTACATTCCTGCATATTAAGCCTCTTTAATGTTGACTCAACATATTTTCTCTAGTGACGAAGCCCCCCTTCAACCCGCGGGTCGGGTGGTTACGTACACATGATCGTTCTTCTCTCCTTGGCCCAAAGAACTCTAAAACGCTCTTCTAATTCCCCTTCGGGAAATCTGCACCCATAGTGAAACCTCGTGAGATTCCTCTCTCATGCTTCATGGAATCGAACTTCACGATATCGTGAATCCTTTGGTCGAGTTCCTGCTCACTATGACCCCCGAATCCTGAACTTCTGAAATACTCAACTTCGGATTTTTGTCTTTCGCGAGTTTGCGAGTTAAGATGACATGAAAATCCACTCCACGAACCCCAAAATCCCGATGCTATCTTCCCAAACATCCCGAAGTGTCAGACTCCGACATGTTTCCCGGCATTGGCCCCACAACTAGATCTTTTGTTGTTTCCAGACTTTGCACTTCGCGAGTTCATGAGTCCTGATGCAAGGCTTTCGGGACTTCGACTCACGAACCTACAAAATGGTCAATGCGGTTGAATTCTATGTCTATAGTGCGCCACTTGTCTGCCTCGTTGACTCCTCTGGCCCCACACCATCCTTTTAACTCTTCACGACTTCGCGTTTCACAATTTCGTGAACTTTGATACCAAGTATTCAGCCCTTCCACTCATGAAATCCCGATAGGCAATTTCACGAGTGATCCAATGGCTCTTGGCTGACTTGGATCGATGGCTCTGCCTCTCCTGAGATTTGACTTTTAGGAATACTCACAGTAACTCCCCTGCTCCTTCATGAGATCTAACGGCTCATGGGACTCAGCGAACTCTCCACAGAGAATTCCGACCGTCTGTCTCTTTCCTTGAGAACTCGTCCTCTTGCGGTCCGATGTCGCTACACCTTCCTTCAAACTTTCAAGGTGCTTGGCCTCTTGCCTTCCTACGACTCCTTCGAAGGTCCAAATCCTTCTGAGCTTTCTCCAACTCTGAGCCTTTCAAAAAACCTTTGCTCGCACTCCTTGCGACAAACCTTCAAACACTTTCAAATGCTTGACTCCCTTCGACTCTACGCACACCTGCAACAACATTCTCTCAATACTTCACTCAGGTTCATAACCCTGAGACTTCACTCGGCCTGCACACTCCTTGCACGACTCATGTGCCTAACTTCACTTCTGAGTGAATGAGAAAAAAGCTACTCTATCTAAGTTTTTCAGAGACAAACCTCTGAACTCTTTGTCAATGCACTCCTTGCGGAAAGTTCAGCTGCACCCCTTATAGGAACCCTTGCTCAGATAGAGAAATAATTGAAACTCATTCCTTTTCCCTTTCCTCTCAGATTTCAAACATTCAACAAGAAATCATTCATACATAGCATAAAAGAAATTTCATGATAGAAAGAGTAAAATATTCATGAGCATAACATTCAAAGATGAATACACAGAGAATATTTGAACACCGTGAGTCTGAATCACAACTTTCTTGTATTAATTCAGAACTTCTGTACACGGAGTTTGGCTACACAACTCTCTGCTTCTCCTCTATTCTCTTCATAATAATCATCCTATTACAATACATAATGAGGGTGTCTATATCCTGTTTCCCTCTCTCATTCTAAAACTATCTAATCTAGAATTAAATTCTCTCTACTTGCATTAACTACTATAAATGCCTTCTACCTACTAAGGATGAGAGAGGATTGCTCAAGGTCCTTTTACATTTTACAAGGGCCCTCCTTCTTAATGGCTTCATTAACATTTTAAAACATTTTCAAAATTTGTGTTGGGTTCTTTTCCAGCTATCCATTGTCTCCACGCTAGCTCGCTTGAGATTCTCTTGCATCATACTCTCTGGCTTGAAAAATTTCATCGGCTCCTATCCATGAGCTCATGCACGGTCTATCCATGCTTCTAGATCTCTGCTTCATTCTCCCAGATGACATATTCAACTGGATGGTCCTTCCATTTGACCAAATATTCAATGTATTGCTTCCTCCTACTCTTCTTCCTGACCCTTTTATCCAATATGCACTCCATCTGTAGATTTTCTGCAACTGGCATCTGCTTTTTCCATTGGATCAATGGCTGCTCATTTCCTATCCCTTCTTCCTCAGCTTTATATTGGTACAAATATGATATATTGAATATCAGAGAAATTATGATCCCATCGAGTAATTCAATCTCGTAAGCATTCGCCCCAAATTTGTTCAAGACCGTACATGGTCCGATTTTCCTCATCTTCAGCTTATTATATGTTCCTCTCAGGAACCTTTCCTTTCTCAAATGTGCTAGAATCAAATCACCAACATCAAATTGAAGTTGTCTCCTGCACTGATTTGCTCTGCGCTTATATTCCTGGCTCGAATTCTGCAATTGCTCCTTCACCTGGCTGTGAAGTTCCTTCACCGCCTCTGTGAAATCTTCTTCACTAGCGCTCCTAGTTATAATCTGTTATGAATCCCTCAACTCAGAAATTCCTCTCGGCTGTATGCCATAGAAAATATAAAACAAACTCCACCCCGTTCTTCTGTTAACTGATTCGATATAAGAAAATTCTGCCTGTGGTAATATGGTGTCCCATTGGCTGTGGTGTTTTGTCACCAGGCTTCTCAGCAAGTCTCCCAAACTTCTGTTCACCACTTCTGTCTATCCATCCGTCTAAGGATGATAAGCCAAAATTAAAAGTCAAGTTAGTTCCCAGCTTCTTCCATAAGGTCCTCCAAAAGTTCCCTATGAACTTGGTGTCTCGATCTGAAACTATGCTCCTTGGTAAGTCATGAAGTCGAATGACTTCTTTGAAAAACAGATTTGCAATGTGAGTTGTGTCACTGATATTCTGACATGGAATGAAGTGTTCCATCTTGGAAATTCTATCCACCACCACAAATATTGAGTCAAAACCTCTTTGTGTTCTTGGCAAACCCAATATGAAATCCATGTTGATTGCATCCCATGGCCTCTCAGGTATGGGCAATGGTTGATAAAATCCTGCATTCTGTCTTATTCCCTTTGAATGCTGGAAAATTTTGCATCTGTCCATGAATCTCCTGACATCTGCTCACATTCCCAGCCAAAAATATGACTCATTCAACTTTGCGAACGTCTTGTCGTGACCAAAGTGCCCTGCTAATCCTCCACTGTGTTTCTCTTTCAGCAAATTCTCCCTCATGGAGCATTTTCGAATACAAAGTTGATTACCTTTAAATAGTAATCCTTCCTGGATCATGTATTTTGTCCATTGGCTTCTATCTCTGAGAATTGGATTCTCAGCTGCTTCATACGCCTCCCTAAAATCTAGATCATCCTTGTACATGTCCCTGAGATCATCAAAACCCAACGTTTTGACTCTGAACTCCTGCAATAGCAAACACTTCCTGCTCAAAGCATCAACAACTTTGTTAGTAGTACCAGAAATATGTTTAATCACAAAAGTGAAATTTTGCATATATTCAACCCATTTAACATGTCTCTGATTCAACTTCTCCTGTTGAGTCACAAACTGCAGTGCATGATTGTCACTGTACAATACAAACTCTTTCGGGATCAAGTAATGTCTCCATTTATTCAATGCCTAAATGATAGCGTAAAACTCCTTATCATAAGTGGAGTATTTCACTTTCGTTTCATTTAGCTTCTCACTGAAGTATGCTATCGGCCTATCTTCCTGACTCAAGACTGCCCCGATCGTAAATCCACTTGCATCACATTTCACTTGAAATGTCTTTTGGAAATCAGGCAACACCAAAATTGGTTGTTCAGTGATCTTCCTCTTCAACAAATTAAAACTCTTCTCAGCCTCTTCTGTCCAGTGAAAAGACTTGTGTCTTTTCTTCATTGTATCCATCATCGGTGCACTAATTCCACTGAAATTTCTGATGAAATTTCGGTAGAAACTAGCCAATCCATGAAAACTTCTCACCTCAAAGGTATTCTTCGGTGATGGCCAATTCTTAATTACCTCCACCTTATCTAGATCCATCCTCAACTCATCTGCAGAAATAACAAACCCCAAGTAAATGAGCTCTGTCTTCATGAATGAGGATTTCTTCATGTTTATCAACAGCTTCTCCTGCTATAATTTTTGCATGACTGTAGCCAAATGTTTCAGATGCTCTACCACTATTTTACTGAAAATCAGTATGTCATCTAAGTACACAATGAAAATTTTTCCAATGCACTCCCTCAGGACTTCGTTCATCAACCTCATGAAGGTACTTGGCACATTTGTTAAGACAAATGGCATAACAATCCATTCATAAAACCCTTCGTTTGTTTTGAATGGTGTCTTCCACTCATAACCTTCTCTCATGTGGATTTGATGATAACCTCTTTTCAAATCAATCTTTGAAAAATACTTTGCTCCACTCAAGAAATCCATCAAATCATCCATCCTTGGTAATGGAAATCTGTACTTGATGGTTGTCTTGTTAATCTCCCTCGAGTTAGTACACATCCTCCAGCCTCTGTCTTTCTTCGGACTGAGTACTGTTGGAACAACACATGGACTCAAGCTTTCCCTGACCAAAACTTTGTCCAACAACTCATGGACTTGTCTTTTGACCTCTTCATTCTCTTGTGACGTCAATCTATACGCAGATTTATTTGGAAAACTGGATCCTGGTATGAGATCAATATGATGACTCACACTTCTGATCGGTGGCAACGAATGAGGTAGTTCATCCACTACTATGTCGGCAAACTCTTCGAGTCGTTCCTGAATCTCTTCTGGTAAATCATCTACCCTTGTACTCGTCAAAACATTCTTCGGTTTCCTAACAACAATAAATTGTGGATCCTCCTTCTTCTTCACATATGTAAGAAGTTCCTTCCCACTCATGAGAAGTAAAGTGTTGCTTACTTCTAGTTTCACCTCCTTATCCTTGATTGGAAGAAACATGTGAGTCCTCCCATTCTTCTCTAGGGTGTATGTGTTCATTCCCCCATCATGAATCACATTCCTATCATATTGCCATGGTCTACCCAACAATAAATGACAAACATCCATGGGAATGATGTCACAAAGTATCTTATCATTATATCCTCCTATCTTAAATTCAACTAAGCATTATTTAGTGACAATTAACTGATGTCCTTTTTGTAGCCATGAAACTCTGTATGGGCTTGGATGATCAATCGTCTCTAGCTCCAACTTTTCTACCATCTCTGTAGAAACGAGATTATCCATGCTACCACTGTCCACAATGACCTTGCATACCCTGTCCTTGGTTTTGTAAGCAGTCCAGAAAAGTCTGGTTCTTTGGACTGAACTCTCCACCTCCTTCTCTGGTGTCAAAATAACTTTTCTCATCATCAACGATCTTCCGCCTTCAACATCTTCCGCCTCAACATCTCACCTTTGTGCTCCGGTGATGTAAGTCTCTCCACTCTCTTTCTTTTTATCTGGACACTCGTAAGACTTGTGACCATTATTTCCACATGTGAAGCATATTATTACTCCACCTCTTCCTCTTCCTCTACCTCTAGTATGAGGAAAAATATTATTATCGGCATAATATCCTCTCTCCTCGGTATGTTTCCCTCGTTGTTCAACATATTTCCCTCGTTGTGAGATTCCACCTCTCTCAGTTCGAGTCTGAGGTTTCTTCCATTCCTCCTTGGGCTTCTGATATTTATCTTGGGCAACTCATTTGCCTCTGGGCTGACTTCTGCCTTGGCCTCTTTGACCCTGCTTTCAGCTCAGCTTCTCTTCAACTTTTAGAGCCATCTGATAAGCATCTTCCACCGTTTGGATGTTTACCATGCTCATCTCATCCTGAATGTAATATCTCAGGCCATTCATCTATCTGGCAACCTTTTCATCATTGCTTTCTCGATGACCTACCCTGATGTTCAGCTTATAGAATTCTTCAGTGTATTCTTTCACTATCATCAGCTTCTGTCTCAGGTTCTGCATTCTCCTAAACAGAGTAATTTGATAATCCCTAGGGATGAATTTTGCCTTCATATTCGTGATCATTCTATCCTAGCTTTTGATCTTCTGCTTTCCTTTGCAATGTCTGTCATCTTGTAGTTCATCCCACCACAATGATGCATGTCCCTTCAATCTAGTGACAACATGCTTGACCTTCTTGTCCTCTTCGACATCTTCATAGTCAAAGTATGTGTCCAGAGCTCTAATCCAGTCTAGAAGCTCCTCTACATCCAGATTTCCCTCATAAAATGGAATGTCCATTTTCACACTTGTACCCATTCTTGCAATAGCTCTAATAAAACATTCGTTTGTTGCATCTTCAGCTGCAACTTCTTCTTCTTGTTCAGACTCAATTTCACTTTCGAAATCACTAAGATCCCCAACACTGACTGTACATATTTGTGTTGTCTCCATGTCTTCAAGTCTGGCGCGTAATTCACACATTTCTTTTTCCATGGCTGGATCAGTCATCTTCCTACCTCTTCTTCTCGGCATTTCCCTCTCCTCTGGTGGAATGGGTGTTTTCCTGTCCCTTATCCTCGGATACATGGTGAATTCTCCTCTTCTATGCTATAGAAATCAAGGAACCTTTCTGTGCTCTGATACCAAACCTGACATAGCCCCCCTTCAACCGGCGGGTCGGGTGGTTACGTACACAGGATCATTCTTCTCTCCTTGGCCCGAAGAACTCTAAAACTCTCTTCTAATTCCCCTTCGGGAAATCTGCACCCATAGTGAAACCATGTGAGATTTCTCCCTCATGCTTCGGGGAATCAAACTTCATGGTATCATGAATCTGGTGGTCGAGTGCTTGCTCACTATGAACCTCGAATCCCAAACTTCTGAAATAGTCAACTCCGTCTTTTCGGATTTTGCGATTTCGGGAGTTGCGATGACATGCAACTCCGCTCCACGAACCCCAAAATCATCAAGCTATATTCCCTAAAATCCTGAAGTGTCAGACTCTGACACGTTTCTTGGTGTTGGCCCCACAGCTAGATTTTCCGCCATTTCGAGACTTCACACTTTGCGAGTTCATGAGTCCTGATGCAAGGCTTTCGAGACTTCGACTCACGAACCTCTGAAATGGTCAATGCGGTTGACTTCTAGGTCGATAGTATGACACCTTTCCGCCTCGCTAACTCCTTTGGCCCCACATTTTCTTTTAACCCTTCACAACTTCGCGTTTCACGATTTGTGAACTTTGATACCAAGTCTTTGGCCCTTCCACTCACGAAATCCCGATAGGTGATTTCACGAGTTATCTAATGGCTCTTGGATGACTTGGATCAATGGCTCTGCCTCTCCTAATCTTTCACCTTTAGGAATACTCACAGTAACTCCTCTGGTCCTTCGTGAGATCTGATGGCTCACGGGACTCAACGGACTCTCGACAGAGAATTTAGACCATTCGTCTCTTTCCTTGAGAACTCGTCCTCTTGCGGTCTGACGTCGTTATGCCTTCCTTCAAACTTTCAAGGTGCTTGGCCTCTTTCCTTCCTTCGACTCCTTTGAAGGTCCAAATCCTTCTGAGCTTTCTCCAAATCTGAGCCTTTCAGAAAACCCCTTCTCGCACTCCTTGCAGCAAACCTTCAAACACTTTCAAATTATTGACTCCCTTCGACTCTGTGCACACCTGCAGCAGCAGTCTCTCAATATTTCACTTAGGTTCGCAACCCTAAGACTTCACTCGGCCTGCGCACTCCTTGCATGGCTCCTGTGCCTAACTGCACTTCTGAGTGAATGACAACAAAGCTACCCTATCTGAGTTTTTCAGAGACAAACCTCTGAACCCTTTGTCAATGCACTCCTTGCGGACAATTCAACAGCACCCCTTGCAGGAACCCTTGCTCAGATAGAGAAACAATTGAAACTCATTCCTTTTCCCTTTCCTCTCAGATTTCAAACATTCAACAATAAATCATTCATACATAGCACAAAAAAAATTGCATGACAGAAAGAGTAAAACATTCATGAGCATAACATTCAAAGATGCATACACAGAGAATATTTGAACACCGTGAGTCTGAATCATAACTTTCTTGTATTAATTCATAACTTTTGTACACAGAGTTTGGCTACAAAGCTCTCTGCTTCTCCTTTATGCTCTTCATAATAATCATCCTATTACAATACACAATGAGGATGTCTATATCATGTTTCCCTCTCTCATTCTAAAACTGTCTAATCTAGAATTAAATTCTATCTACTTGCACTAACTACTATAAATGCCTTCTACCTACTAAGGATGAGAGTAGATCGCTCAAGGTCCTTTTACATTTTAGAAGGGCGCTCCTTCTTAATGGCTTCACTAACATTTTAAAACATTTTCAAAATTTGTGCTGGGTGCTTTTCCAGTTGTCCGTTGTCTCTGCGCTGGCTTGCTTGAGATGCTCCTGCATCATCTAGTTCAACTAGAGTTTCCTCTTTGGCCGATTTCTTTTAATTTCCATGCCCAAAATAAAATTTGCAGCACCAAGATCTTTCATATAAAATCTAGAGTATAGCTTATTTTTCACACCATGAATAATTTCCCTGTTCTTTACTAACATCAACATATCATCCACGTATAATACGAAATAAATAGGATGATCCCCTACTAATTCTAAATACACATAACTATCAACTTTGCTTCATATATAAGTATCAAATTTTTAATACCACATCCTTTTTTATTTCTTTAACCCATATAGTCATGTTTTGACCTTGCATAACAACTCTTTCTTTTTCTTCACTGCAAATCATTCTGGCTACTTCATGTAGATTTCTTCTTCAATATCCCCATGTAGGAATGCTCATGTCTTCAAATCCATATGTTTTACTTCAAAATAAAAAACAACAACAATAAATAAAAGAAATATAATAGAAGTTAACTTGGAAACAAGAGAAAAAAATTCACACAAGTCAATTCCCTATACCTAGGAATAACCTTTTGCTATTAATCGATATTTTTATTTCTCCACTTTTCCTTTTTTATTCAACTTATTCTTAAATATCCATTTATTGCCAATGGACTTTCTACAAGTCCACAACTCCACTAGATCCCAAGCCTCATTCTTGTCTAAGGATACCATTTCTTCATCCATGTCCTTTTTCCATAGTTTGGCATCCTATGAATCCACTTCCTCCCAAATAGTTCTAGGATCATCATTAGTAATAAAAAAAAAAAAATTTGAATGGAAATTAGATGGATTATACCTCTTTGGTTTCCTTATTTCCCAAATTGATATCCTTAGTAATGGAGTATGAGGATGTTCTTCTTGTAATTCACATTCTTCTACATAGTCTGATTCATTATACCTCAATTCAAACTATATTTTCTCTAGTTCTTCCTCCCTCTGTAGGACTTCATGTTTGAAAACATATTTTATTTCTCGAAATACAACATACCATCTATACACTACCTTCTTAGTTTCTAGGTTCCAAATTTTATAACCTTTTAAACCATCTTTATAGCCAATAAGGATACCCTTTTCAACCTTTTTATCCAAATTATTCCTATTTTCTTTTGGAACATGTATATAAGGATCATAAAAAAAAACCATGAGATATGTTAGAGAGGGTTTCTTACCAAACCACACATCATGTGGATTCATGTCACCAAATTTTTTTGAGGGTGATTGATTTACCAGGTAACATGTAGTTTTCATTGCCTCTACCCATAATTCTTGTTCCAAATCAATAACTCTAAGCATTCTCCTTGCTCTTTCCATCAACATCTTGTCCATTCTTTCCACAACTCCATTCATCTAATATGTTTATGGAGTAGTATTCTTCCTTTCTCACATAATTCATTGAATTCATTCCCACATAATTTCTTCTCTATCTCATTTTCCACAAGAGCCTTAAACTATTTAAATTTGTCAAAAACTTTATATTTTTTCCTGAGGAAATAAATCCATGTATTCCTCAACAATTCGTCTATACATTAGACATACTATAGATATATACCTAGTGCTAGAGTTGTCACGGGTCCAAGCACATCATTGTACATCAACTATAAAATCCCCCTTTCCCTTGTAGCACCAGAGGATAATATTACCCGATTATGCCTCTCATATAAGAAATGTTCACAGAAATAATAATCCATAGAGAACTTTGATGTAACTTAAACCATACCCTTACCATGTAGTACTCGAACCCCATTATCTTCAATATTTCTTAGTCATTGATTCCTATTGACGAGTATGAATGAAATGTCAAGAAAGTAAGGGAGAAGGTCTGATGGAAGGTCCCAATTAGAACTACTCTTGTTTGATGTAGTGTTTCCGATGAGTGTATGCACCTCGTTTACACTCAAAACTAAAAGAAGAAAAAGGGGAAATACAATTAATTGTCCCTTAAAGAGTTCTAATTAATATTAAGTCTAATCTAAGTGAAAGGAAACTAATCTAAGCTAACTACTTCTAACCTCTCATGGGAGAAAAACTAGTTGAATGAGTATACTGAAAGATAATATCATCAAAAACATAAATAATTCATGTATGCTACTGATATGTGATAACAACAATGCTACAGATACATAGAAAATTAGTTGTACAATCCATTCATTACATTATTTATGTACTCATAAGGAAACATATGAGAGCATGATCATCTGGAACATAGTGAAGAAATATTTCATACAATAGAATTCTATGCTACTCGGGAATTCCTATTTCTCTTTATTCATTCAGAAATAAGAATACTATATATCACTCACAAACGGAAAAAGTCCCCCTTTACATACATTGAGATATATTTTATTAAACAAGAGAGACTCTTTTGTTCTGATGGTTGCCCATTTCATTTTCCTACTTATTCAAAAATCAATATCCGAGAGTTCCAAATGGAAACTAAAAAATCTCCTAGGTGCTTATTTTCTCCCTTAGGCAGTTCATAAATGACATTAATTTGCAAATATAATTATTTCTTCATGTTGGCATCATCTTTTGTGCCTTGAGATATCCTAGATGTTTCTTATGTTTGCATGTTTATTAATATCTTATTTTCTTCTTATCCTCTACAAAAAAATTCCATTGAGCTAATGTTGGTCCAATTTTGTTTCCTGTAACTTTAGATATGATTGTTGCAACATAGCATAGCTAGTTCTTTAACTCAATTAGGGTTTCTTTTCTATCTTGTATTTTCAGAAAATTTCCACTTATTATCGGGAAATACTTACTATCACATCTTATTCTTCTCCCCTCTAGCATTATGGTGAGCCATCCTCCACCTTATATTGTTTCACGTAGCCCATGATATGACTATTTGAAGTCAGCATGGCCATTTTTTCCCACATATTCATGGTTTGTTGTTTTCTTCATTTTATGATGTATTCTATCACCGTTTTGGTCTAGAAAACTATACCACTACATTCCTCTATCCGATACCTTTCAAACGAGGTATCATGGGATCAATTCTAACACTATTAGCCCAAGTTATGTCAATTTAAAAAACATTGCTTAGTAGTAGTCGATTAAGCTTGCGAGTGAATTCGAATCGTTGATCCTTAACCTGTAAACAAGAATCCCACATGCATAAGAGAGTTCTACATTTAGGGATTTAAATGGTTTTATCCCATATAGGTAGTTTGAATAAGAACCTAATGCAACCATAGGACCAATGAATTGTGATATAATTTTAACTAACTTCCCTCCAAAAAAATTAGGGAAATAAAAATAATAATAAAATAAAACAAAAGCAATTACATGAATGTACATTAATTAATAAAATTTCCCTTAACCCTATGTGAAAGTTAATAAAAAATAATTTAATTACCCCCATATTCCCCCAATTCTCGTAAAGTTAGGAAATAAAAAATCAAAATGATAAAATCAAACATTATCCTCTAACCCATGTGAAAGCCAAAATTGATTAAGGAAATAACCATAATCAAATTAATTATAAAAATTATATAAAATATCCAAACCCATGTGAAATCATTAAAAAATCATAAAAATGAAAATATCCCCCCAACCTAAAATATAACCTAAGTTCCAAACATTTTAAAATAAAAAAGTGTGGGTTGAATAATACCATTGGAGTGATGGATGGTCAGAGTGGGGAATTAAGGAATGGTTGACTTCACACTCTGATGGCTACCACTTTGATGGCTACAAGTTGCATGTTTCCAAAAAAATATTAAAATAATCTATGTTCATGTTTTTCAATTTTTTTTATTAAAATAGATGTTTCCCCTAAAAAATATTAAAATAATTCATGTTAAAATCTTACTCCAATGGGTCTGAGATTCTGATCGTCGGAATGGTGACATAAGGGGTGAGTTCACCACTCTAATGGGAGCTCACTTCAATGAGCTAGGTACGATGGACTCTTGGCGTCGATGGTTAGAAGGTGAACTTGAAGAATGAAGTTTGAATGAAGTGTAGAGCACTATGGTTCAAATAGCTTAAAACATTAAAAAAATAGAAGGCTAGATCTCGATAAGCTAGATTTTGAAAAATTAAAAAAATATTTTTATGGTTTCTAAAGAATTCTAGAGGGGAGGTATGGTTTCCATGAAAATAGGAAGGATTCTCGAAAAATATGGATGTGTGTTTTAAAGGTTAATATTTTATGGGAATTATCATGAAGCACCTATGAAGGCCAATGGGGATGGACCTAGGATGTTATGTTAGATTTTGGAGGTATGGTTTCCATGAAAATAGGAAGGATTCTCGAAAAATATGGATGTGTGTTTTAAAGGTTAATATTTTATGGGAATTATCATGAAGCACATATGAAGGCCAATGGGGATGGACCTAGGATGTTATGTTAGATTTTGGTGGGTGAGAAAAATAGAAAATAAAAAAGGTTAATTTTAAATTAAATCAAAAGAGGAAAAATAGAATGGGTATGTACAAGTTAGGGTAGGGTTTATGGAAAAAAAGGGAGAAATGAAATTAAAATTAAAATGGAAAAAGAAAATAAAAATATATAAAAATGAAAATTCAATTTGTTTTTATTTTTAGTTTTATGTTTATATATGAGAAAAATGGTGTGCATGTTACACCATAGGTCTTGGTCAAACACTTTAGGTAAAAAATGGTTTGTTTATTTAAAAATGTATTTACCCCATGTAAAATAAATATCTAATGGGAATTAGTTTTCCCCTTAGTAAAATTAAATACCTAAAGAAATTCTATGGGAAACCCATCGGGAAAAACCACAGGCAATACCATGTGGTTTTGCAAAACCATGGTAAAAATGAACATAAATTACGTTTAAATAAATAAAATTAGAATTAAAATAAATAAAAATATATAAAAAAATGTAGAGAATTAAAATTAAAAAAACCAATTAAAATAAATACAAATCAAGAAATTAAGACCAAATTACACAAGTCAAGGTTTCATGCCCCTCATGGTTCCACTAGTAAGGGTTTCACAGGTCAAAGTTTCACACCTAGGGGATGAATTTAGGAATAACACGTATAAGGTAGGATTTGATAAACTGGGTGTCATGGAGAGGAGTTATGTCATATAACGATGAAGAACATTATGATTCAAATATGACAAAGGGAAAGAGATGAAGGGGAAGAATACGAGACTTCATGTGATGAATCAATGCCAAAAGTAGTGGTGAATGGAAAAAGGAGATCGACACCAACCAAGTGTACTACACAAGTTATTCTAATCAAGATGTGCATCTCAACGGGTGGACCTTCTAAGATCACAAGGAGCGAAAATTCAACTAGGTCAAGGAAAAGGTCTTTACACCAAACCACTATGTATGATACAAATGTGAAAGATAGTGAACAAGAATAAAGCGACAACACCAAAATAACTTTCAACCATGAAGCTGAATGGGATTTTTTTCTAGTTTTTAGCAATAGGTAAGACCGATATAATTCAATCTGAAGAGGTTCTGGGACAGTCTTGCGGGAAATGTGGGTCTGACAGCGTTGGGGACTTTAAAACTCGAGACAAATGCAAGCCAAGGTAATCTACTTCTCAATAAGGATAATCCTGGAAAGAATCAAGGTCAAGGTTCTAGGGATGGATCAAAATATTCCCCTCAATTCATATCAATTATCAAGCGGTCACACAAATGAAGTGGCTCTACAAACCTTCTCCTATAAGACAAAAAAATGAGATTAGTCATACGCTTAAAAGGAGACTCGCCAATACTTCATAAATATTATATTTCCTAACTTCAAGCAAATTTATAAATGAGCAGTGGGTTTATTCATCATAATCATGGTTGGTTGTGGATAAGAATTCTAAAAACTTCATGCACCAATTCTCAAATTGAAACAAGGATTAGTGATTATGTGATTTATACTTAAAGTTCGAAAATAAATATTAATATCGACATGAGAAAGTATAAAATTTGAAGACATTAAGCATAGCATGGAAACAAGAGGATGTTGAATTTTAATTAGTCAAATAGAAAATAATCAACAACAAACTCATTCAAGACATGCAATAGAACAAAAAACCTTGCAATGACATAGGATCATCAAGCACACCAAAAATAGAAAAAGGTTTGAAGATGATGTATCAATTCCATCATACAAACATCAATGAATCAAAATAGGTCAAGAAACATCATGTAAACATTTGAAATAATAAGAGAAAAAGGAATAATGAATCTCCATAAAAAACAATCATCAATCAAACTCCCAAGTACCTCAAGGTAGAAAATAATTAACATTGGGCTAAAGAAATATAGGACTAGGCATTAGGCATGAAAATTTAATTAGNGGGGGGATTTCTTTCGCTTGTAAAAGATAAATTAAAGGGGGGTTGTTATGGCCTCAACAATGCCACAACATAGTATTTTCTCCAGAAACTATAAGTGTTTTTTCTTCTTCAAATCCAATCTTAGTAACAATTGAATTTTTGCACCCATCACTTATAGTGCTTCTCAATATCTTATAGAAATTTCCAATCCAAAATCCCCTTGGCAACACTATTTCTCCTTGAACCATCTTGCATGTTTCCTTTTCAAAAACTATTTTTACACCTGCATCATCCATCCTGCTTATATAAATAAAATTCCTTGCCAATCCTTAGATGTGAAGAAAACAGGGAGTTTTGTAATCCTACCATCCAGAAACTTCAACTTGAATTTTACTCCCTACAATTTTGGTTGTTGAGTCATCTCGTAGAAAAAAATTAACCCCGTCATAACTTTCATACTTTCAAAACCACTCCTTGTGAGCAGTCATATGAAATGATGCCCCTAATCAACCAACCATGCCTTGGGATATCCGTGTGTGCTTGAATAAGCCATGGACACATACCCTCGTTCATATGTAGAGTGTTTTTCTTCTATAGAAGGTGCATCATCAGATCTCTTTCCTCTCCCAACACTTTTGTATCTACATTTTTTTCTTAAAATGTCCTTCTTTTCCACATGTCCCTCATGTGCTTACAAATTTTCTTGGAGATTTATATCTTCCTCTAGATATAGATATCCCACTTGAGAACTTACTTTTATTTCTTTCCTTGGACTTTCGACTTACAAATAAGACATTTTTTCTCTTGCATTTCATGTTTTTCCTCTTCATCTCCTCCTACAAGTCTAACACCACATTATCAAAACTTAAAGTAGTTGTAGTATTTCCTATGAAGACAACCATACTATCCCATGAGTATGGTAAAGACAAAAATAAACTGATATAGTAATATTCATTAGAAATATTAATATCAACAAGCACTAACTGAATTACCATAGTATTGAAGACATTTAGATGCTCTATTACCGAGTATTCATCTTTAATCCTTAGGTTGTACAACTTATTTCATAGGGATTTTTTTTACCAGAGACTTATATTTATACAAATCCAATAACATATTCTATAATTCCTTGGTTGTAGCTTCCCCTGACACTTTTAGTAATACTTAATACAAGAGACACCATTGGATTGTCCTCTTTGCTTTTTGATCCAACTTTATCCAATCTTTTGTTGACATTCTTGTAGTTGCAGTACCTGGATATTCAATGTCCCATTGATATTTTATACCATAATATCTTCCATCTTGAGCTTCCACAACTAAAAAATTTACCCATTAAATATTTCAATATGTATTTTTGAATTGATCACCATTTCTTTTCACCATAGGAATTGATACCATAGAGCTCCCACTATAACAAGGTTTATCACAAGCCCAAGACAAATCCTTACCCACAAAGGCATCCTCCTGAAGCCAATAACTATTATGATTCCAAATGTAAGTTTTAAACCTTTTACAATAATGAAATGCACAGATAGACTCTTAACAAAAAAATGAAAACAATTGCAATCACATATATACACAGATATTTACCCTCGAAAGACAACCAAGAAAACCAACAACCTAGTATAGAGTTTCACCTCTAATTCTATTCATAATTCATCTTCATTGCTTACAATACAATATATAGGATATTGTGGCATCCATAAACCCCTAATCCAGTGAACCAGATTAGATTACAATGTAAATTCCTTAACATAAATTACAAAAACCATTGTCTAAAACACCATGCACCATTAAACTTCCAAAGTAAAAAAAACCACCCCCACCAAAGGTGAAAGTTTGGCCAAAAATTTAGCAAATAACTCTAAAAACAAAACGTTCAAGGGCTTTGCCCGAGAAACCCCTAATAGGGGGACCCATAATCATGCAAATAATATGACAGATACCCAACAACTTGGTTTAATACTAACCACTAACATTTAAAGAATCATTTATTACTACACATAACATGTCATGAGGTTAAAGGGTTAAGATGCCTATAAAATGCAAAGATACAATATTATACATGTAAATGTAGCACACTTCAAATAATCGAATCTAAACAAAACAAAAATGTTATGTTTTAATATTTTTAAAATATGGATTTCTACATATTTTGTAAGTGAGGAAGAAAAGACTGTTGTTCTCATACACAATTTCTATCTTTATTTCGGCTCATACTTTGTGGGAAAGAAACTTTCTTATTTTTGTTTTTCTTCTTTGAATGATATTTTTCTCTTCCATACTAATTTATTTTCTTTATTTCTATTTTTTATGTTCAATGTTTCAATGAAACATTGTATTTTTTTTTTTTATGTTGAAGGATATCCTATACATATTTCTGCATATTTGTGACAGGGAGGCGGGGACAAAGTTGAGAAGAGAATGGCTGCAAAGGCAAGGTGGTCATGCAACAAAAGTTGATCTTAATTGGTGTTGTGCATGTCACCAATATGGTTACAATTTAGAATAGGTATCGTTATCTTGACCATATAAGGGTTTTAATATTTTGTGGCATTTGAAAACTTCCTTTAATTAAGTTAAAAGATCAATATTTTTTATGTGATTTTTTTTTTAAATTATATATTTTATTTGTTTCCTACTATGTTCCATGTTATGGAATCATTTGTATTGATTATTTTTATATTGGTTTTGAAAATATTTTCATTGATATTTTTCATAGTTTATATATTATTATTTTCTTTTTTTTATGAAACATTTCATTTTTTGTCCAAGCTAAAAGAAATCCTATGCAAATTTCAGCATATTTGTGACAGGGAGGAAGGGGGAAAGCTTAGAAGAGAATGGTTTCAAAGAAAACATGGTCAGGCAGAAAAAGATGATCTTAATTGGTGTTGTGCATGTCAACAATCTAGTTTCACTTTACAATAGGTTTTATTATCTTTACCATTCAAAGATTTTAAGATTTTTTGGCATTCAGAAAGTTAATTTAATTAAGTTAAGACAAAAAAAAAAAAAATATTAAATTCCTTTGAAATTGTGGGTTTTATATTTTTCCTTCTATGTTCTATGTTATGGAATCATTTGTATGGGTTCTTTTTATATTGCTAATTGAAATAAGTTTATTGGTACTTTTCATACTTTATATATTCTTTAGCATAAATTTTCTTCTTATTACTATTCACTTTCTCAATCTTACATTACATTTAAAAAAAAAAACCATATTATTATTTTTTTTTTCATTATGTCACATTACAATAAGTCTATGTCATGAAAAGTTATTCTCCATATGTGCAATATAACATATTTTTTAAATGTCTACACCGAACATAACTTTAATTACTTTTGAAATGTTGATATCTTTCATTTCATTCAAGTTAATTAGTTTATTACTTTTAAGTTGTTATGTTAGTTTATTACTTTTAAGTTGTTATGTTAGTTTATTACTTTTAAGTTGTCCTAGTATTTTTGAAATGAAATTCCTTTTTCTTTTATACATGTTAGTTATAGATTATGTTCCCTTCCTACTATGTTATTTGGCATGGAAACAAAATCAGAAAACAAATCTAATCATTTGTATTGGTCATTTTTCATGGTTCATTTAAATAATTTTGCTGATAGTTTTCATTCTTCATACATTTCTTTACACAAACTTTTAGATTATTATTATTAACTTTCCCAGTGTTACATTTCATTAAATATAACCATATTAATATTTATTTTTTCAAAATATCACATCTTATAGATGTCTAATATGTTGCAATTTCTCATATTATTCACTTGTTTACACCAAATGAAAATGTTGATATGGATCATTCCATTAATGTTATCCATCTCATTACATTTAAAATTTCACAATATGGTTTAATATTAAAGTTTACGTCTTAATTTATGAAAGTGAAACATAATACATCATATTTTGAATATTTAATTTAATATCAAACTCTTAAAATTATTACTCTCCAAATGTGGGCATGTGACATACTTTTCAAAGTAAACTGCAAGACCAATTTCAAACATAGCATATATTTGTCTTCACATCTCTTAAATAATATTAAGTTAATTGCGGTGAATTTTTTACTTTTAAATTGCTACTATATCACATTGTTTTATAGTGAGCCTCTTCAAATTTAATTATTAAATTCTATGTTTATGCAATAAAATTAATATTCAATTCAATTATATGTCTCCTTATAATTGTTCTAATGTGAAATTTTATTTAACTCATCCTCCTATTTTATTGATTTTAAATTATGACAATATTTTATAACATTTATCTTAACCATAGTATAAACTTCTTCATGCCACACTATAACCCTTAAGGAACAACATAATATTATATAAACCTTCATGAACATTGCAATGGGACAAAAACTAGTGATGAATGTACACTTCGACATTATTAAAAAATGATGACCTTCACAATGCATCATAACCATTAGGAATGTCCCAAATGAAGCAACCCCTTCAAAAATACAACATTGCAACAAAATTGAGAACATAGAAATTTGAAATAATTCAATCAACATAAACATATCAATGTAACACAACCTTACTTAACCTTCCTTCACCATAGATATATCAACACAAGGTCAACCATAGTCGACAATGAGAAACCATAGTCTACCAATGTTAGCCATGGTTATGTTTATAAAATCCTTGCAACATATCCCAACACTTCATGTATGCCACAATGTGACATAACCATTGAGGAGCATACCATTTCCTTATAAGTTGACCTAGTTGAATATGAGAATGTAACATAACCATTCTCAAACATCTTACTTTAACATAAACTATAAGGACAAATACTATTGGACATAACCATAATCGAATGGTGTTATGTTATGTAGTATTTCAATGTTACTAAACCTATCATATGCTTGCAAAAATCATTATGTGACAAACATTTCCCAACATCACAAAGTGTCAAACAATGTTGAATGTCACAATGTGTTGAACAAATCTCAACATAAGAATGTGACTAACGTTTCTCAATGTTGCAATGTGACTTTCATATCCCAAAGTTGCAATGCGACAAATATAATTTTGGCCCACATTGTCATGAATAATCCTTACATAATATCTTAATGGGGTGAATGTCAACCATAAACCACTAGAATCAACCATGTCCGCATACAACCATGGGAAACTAAGGACAACCATGGTTTACATAAGACATACATTATAAACATTGTTATATGAAATAACCATTGTGGAACATCACATTCTAAAAATAGCGACCTCGACATACTCGTCCCATGTTGAACAATGGGTAAGGACAACCATGGTCAATCATACTGATGTGAGCACTGCCCCTTAGCGGACAGTCTCTCTAACCAGGACCTTCAACAATCTGGCCCGAAGAGTCAACAACTCTCCAACTCCCTCGGGAGTTCTTTACCCACAGTCTTCTCGGTGACCCTCCCTTCGTACTTCGGAAGATCGGATTTCGCGGATTTGCGAACCTTATGGTACTTCTCCCGTATCACTTGAAACACCGAACCCCGAATACCGATAGTCAACGGTCAGCCCTCGGGATATCGCTACTTGCACTGTCAATGCTTTGGATTATCAAACCCCGAGTGTCGAGGTGCCGAGTTCCCCGACACGAAGCCACTTGGACTCCACTCACTCTCGGCCCCACAATGCCACGTCCCTTCAGGATTTCGCATATCGTGGATCTACGATGCAAAGTTTCCTGGCTGTTGGAAACCCCGAATGTCGAAACTCCGATGCTCCGGATTCGTGCCACCTGTCCCTCCGACAATCGACAGTTCCCACAGAATCAGGAAATCGTGACTCGCGATTTCGACGTGCATGTAACTCTTGCACTCGTCAACCCCGATACACCGATATACGATGACAATGATTCTTTAGTGCACCTGCGAGTTAATCCCCCTCGCAACTCCTCCGCGATCTGACGGTCTGCGGAATTTCGTGATTCTCCTTGATAACTTCAAGTCGTCGATTCTCTTCCTCTTGAAGAGTTCCTCCGCTTCACCACCTTTGTCCTGTATGAACTTCACTGGGGTATGTTCCCACAGTGAAACAAAGGTACTCTCCCTCCTGAGCTGGATTTTCTTTAACTCCCTTAGAGATCTTTCGAGCACGATACCTACGCTCTCCCCTCAGCAACCTTCCAAGTGCTGAAGTCTTCTAGGTTCTGCGCTTCCACAATCACAGCAACCCCGGTCCTTCCTTTCTCAGACTTGCTACTGAGATTCCAATTCGACTGCACTCACCTGCACGGCTCAAACAACCCCACACGACTATGGGAAAAAGAGAACAAAAGTCCAACTGCCTAGCCTCCTCAACGCACTCTATGCGGAGGAATTCAACTGCACTCTATGCAGGAATCTCCTGGCTCAAGCAGAGAAACAATTGAACTCATTCTCGCAGGTTTCTAACCTGATATGCAATCACATAAGTAGCATATAAAAGATAAACATAAAAAGAAGCAAGCATGCAGAAACATAATATCAACAATACACAGAGCTCAAACACATCCATGGAATTGAATCAAGGCTTTCCTATTAATTCAATTGTCTGTACATGGGGTTCCTCCACAAGCTCTCTGCTCTGTTTTCTCTTGCTCCCTCTTTCTAATGCTGGATCATGAATAATAATCCTCTCAATTACACAAGGAGGGTGCCTATATTCGTTTTCCCTCCTGGAAGATGAAACTGTCTAATCTACAACTAACCCTATCTACCAGCATTTAAAACGGTTAAATGCCTTCTTATCTATAACATAATACAAGTGTGCTCAGCTTTGAATGCCTTTAGTTAACCAGCGGCACAACAATACCAAGGTAGAATTCAAAATCTGAAGTTTGCTGGCTTGTCCAACTGTCTCTTCTTCCTCCACCCACTATCTCGGAAGATGGAGTCACCGATGCTCCTGCATCATACTCCTCGGCTCAAAAGGTTTCATGGGCTCCTATCCATGAGATCCTGCACACTATGCCCATGCTTCTATATAACGGTCTCTGTCTGCTAGCTGGCATCCTCCACTGGGTGGTTTTTCCATTTTACCAGGTATTCAAAATATTGTTTCCTCCTGGTCTTCCTGCCTACTCTCTTATCCAGTATGCACTCCATCTCGGGCTTCTGTGCAACTGGTAGTTGTTTCTGCCACTGGATCACTAGTTCCTCAACACTTCCAGCTCCTGCATCTTCTGCCTTATATGGGTATAAATCCGAAATATTGAAAATCGGAGATATCCCGATGCCCTCTGGCAACTCAAGCTCATATGCATTCTCCCCGAATTTCTTCAGGATTTTGCATGGCCCAATTTTCTTCATCTTGAGCTTGTTATATGTTCCCCTTGGGAACCTTTCTTTTCTCAAATGCGCCAGAACCATGTCCCCAACTTCAAACTGAAGCTGCCTCTTTCTTTGATCGACCCTGCGCTTATATTCTTGATTTGATCTCTGCAATCGCTGCTTCACCTGTGTGTGAAGTTCTTGCATTGCCTCAACAAATTTCTCAGCCCTCGCGCTGCTGGTTTCAGCCTGTTCTGACTCCCTGAGCTCAGAAACTCCCCTGGGCTGTGTCCCATACAAAATTTGAAATGGGCTCTTACCTGTACTCCGATTCATAGAATCGTTGTACGCAAACTCTGCCTGTGGTAGAATTTGATCCCAACTGATGTGATGCTCCGTCACCAGACTTCTCAATAGATCCCCCAAGCTTCGGTTGACCACTTCTGTCTGCCCATCTGTCTGCGGATGGTAAGCAGAGCTGAATTCCAAGTCAGTCCCTAGCTTCTTCCATAGCATCCTCTAGAAGTGACCTATGAACTTGGTATCCCTATCCGAGACTATGCTTCTTGGAAATCCATGCAATCAGACAATCTCTTTGAAGAATAAATTGGCGATGTGGGTTGCATCGCTAGTCTTATGACACAGAATGAAATGTGCCATCTTTGAGAATCTGTCTACCACAACAAATATGGAATCAAATCCTCACTGAGTTCTCGGTAAACCCAACACAAACTCCATGCCGATCGCCTCCCATGGCCTCTCAGGTATGGGCAACGACTGATAGAACCCTGTGTTCTGCTTTCGGCCTTTCACATGTTGACATATCTGGCACCTGTTAACAAACCGTTTAACATCTGCGCGCATGCCCGGCCAAAAATATGATTCGCTCAGCTTGGCGAATGTTTTTTCATGTCCGAAATGACCTACTAAGCCTCCACTGTGTTTTTCCTTCACCAAATTCTCTCTCATAGAGAAATCTGGAATACACAATTGATTGCCCCGAAACAACAATCCATCCTGGACCAGGTAGTCAATCCACAGACTCCTATTCCTGAGAACTGGGTTCTCGGCTGCTTCGTATGCCTCACCAAAATATGCGTCCCCTGCATACATATCTTTCAGATTTTCAAAACCCAAGGTTTTGACCCTGAATTCCTGTAGCAACAAGCATTTCCTGCTCAAGGCATCAGCTACCTTGTTCGCAGTCCCTGAAATGTGCTTGATCACGAATGTGAAATTCTGCATGTACTCCACCCACTTCGCATGCTTTTGGTTCAACTTCTCCTATTGACTCACGAACTACAATGCGTGATTATCGCTATACAAAACGAATTCTTTTGGTATCAAGTAATGCCTCCACTTTTTCAATGCCTGTATGATGGAATAGAACTCCTTATCATATGTGGATTACTTCAGCTTTTCATCGTCTAGCTTCTCGCTGTAGTATGCCACAGGTCTGTCATCCTGACTTAAAACCCCTCCAACAGCATATCCACTGGCATCACACTTCACTTGGAAGGTCTTCTGAAAATCTGGCAACACTAACACTGGTTGCTCAGTTATCTTCCGCTTCAACAGATTGAAGCTCTTCTCAGCCTCGACCGTCCACTGAAAAACTTTATGCCGCTTTTTCACAGTGTCCATCATTGCGGCACTGATTCCACTAAAATTTCGAATAAATTTTCTGTAGAAGCTAGCCAAACCATGGAAGCTCCTCACCTCGAAAACATTCCTCGGCGATGGCCAACTCCTGATTACTTCAACCTTCTCGGGATCCATCTTCAATTCGTTAGCCGAAATTACAAAACCCAAATAGATGAGTTATGTCTGCATGAAGGAACACTTCTTCAAATTGATCAGCAGTTTCTCCAGCTGCAGTCTTTTCATCACAATGGCCAAATGCCTCAAGTGTTCAGCCCTTGTCTTGCTGAAAATTAAAATATCATCCAAGTATACGACCAAAAATTTGCCAATGAACTCCCGCAGGACTTCATTCATCAGCCGCATAAATGTGCTGGGCATGTTTGTCAACCCAAATGGCATGACCAACCATTCGTACAAACCCTCGTTTGTTTTGAATGTTGTTTTCCACTCATCTCCCTCTCTCATCCGGATCTGATGGTATCCGCTCTTGAGATCGATCTTTGAAAAATAATTTGCCCCGCTTAGGCAATCCATCAAGTCGTCCATTCTCGGCAGTGGAAACCTGTACCTGATGGTAATCTTATTAATCGCCCTGGAGTCTGTACACATCCTCCAGCCCCCATCCTTCTTCGGACTTAGTACTGTCGGCACAACACATGGACTTAAACTCTCTCTCACTAGTCCCTTGTCCTGCAGATCCTGTACCTGCCTTTTGACTTCCTCG
>JZKD02S1592565.1:193871-227517 GCA_000966675.3 Picea glauca
TCAGAAGAAACAACGCAAGGAGTGCATAGAGACCACTCAAGACAGGCGAAGGAATTAAAATTGTGAAGAATCGAAAGCTCAGGAGAGAAAGTGAAAAGATACACATAGTAGGTGCAAAAGTGTGCATGATACCTTTTAAATTCTAGAGCTCAGAAGAAAAATCATGTGCAAGGTTCAAGAGGGGACTCAAGGAGTGTAAAATTCCTTTTTTAAGACTAGTGGATGAGATTTGTTCGTGAGGAGTCAAAATTACCTCACCTATTAGATCAGATAAGAGGATCACACTCGTTAATCCCTGAGTCCTTTGTAATTTTCCAGTTCAGTAGATTAGATTTGTTTGTATTGAGTGATACCCGAAGCCCGAATTCATGGAGTGATTCTACACCACAGATCGGTGGTCGAATGTGAGTCATTGGATCCTCAAGGGGTTTGATGATTCGACAAGTTTGAGTCATAAATGACTAAGGGATAAGAAACCCCGAAGCTCTGAGGTCCTGGAGTGAAGAACATTTGTAGATATAGTGATCGAATGAGGACTGTTAGATCTTTTCCCTTCGCTCTTTGGAAGTTTGGTATTTTATCTCCCCGGCAAAAACGAGTCGTAGCAGTTAAGGACTAATAAAACCTCAAAGTCCCAAAGTTCATAGTAAATCCAAACCATTCGTTGTTGGGTACATGTGTCCATAGATCTACTCCCTTCACGAATTCAACGTTAGGCGGTTCAAAAGTTTGGTAGTGATGAGGAGAAATAATTCCTGAAGCCGAGAGTTCCAGAGTCAATCATGACTGTTTGATGATCGGTGAACGTGGACCATAGATTTACGCCCTTTTTCCAATTAGACGGTTGACGGTTCAGGAGTTTGGTGATGATTAGGAGCCATGAACATTGAATCTCAGAGTTCTGGAGTTAATCGCAGTCGTCGGTTGTGGGAGGAGTGTGAGTTGTGAGATCCTTGATCCCTTCGACAGTTTGGCAATCTTGGTGAAATAGTTCAAAGTTGTAGAGTGCGGATAAACTTCGAAGCCTGGAGTTCTGGATTTTTGGAGTAGATCTCCATCGTAGATTCTCGGGTGAGGAGAAATCTCGTTAGTTGTTTGATTAAGTATACAATTCTTATACTAGCGGGGTCAATCAATTCAAGTGTCGTAATCTCATATTTTAGGCACTTTGTGTGTTTGTATTTTATTTGATGTCTCTTTCTTTAATGTCTTATTTTTCTACATCAACCACTGCAAAAAAATTGTGATCAATGCAATGCTACAAATATTCCATTCAAGTTTTCAATGATCCATGATCAGTCAGTATTTTCTCTGCTAGTCAATCAAATATCTTCATTTACTTTATCATCCATGTATGCTCTCACTAGATGCTCAATATTTTCTCCAATACCTATATGCTCACTACTTATTCAAATTTGTTTTCTCTACTAATAGTTTTCTTCATCTTCTTGGGAATTTGTCTCCTTACTTCTCTATTGTTTTTAGTAACAGCTTCTTCCAAGGTGTTGGGACTATAGTAGAGTCTATAAATTTATATTTACATGAAGTAAAAATCTCTGACTCAACTAAGAATCTTCTGCACATTCATGACTCAAAGTACTCAACTATAACTAGGAAAATAATCAGTGATTAAACTTGATTCTCTAACTGTTAATAAGACTCGATTATACAAAGACACTTTTGTTAGTACTGGAATTTTGCAAATGCTTTCAACTGGGTATCAATTTATGTCAGCAAGAAACCGATCTGATCGACTAGGTAGTAAATTACATTACAACAATGGAGAGGATTGCCTACCTTCATGACTCACATTGAACCCCCTCATTTCTCTTTCGACTCATATTTTACAATAAATATGACACAATGAATTGATACATGACTATCTCAATTGATAATATTTTTCATTTTTATTTTTTGAATCAACTAATATTAAAGTTGACTAGACTCAAACTCAACTACAAACTCAGCTCGACTAATTTGACTATAAAATCAAGTATGTCCTTCATGTAATCATTCTATACATAAAACATTGTGGGAATAAAAAATATTAATAAAATTAACTTTACTCGACTAAATTTTTTCTATATTATAAACCCACTACAATATTATTTGGTGTATTTGGCTCTAAATGATCAATAACCGTACTTATAACAATTTATCTTATATCTTTGTTTGTCCTAAAAAGTTAACTTCAACATCGATTACATAAATAAATTCAACATCTAGACATGGTAGTCCAAACTCTCTAGACTCCATGGTAGTCCAAACTCTCTATTGACAAATAACTCAAACCCAAAATTCTACTCAGCCTTCTCCCTCACACCATGTGATCATCAATAATCACAATGAAAACCAAGTATGTTGGAAGCTTCAAAACACAAAACAAAATCTTATGACAATAGTCTCCAATGCATTAGATAATGTGCATTTTCTTTAGTTGACCTTAACAATTTTTGACCATGCAGTCGCGGTAATCGTCAATTGACGAGGTCAACCAATGGACCGGTTGACCAAATACAACTAGGTCACTTTATTACTAATTACAACACCTTCAATAGAAATTCATCTTTGTCTTTTGTGTGTAGCATTGTGCATAGACAAGTAGGAAATCAAGTCAATGGTGGACAACTACATTTCTAGTCACTTCTTCACATCTGGTCGATATCTTCACAGCATGTGGTGGCTTCTTCATGTCTTCTTGATTCTTCACATCTGGTCGAATTTTATATTTTAAAAAAATCCCTTTTTTCCTAAATAGATTGAGTATTTCTACATGTATAGTAGCATTCTTGTAGTAGCTCCATACATATCAAAAAGTTACTATAGATTTCTTTGTTCCCTTACACTACCATTAGACCCAAACCAAGACATCATACACAAATAATTCATGAGTTAAAAATAATACTTTGTCTAAGTATGACTTGTGAAATGATCCATGATACTTTTGCATCCATAATATCCCTACTCAAACCTTCAAAAACTAACAAAAATAGTAAAGGAGATAGGACATATTTTCCTTAGGACATTAGATGGTCTAAAATTATTTGATGTGAAACCATTCATAAGAATAGTGATACAACCCAGTGTACATTTAATTACTAAAAGATTGAATCTTAGATGAAGAAGAATTAATTTGAGTTATAACCAATTGGTTATATTATATTCATTAGATAAGTGCAAATTGATAACTATAGAAGTCTAGTTATTTTTTTTTATAGAATTAATACCTTCTTGATCTTCCATTTTTGACAAAATAAATAGGCCGAAACTCATCAAAATATTTAGGATTAACATTTTTGGGGACCAAAGGTAGGGATGTGGAATTGAAATCTCCTAACACCTTACTAGAACTCCTAACTTATTCAATAACTCGTAAATTCATACTTTTAATTGTATTTTTCCTATGTAACTCTTTGTAAATTGATTGAAGGTAAGAGACCCCTAAATATGTTATCTCTAAGAATTTATAACTATACGTTTCCTTCAACATCTAAAATTTTGTATATTGTGTTAATCCTTTTCTTGTTATTATCATAGTTATGTTTTTTTTCTGTGTGTTTTTGTATCCTTTTTCCAATAACACATCCATGCTTCTCATTCTTCATTCTATGTCTCTCCATTCCAACATTCTTCTCTTATTCATTTCCAAGGTTTTTAACTTGAATTTCTCTTCCTCATTAAATATATATTCCACATTCCTCTCATACATATCCACAATTGCCTTCTCAACTGATTTTGAGCTCCCTATCCATGCTCTTTTTTTTTCTTAAATCCCAAGATGCCACTATTCCTTTTTCCTCCTTTAGTGTAGTTGTAAACTGAAAAGTGGCTAATTCCATAGATTCAAAAACATACTTTACCCACTCTTTCTCGACCAAACCTTGGAAATCCTCCACCTCCATCCAAAAATTATCGATCTTGAAAGGTATAATTATCTTACAATCCTACTTCTCCATATGGATAGGAATAAACAAGTGATATTGTAAGGTACCATATATATTATAATAGAAGAAAACATAAACACTACGAAGAATAACAACGTAAAAACACAATATATGAAACCAAAGCACTGAAATAATAATTGTATTGATAGGAAACAATGTTCACTTGCCTCTTCGAGGGGGAAACCTCCAGTAGAACAATAATCTATTACAATAATTCTCAAGAGAAAAACTTTCCATGCCCTCGACTCTTATTTATACTAAATATATCTACCAAAATAACAATCAAGAGGAAGATCTTCTAGAAGAAGAAGCTTCTATTAGGTCTTCCTAAATTTGACTTATTCTTTATTATTACTAGGAATTATTAATATCGTCCTGTATTAAATGGAAAATATATTATTCTACCCACATGAGGGGATAGGGAGGTTAGGTCACTAACATGACCCCCCCCCCTTAAAAAAAAACTTGTCCTCGAGGCTTGAGATGAGGAAATTGTTGCAGAATGGTAGCTGGATCCCAGGCGACATCTGTTGGAGTTGTATATTTCCACTGTACTAATACTTCCTTGATGGTTCCCTGATGGATACAATTCTCACACTGGTCCAAGACTACTTGTGGATGTAGCCAAATGGAACCTTCTTCATCCAATTCGAGAATAGTAGTTTGATTTTAGAACTTTTTTCCAATCACCTTATTTAAGAAGGAGACATGAAAAACAGGATGGAGCTTAGAATGAATGGGAAAAGGTCACTCATAGGCCACCTGTCCCATGCACTTGAGAATTGTACAAGGACCATAAAATTTGGGTGTCGATTTCTAACAATGGTCAGCCTTGAGTGAAGTGTTCTTGTAATTTTGTTGTCAAAGAAACACCTGGTCCCCTTCAACAAATTGACATTTTGAGTGACCTTGATCTCCTTGTTTCTTTATTCAATTATAAGCCATGACCAAATTATCTTTGAGGGTATGGAAACTGGCCTCTCAAATTGTAAGAGTTTGGTAAACCACCTGGACATTCGAGACATTGAGCATGTATGAGATAACTAAAGGCGGATTTTGTCTATATACTTCTTCAAAAGGAGTCAAGTGAGTAGTTATATATTAATAAGTGTTGTACCACCATTCAGCTAGGGGTAACCATAAAGCCCATTGATTTTTCCTCTTATATGTAAAACACCTCAAATATGTTTTCAAAAACTTGTTGACAACTTCAGTTTGATCATCAGTTAGGGGATGATAAGCTGTGTTGATATGCAATTGGGTTCCCTGTAGCTTGAAAAATTCTTTCCAAAAATAGTTGGTGAAAGTGGGATCTTGGTCTGAGACAATGGAATGAGGCATGCCATGAAGCTTGAAGATATGATCCATGAAAATTTAAGTCATTGAGGATGTGGTGAATATGTGTTGAAGTGTACATAAATGAGTACATTTGGAAAGGTGATCAACGACCACCATAATGATCGATTTATTGCCTGATTTAGGTAAGCCAATAATGAAATCCATAGAAATATCCCTCTAAATAGTGGGTGGAATCGAAAGTAGTTATTGTGTGCTAGGGGATTTGATTTTTTATCCCTTGTTTCATTGAAAAACATCACATTCTACCACAAAGGTGTGAACGTCCTACTTCATGCCATCCCAGAAAAAATAATGTTTGACCCTATCATAGGCTTTAGTAAACCTTGAATTCCCAATGGTGGGTGTAGAATGAAGCTTATAAAGCACCATGGATTTAAGTTGTGACTGTTTGTTTAAATATGAACAACCTTTGTAGTGAAGATCTTCATTGTGTCAAGCGTACTTTAGAGAAACTCGAAAATTATCTTGCAATTTTTGGATCAAATGAAACCATTTGGGATCTTGCAACCATTCTTGACAATCATCTTGGAGCGAATCTGGTACAATGAAGGATAGAGAAAAGAGGGACCCTTCATCTTCATATTTCCTTCAAAGAGATTCCACAACCACATTGTTTTTTCCTTTCTTGTAAATGATCTCATAATCATATCCAAATATCTTGTTCACCCATTTTTATTTCTATGGGGATGAAGTTCGTTGCTCAAAAAAATACTTGAGGATTTGGTGATTTTTCTTAATTTGGAAACATTTCCCCAATAGATAAGGTTGTCAGAGATCTACAACATGCAAAATGGACATCATTTCCTTTTCATAGATTGACTGGTCCAAATGGTGATCTGACAATTGTTTGCTAGTGAGGGCTAAAGGTCGGCCATCTTGCATTAGGACAACTCCAATTCCTTTCCTTGAAGAATCACATTCTAGGACAAAGGTATTTATGAATTCGGGAAGGCACATGATAGGAGTAGTGTAGATAACCACTTTCAAGGCTTAGAAGGAGTGATCAACTGTTGGAGTCCAAGTGAAAACATTCTTTTTAAGGAGAACAGTGAGAGGCATCATAATTTTTCTATAATTATTAACAAAGTTGTGATAATAACCTGTTAAACAAAGAAAATCATGCAACCTATTGAGACTCTTCGGAAAATTCCAATCATTCATAGCTTTAAATTTCTTACGATCCACCCTGACACCAACCTTTCCAACAATATGACTGAAATACTCTAGTTTTGAGGCTCCAAAATCACATTTAGAGTGTTTGAGGAAAATATGGTGTTGGGAGAGTAGATGAAGAACTTGATCCACATGGGAAAGATGGGTTGTCCAAGTTTTACTATAGATGATAATATCATCAAAGAATACTAAGATAAAATGACAGAGAAAAGGATGCAATACATGATTCATGAGGCTCTAGAAAGTGGAGGGAGAATTACACAAGCCAAAGGGAATGACAAAGAAATCATCATGTCCCTCATGAGTTTGAAAGGGAGTCTTAGGAATGTCTTCATATTTCATATGTATATTGTGGTATCCATAATGAATATATAGTTTAGTAAAGCATTGGGCACTACTTAATTCATCCAATAGATCATCGATGAAAGGAATGGGAAATTTGTCTTTGATGGTAATTTTTTTGAGGGTGTGAAAGTCAAGCACATGTGCCAAGAGAATTGTTTCTTAATTTCCATGACCATAGAATAATAATAGGGGCTCGTACTAGGACAGATAACACCTGTGACAAGAAAGTTTTGAACAATTTAATCAATTTCATTTTTCTGGGAAAATGGATGATGATAACGGATAACATTGGGAGGAAGGATGTTAGGTACTAGGGGAATGGAATGATCATGAACACTATGGGAAGGGGGAACTCCTCTTGGAATGGAAAAAAGAACATGATATTTGGAGATGATGGATTGGAGGTCAGGATGCATAGAGGGTGTCTGAGTGGCGTGAATGGAATGGAGTTGTGCAATAATTCTAGAATGGCCTTTATTGAGTAGTTTTTCCATGCAATGGGAACTAATGATTTATGGGGAGCCTATGGAAATGCCTTGGAAATTATACTGTTGGCCCTCCTAGCTGAATTGCATGGTTAATTCCTTAAAATACATGAGGATGGGACCAAGAATTTGTAACCATTTTGCACCAAGAAAAATGTCACAACCACCCATGTCTATAGCACACATATCAGATTTCATGTTGTAATGACCAGTTTGGAGACACACATTTTCACAATGCCCCCCACATTTCATGGAAAATCCATTTGAAATAATGATTTGAAAGTTGTTTACTACAAGGACATAACACTTAGTTTCTTGAGAAATACAACGATGAATAAAATTATGAGTTCTTCCACTGTCAATTAGGATGATGAACTTTCGATGCTTAATGTAACCAATTAGCTTGAGGGTTTGGGGAGCAGAGAACCCAGTGAGAGCATTCAGTGAAATGACTAGTTCAACTTCTAGGGGGTCCACGGAAGTAAAATATTTGTCACCATAATTATAACAAAGGCCTTTGAGTTGGCATTCATCCATTTCTACCCAGGTCAATTTATGGATCTTCATTGGAGTGGAAGGAGGGGATGGAGTGCCAGGTTTAGGATGGGGAAGAAAGGATTGTTTTTGGGTTTGAGAAGAGACAACTTGTAGTTCTTCATTATCTATTTTAATAGATTCAACCTAACTCTAAGGCCTAGCCATAAGGACATGGGCATAAATCTCATCCTTGAGGCCATTGATAAAGCATTCCCATAAAAAAAACATCAAACATGCCCTTCGTATGGAAAGACAAGAACTCAAAAGTAGCTATAAAGTCTTCCACTATGCCAAATTGTTTCAACATGGTCAAACAACCTAAATGGAGGGTGTCAGTGTCAAAGTGTTCATAAATCTCTGCAATAAATTGTGTCCAAGACACATACGCTTGGAAGACATTTTTTCTCCAATGCCACCATTGCCAACGTTTCGGATCTAGGTGGAGAACACCATACCAAAGGTTTTCCAAATCATCAGTAATGTTGTACAAAGAGAAATATTGTTCCATTTGAGTGACCCATCCTATGGGATTTGAGCCATCAAATTTGTTCACCTCCATGTGAGGGGAATGTAGGTCTTGTTGAAAGTGGTTGGAAGGAAAATATGTGGATTGGGAGGATTCATTACCTTTAGGGTTATAAGTTATGGTAGAAGATAATGGATTTGGGGAAGGATTAAACAAGGAAGTCAAGTTGCTCACTATGTCCTGGGATTGCTCAGACGTAGTGATGGATGTAGGAAGTGATTCAAGTGGACAAAGTTAGGAGTTGAGGTTATCAATACTGGAAGTAATGGAATAAATATCAATATGGGTTTTACCATTAGCTTTATCCAAGGCAATGATACATTGTTCCCAATCTTGGATATAGGTTTTGGCCATATGGATGGGACTAAGGGGAAAGTGGGACTCCATAGAAAGGGGTTACTGGTGAATGATAGAACTATGATCAATTCAAAAAGAGGAATTCAATGATATAGGTGCCAAATAGGGGTTTCTGGAAGGTGTCAGATCCATGGGAAAAAATTGTTGAAAAATGATAGGTATGACTGCAGTTAGGGAAAAGAGAGGAATGCAATGGGATAAGTCTCAAATAATGGTGTAGGAAGGATGCCAATTTTTTTTTAAACTCCTAAAAATTTATACTCCGATCTAAATAATACTATAGTAACAAAATGGCCAAATTCTTAACAGGAAGAAATGTGTAGGAATTTTGCAACCCAAACTCAGGAGGCAAGGTTACACGATAGTAGATCTTGTCTGTTCCTTTTCTTCTTTGTTTTGGTCCCAAAGTTTAGGGTGTTTATGGTTTCTATAGACGTGAGTTTTCCTTGTGGCGCTATAGTTCTCGATATACATGTGAGTTCGAATAATATTACTTCTCTCAATATCTCAAGGAACCAACTAAGGAGGATAGACCGTACCCTTAGCCATACTACCCAATTACCCAGTTACTAGAGAGTATCTTCCCAAATTCCATTCTCGGTGGTACTATAACAGTCAAGCGATGTATTGGTTTATCTACAAAGGGCTTTAGGATATCTAGGTTGATCTGTATACAAGTTTTGTCTGATGTGATACCACTCGAAGGTGTACCAACATGGGTTACAAGGGTGGACAATAATGTGCACTTAACTACCACTTGTAGTTCCTGCATATGTGTTTCCCTGATCGCAGATTTATGCATTGAACGATAGATCTTTATAGCTTGAAGGCACTGAAATATGTCTCTACCATGAAAAACATAACCCAAATTTTTTTGCGAAGGAAAGTGCTTTGATACCACTTGTAAGGTACTAGATATATTATAATAGAAGAAAAAAGAAATATTGTAGAAAATAACAGTGGAACGACACAATATATGAAACAACAACACCAAAGTAATACCTTTATTGATAGGAAACAATGTTCACTTGCTTATTCGAGAGGGAAACCTCCATCAGAGCAACGCTCTATTACAATAATTCTCAAGAAAAAAACTTCCCATGCCCTCGACTCGTATTTATACTAAATATATCTACCAAAAGAACAATCTAGAGGAAGACCTTGTAGAAGCGAAAGCTTCTATTATGTCTTTTTAAATTTCACTTATTCTTCCTTATTATAGGGCCTTATTAATATCGACCTTTATTACATGGAAAATACATTATTCTACCAATGTGAGGATTTGGGGAGGTTAGGTCCCTAACATATATGAACCTTCCCCTATCTCCACCCAAGATCTGATATGATCTATTTGATTTAAAAGAATATTATAGAGTAGAAATATATCTAGTTTCTTAATAATCCAACTTCACAGGACATGTTATAAGTTAGAATGTGTTATATGTGTTCAACATATATCAAGTCTACCTCCTCTATCTTGTTCCTAAATAAATCCCCTAACATATCCATCCTAAGAAATTCCCCCAAAACTTATACTCTACTCAAAGTAAAATTTATTTTTCCATCTAAGGTGACCCTTTCTTCCTTGTCACACCTATAGACATAAAAAACCTTCCCAAAAGAATTGTATGTAATCTTAGGGACCATAGAAATTAATTTTATATATATTCTGACACAAATCTTTAAACATAGATTTGTCAAGATACCTAATTCAATAATATAAAAAATAAGTAAGGAATATTGTTTTATTTCAACCAATGAGATCTCTCCACAAAAAAATTTCAACTTCTAAATCTAAGCACTCCCAATATCTCAATAGTTTTCCCACACTTCCAACAACCTTTTTACCCTCTGCCATAGATTCTTGGAACCATAAAACATTGGGCTTCTTGATTTCCACCAGGAGGACCAAAACGAGTCTTTTAGAGTGACTATTGAGGCCTCATATTCAATGCTAAAATAATAATTTGGGAGCCTTACGAGGTTAATTTTCTTATTTAAGGACTTTTTGATATATTTTTATTTTCCTATTGAATTTATTTTAGATATTTTTCTTGGGCATGATGTAAAAAGGATTTTCTTCAATTCTAGATGACTAAGGTCCCTAACAAGGTTTAGATATAGTCCTCCTTCATGCCCCTTTTCTCCTAGATCATTCTCCCCCCTTTTAGGTCTCAAGTGATATATATGAATGCTTCTATATTCCTACCCATTCCATGACAAAAAACCCTAAGAAGAGAATCTTCATCGTAAGAGAAATCATTAGAGGAGATTTCATATTTATAGGTATGGAAAATAAATAATTTCCCAAGAATAAATGTTTTTCTATCCTACCCTAATATTGAATCCCTAGACTTATAATTAACCCTAAAATACCTCCAAATTCATTTATTATCTCTATCTTAGAGGTCAAGCATATTTATCACCAAAACCTTAAATGACATTTTTGCATCGGAAAATAATCAATAGTTATGCTCTAAATATTTACCCAAATTTTGATTTTCCAAAACCATCCATCCCCTAAAAAGATTTTGTAATGAAAAGAACCTATTCAGATACCACTGGAGAACATTAGATAACTTTAGTTAGAATTCATAATTGAATCATTCTCTTATTAGTTTACCTTATCCAAAGAACATTTTTCCGATCCAATGATTTCATTGCTTATTTCTTTGATCGAGTTATGAATTGGACAAATGTTTTTTATCCTTATCCTTATCCTCTCCATTCCTCTTCACATCAAATTTTACCCCCCATGAAAACTTCCCTAAGAAATATTGAGAATAGTCCTATACAATGTGTTCATAACCATGGAAATGGGCACACTTGAATGGAATTTTGATATAGTATGGAATTTGAGAATAAACTGCATTCCTTACTGCAATTTTCATTCAATACAAAAGGACTCCAATTATCCACCTCAACCAATAGGTTGGCCATCATCTAATAAACAATTGATTTGAAGGAGATGTCTATGCCATTTATTTTCTCTAAATTTTCTCATATCTCCTTTAGTATTTTTTTAGACCATGGCTCCATAATTAGTCCATGTAGCTTGCACAAATTGGAATTCTCTTAGAGAATTTTTTCAAGATATCAAAAAAAATAGTTCAGGATTTCAAAGACAAAAGGTCATTCCCCAATACCATTATTTCTCAAAAAAATTATTCAACTACACCTCAAAATGAAATGTTCATCCAATCAATCCTCTAGTTAAGAGAAGAAAAGTAGGTGCATACCCTATGATTGATGTCCAAGCCCACTAGATCGAATCATTCAAGGAATGTTCAAAATTTGATGGCAATTTTTTTTTCTAATGAGTGCTTTCCCCAAATACCCCAAGGTTTGTTCCATCCTTAAATCCTCCCCTAGGACCATTCTAACTTTTGACCTTGTTTTCTTCACCAACTATTTTTCCCTCTTTTCATTTGTGACTTCGAATATGTCCTAGTCAAGACTTTCCACCTTCTTTCCCCACTAAAAGCTTATAGTCCTAGAACCTTGCCTACAAATCCTAAATCCCCAAAATACTCTTCTAAAACTACAAAGGTTTCTTGATTGATTCAACTCTGAAGTTGAGGTTGAGCACCAAACCTAACTAGCACTTTTTTCCAAAACACAAATTAAAAAATTTAACTTGGATCCTCATTAACTACCCATTTTGACCGGCACATTCCACAAACCTACCATGCAATCCATAATTGATTTCATTATAGGTGGAATTATAACCGAATCACAAATTCAAGAATTTCTTTATAAACCTGCATGAACTAAGAATATACCCAATTCAACGATTTTTTCAATGTCTTTAAAACTTTTCTCTAAAGCAAAAAAATTCCCAAAAGATTAAAAACCCTACCCCATTACCAAAAAAAATATACACTTATGAATTTGAATAAACAAAAATATGTTGACCCTTCAATGATTTTTTAGAATAATCTACAATTTATTCCTACGCGTTTACCTCCCGTTATAGGTATAATTCTTGTCAACACCATCGATACAATAAGTAAAAAAATCATTAGAATTGCTAGATAAGTTTTTCAATAACAAATAACAAGCTAATACATGAGAGGCAATTTCTGAAAATGTACATATCACGAGTAGAAATTCGTTGCGCCATAACCATCGATTTATATAATAGGTATGTGATTACTATGTTCATGAATAGTAGATTATGATTTTTTAATGTTGTTTTGTTGTTTTTTAATTTGAATTTAATAATTTTATTTTAATTAAAAATAATAATATTATTTTAATTAAAAATAATAATATTATTTTATTAATTTTTTAATTCAATCAAACCATCGATTTATATAATAGGTATGTGATTACTATGATCTTTTATACTATGTTCTTTTATGAATAGTAAATTATGATTTTTTAATGTTGTTTTGTTGTTTTTTAATTTAAATTTAATAATTTTATTTTAATTAAAAATAATAATATTATTTTAATTAAAAATAATRATATTATTTTATTAATTTTTTAATTCAATCAAACCATCGATTTATATAATAGGTATGTGATTACTAAGTTCTTTATGAATAATAGATTATGATTTTTTAATGTTGTTTTGTTGTTTTTTAATTTAAAAATAATAATTTTATTTTAATTACAAATAATAATATTATTTTATTAATTTTTTAATCCAATCAAATCATGTTATAGAAAATCTATTTTAATATTTAATATTGAAGTTATAGTGTAATCCAATTCATGATTGATAATTAAATTTGTATTATAGTGTTATACTAATTTTATATCTTTTAATTTAGATTAGTTTTAGATAATTATATAGTTATAATAAAAAAATGTTTTTAAGTAAATTGATTGTAACTTTTGTAAATATATTTTTAGTTATTGTATATTTTTATAAATGATATTAGAAAGTTTATGTTTTTATGTAGTTTCACTCATCTAGGTATCTGTTTTCATGTGGATATTTTTTAAGTTGAAATTGTTTTTTTAGTCTTAGAGTAATATCTAAAAATGCTCATAATTGATTAATAACTTGTCTTATTTGGATATAAGAAAATATGTTAAATATATAAGACCCAATTGTATATAATAGGAGTGAAAGCCTAACCTTATAGACCACTACACTCTTATTTTAGATGACATAGTTTTACCACCTTTAACTTAAAAATCATTCTTTTTAACTAAAAAAAATTCTTAAATAGGAATGTATTCTCTGTGTGTAGTTGGTGGGGAAAAGATGCCGGAAAGTGTTGCGATACAGATCATGCATGGAATGGGTAGAATTGGAAAGAAAACCAGGTGTGTATGCTTGTCGATCTCTACATTTTCATGTTGATACTTCTGATTGAACACAACTTATATTAGAAAAGAAGTCCATGAACGACTTTCCCTGTGTTTTAAAAAATATGAGCTATGCCAATCTGTTTTTCAATGAAAAACCTCTGTAGAATAAGGTTTTACTTTTGCAGAGCATGTAATTCATCTGTTGTGCTAATAATCAATCCCATAGCTTACACGACGGACAGAGGACGTGGATGCCTAGTTGTTAGGTTTATAGAAAAACTTGATATTCATGAAAGGAAATTTTGTGTGCCATTACAATCCAATGTTTTATTAAAACAATTTAGCCAGAATTTGGCCATAACATATAGCCATGTTTTCAAGTCTTTACAACTTGGACAAGTGTGTTTGTGCACCACCCACAATAAATTAAAAAAAAAAAAATAGCAGAGAAGGAATGTATGATATGTTCTTCTATAATTACTTAGGTATGTAGGTATTGAGATTATAATTATAATTATGTAGGTATGTAGGTATTAGGACTATAATTACTTAGGTATATAAAAAAAAATAGTAGATAATGAATGTATGGTATGTTCTTCTATATATGTAGGTATTGGGATTATACTGATCTTGAACAATATTGTATGACTATCCTTGAATTCACATGCATAGTTTTATGAGGCTAAACATTCTCTTTCTTCTTCCCACTATATTTCTTCTCATTGTTCTCCTTTTCTTTTGAGTTTTTATGTTCTTTAGAAGGATTGTTCTCCTTTTCCTTTGAGTTTTTATTTTCTTTAGAAGGACATAAGCTTAGTATCAAATCTCTAAATCGAAAATATTTTGTGACTTTTATATTATTTTACTTCATATCCATTACAATGGATTTTATCCACAATCAAATATCCATCCATTAATACTATCCAAACCCCCAAACCCAATTAATATCCATCCATTAATACCATGAGTATTCCAAACCCCCAAACCCAATTAATGGTAAGATAATTTTTTGGAGATAACAAAATATGGAATGAAATTGACCTTCAATTAATCCAACCAATCATTCTCAATTTATAAATTTAGTACCATATTTTTTCCATCCAACACATGTAGGGCTATCATCATCAATTAATACCTTCGTATTTCATAGCAAACAATAGCAAGAAAATGTTGTATGCAATGAACATATAATTTGCAATTTAGAGAAGATGGAAATGGAAAACCTTACTTACCAATTCGATCTTTTCCGGATTTCTTTGAATCTTGCATATGCAATCACATTATCATTCTAACTTACTATTTGGGTCCCTATAAAATCAACCAAAGCAGAATACATTTATTCCCACCACCCCAAAATAATGAATTTTAAGGTTTGGATCCTTATAAAATAAGTTTTTTTTTTAATTAGTTTTTTTTTTTCCACTAGGAGCAAGGAATACTTCTCTTCTAGATTGGGTCTAAAGCTTGGACAACTAGTTACAAGTAGATCCCTTCACTTTGTAGTATTGTAACATCTCGCTCTGGCACACTGAGCAAACTTATTCTTTGAGGACACTTTCTCGCAAGTGATCCGGATTATTATGCTATTAAAACTTTTGATTTTGATTATGAGGCGTTATGGGTCGATGACATGTTGTTTTACTACATCGACATAGACAGGTTCTATTGACTTGGCTTTACTGAGTGTGCAGGATTTTGGACCTCGAGGATGCAGAGGCATTGATGGAACCCCTTGGACTCTAGATCGAGTAAGGGAGTGTGTCATTGGGGTTTGATTGTTTTACTATGATATTAGTGTATCTGACTGGATGATATGATATGGATATGTTCTGACATGATTTGTTGATGATGCAGGCTGATGATAGTTTGCCGACCAGACTCACATACGGAGTAAAGGGGTCACACACAACTACCAGAGATGTTGAGGGAGAGGTGTGGACAACAGCCCTGCCACAGCCTACTAGCACTCCCGCCATGGCTCGAACTGTAGGTTAACGATTACCTAGTTCGAGAGGACCCACGATGTCGTGAGGGAAAAATGTGACAGTCACTCATGATGATTCTAAGGGGCACGCAATAAGGCGGGGGCCTTATTCCTTAGAATCCCTTAGTCTCCCACAAGTTCACCTGGCGGAGTGTTGACTCCAGGGGTTATTGATGTCTACCAAATCAGTCAAGAGGTGAGTGGCACCCTTGGAGCACGTAGTGCATCCTGAAGGGCACGTCGTGCAAAGGAACAGATGAGGTGAGTGGCACCCTTGGAGAACCTAGTGCGTCCTGAAGGGCACGTCACGTTGTTGATGATAGAGGGATGAGCCTAGATGGCCCTAAGACAAATAACATGTGAAGTAATTTTTAAAACAATTTTCCTAATTAAATGTCGTCCAGTATGAAATTTAAGGCCTAAGTCTAAATTACGCTAGTGGTAAAATTTTTGTCTTCTATAAAAAAAAAATAGTAATAAAAATAATAAAAATAAAAACAACTTAAATAATAATTATGATCTTCGTTAAATCTTGTAACATGAAGGGAGTACGAAATTTAATTTATTCATAAAAAAGGTAAAATTATGTTGGATTAAAATTTAAAAAGGGAATTAATTGTTTTATTACCTTAATAAATTAATGTATACTAATTAAATAAGAAAAGAGAAAAAGGGTTAATTTTCACACCTGCCTTTTTGAGTTCTAAGTAAAAGGGGAAAGAGGGAAACAAAAAAAAAACTAGGGAAAAGAGGTAAAAATAAAAGGGGAAACGTGAGGGGAAAAGGTGGAAAATCAAACTTAGAAAAAGTATCTACCATTTAAGTGTTTTCTATTTTAACTGAACAAGAAATTTAATAAAAATGAAAGTTATTAAAACTTGTAAGAGAATTTGGGGAGACCTGGGAGTGATTCTAGGAGTAACTCTAGGTGGGTGAGGGAAATAAAGATAATTATTTAATTAAAGAAGTTAATTTATTTGGAAGGAAGGGGATGAGTGACACCTGTACGGGGATGAATTTTTAGGAAATTAATTATAAAAAAACTTAACTAAAAGAGAATTTTTGGAAAGTAAGGAACCACGTAACTCTATATAATGAAGGGAGGTGACAGAGGTAAGGGGGATCTTCTGTTTGCGTAACGTCACGTTGCAGAAATATCTACTTGAATGATTCACTTGTGGGAGTTGGGATACCCAGCTAAGAGAGGAGTGGTAGCTCGGCCTTGCGAGGTGAGCTGGGACCTAGACGAAATCTCTAGTTAGTGTGTGTGGCCCCTTTGTGGCTCGGGGGGCTAAGGAGGAAGAAGAGTACCCCTAGCATTGGTTGGGAGGTACTGGTGAAGTCTCAATGGTCGGTGAGCGGGAGTTGCACAGAGCATGCGGACGTCACTCGGAGTGGGCGAGAAGGCAATGGTACACTTTCTTCGTTTGAATGGTAGATTTTTGTAGGTTTTATGATCGGATCTGCATGTTGATCATATATGTAGATTGGATGTTTAGATTGATATATGAAATTTTCTTAGCCTAGCTCCTTGGTTGTCGTCTCCTATGGCCTTGTTTTCCTGCATGTCTTGAGCACCTGCCTGCAATAGATTGTGTCCTTAATGGTGGTTTTCCTTTCGTCCTTAGCTCCTCAGTCCTCGCCTGAGTAGTTGGCCAAGAGCCAGATCTACGGTCGTCGCCTTAGCGTTAGAAGACCTATGGATCTCAACGCCCTTGTTTTTTGTGCGAGGATGATGAGCGAAGGATGCACCGGTTAGCTGGCTACCCCTTCCGTCTTTCTTGGTTGACTGAGGGTCCTTGCACCTATTCGGTTGAGTAAATCCGCCTTGGTTGTCATTCCGTTCTCCCCCCCAAAAAAATTTACTCTGTGTTTTATTTTTATTTTGTGTACCCTTCGTCGTGCTTATTGCTTGCGCTTTTATATAATGAGGGCATTCCATTGCTAGGTGTAATGATCTGGGATTTTTCCACTTGTCAAGGTTATCGTTCCATTATTTTAAACTCAACGTTTCTCTTGTAAACCTCTGTGATTTTTGGCCTTCAATCCCTGCGAGGACCTCTGCATTCTTCACTATGAAAACTAAGTCTATGTTCCCCACGAGTTTGCCCATCCTGTTTTAATATCTCTGCGTTGTCGGACGGTGTAGTCCAACGGTTATATTCCATTCTGTGATGAATGACATACCACTACCTTATTTCTGGTAACGCAATTGTTTACTGGCAACTCAAGTTATGGAAATGACTTCCTCAATGAACAACGACCTGTTTAATGACATCATGAAGGAATTTCTGGCAATATAATTTTAGTTACTGGAAAGGGAGAAGTTTTACCTTGTTGTTTTCACTCAGCTTATTACCTTACACTGACCTTTTTACTGTTACTAGAATTTACTTTACACCTATTATTAAAGTTACACAGATTGTTCTTTCGTTGCTGAGCCAATATTTTTTTTTTCCTGAGTGAATTCCCTTTTTCCTGAGCGACTTAGTTGTTGAGTAAATCCTTTTTACCTGAGCGACTTTGTTTCTGAGAAAATTTCTTCTTTCCACCTAAGCGAATCCCTTTTACCTGAGCGACTTCATCCTTGAGCGATTTTTTTTCCTATGCGACTTCTTGAGTGAGTGTATTAAGGAGCATTGACAGATAGGTAGAGCAAATCTGTTATTCCTTACTGACAACAATTTAATTTCCTTCTGATGAGAATTGCAAAGCAAACTGTCTATTTTTCTAACTGTTACCTTCGCGGTTTACTCTATAAAAACTTGTTTTTGGAGCTGTCTGTTGCCCATGCATTTCCCTTCCTTACCTTACCTGACAAGGAATTTTACTGGCCTTTATGATTTGGAAATCACACAGACTGAGATATTTAGAAAAATATAAATCTCCTTTTTAGCACTCGCTACTCGTCTATAAAACAAGGCAATGAGGGCTAGCGGGTGGGCACACGATGGGACATCAACATGAAAAATTATTAAATAGTTCAATTATCCTTAACTACCACCATGTTGTGCAGCTTGCTTTTCTTTTGTCTCCAGGAGGGTTTGCTTAAAAGCGTTGATGTCATGGCCACCAGTTTTTCAAAAGCTTTTATGTTAAATCACATTCATGGTTCATGGATTCAGTGCAATAATTTTAAGGAAACGATGTTTGGAACTCTATCATAGTGGTTATGTTTTTCTTGTTGAATGGAATGATGTTCCAATGGATATTTTTTTATATGATTTGTTTAAATGTTTGTATTGTTAATATGTTCTAATTAAGTTTAACATGGAGGGTATGTTTAAGGTTTACTTTTAAGTTAATGTTAAATTTTTATAAATATGGTTTTATGTGTTTAGGCTTAGGTTCTTATGTCTTAATGGATATGATAATGAATTGTTTGGTTGTATTTATGGCCACTTAAGGTATTTTCATTTTATAGAGTAGAATTGGTTCTCGTTTATATCGCAGAACAACTTTAAAATTTGGTTTTGAATTGGACAACAACAACTTGTATATTTCAAACCACCATTGAAATTAATCGCCTGCAGATTTTTAGATTTATATTTATTTCATGAACAACTGATGTTATGGTTATCGCCGATAATGTACAACCTGTGATATTTAAAGGAGGTTGTTTATAGTGTTTCCTTAATAATGATAGAAATATATGGATAAGGTTAAACTCGTTGTGTTGTTAAATGGTTAATATAGGTTGGTGTTGGTTGATTGTTTATGACTTGTCAATTAGACAACCTTAAATTAACTTAGATCAAACTTGTCACTTAACCTTAATATTGATTTTACCAGACTTGATGGTTAAAGTAATGTTTACTCAGTGTTAGTAATGACTTATCTAATATGGATTAAATTAGATTAGTGAATTGGATTGTGATTATGGACGGGGTATTTAAACTTGCGAAATTGGTTGTATCTAATGCCTATTGATTGTTGATGAATGGCTAGATCATGATTTATACAAGCTAGTTAAGATTTTAATTAATGATTAATTATATTTTTAATTATTACTCAGTCGAAGATTCAGACCTGCTTAGTAATGTCCATTAAATACTGATTTAGATGGTACTCGGATGACACTTGTAAATTACAATTTCACAATTGAGTTTCTTTTAAGGATAATTTAGATTGTACCTTAATGATATTTTGCTTTTTAGACATGCTAACATGGGCCCATGATAGATGACTAAAACAGACGGTAACTATTGACTAGCTTGACTTGACGATTGATCAGGATATTGGCGAAGTCATTTTTTTCACCTGTGCTCCTATTGAGGGCGTTGACGTTCATTCTAATCAATGTTCATACTTGGTCTTGTAAACATTTAATGTGCTTGGTTTTCTCACTGTAAGAGATTCTAGTTACTTGTGTAATTGTTTGGGGTGCATGGGGTTGTTAGAATGATTTTCCTTAGCTTAGTAAGCTTGGTCTGTTGTGTCGGGCGGTATGTAGAGACCTCCTTGTACCTTAGAAAAGTCACCAGCCTTGAGACCTTAAATTGTCAAAATCGATGGGAACCTGGGCTTGAGCATTTCTTATGTGTCCTGGAGGTCCTAACCATTGCAGTGTAGGACGACAGGTAGTCATACTCATTTTTCATAGGTTGATTGTCATCCATTGCTTCCAAATGCTTGATGTGATTCTTAGGTCATTATGTTGTTGTCACATGATTTGCATGTGTCATGTTCATTGTCATCTTGCGACGTTGAGTATAATGTCTTTATTACCCTTCTACACACACAAAAAAAAAAAAAAAAGAATTTTGCACTTGTTATGTGAGGCTTGTTGTCATAACTAACGGGGGGGTTGTTACATATGGTAACAGAGCCAGTTCAACATGCGACTTGGGGTCTCTACGGATTTCATTGATATGATTGATTATATTGTTGCTAATCGAGTTGACTTGTATTAGTGCAGGTAATCATGGTTAGAGGATGCTGCAGAGGCAGATGATGGGGTGCTAGGGGAGGAAGCGCGACGCCTCCAGTAGCATCCACACCTGAGGGGTCTAACCCCCAAGGAGATGAGAAGGTTCTTGGATAGGAGCATATAGCAGTTGGCGATGTAGTCAGAATGATGAGATTTTTCCAGCGCATGTCCGAGGCACTGATCATCCATTTGGACAGAGATGAGGCCAGGGCACCAACACCCATTGAGGTTCCGTCGCACGCTCCGATCGGTACTTGTATCATTCACCGTGAACTCGAGAAGGTCAAATTTCCTAAGTTCTTTGGTGCCCCAGATGGCGCAACCGCTGAGGCATGGTTGGAGAATATGGCGATGTGCTTTGCACTTCGCGATTATACCTCCAATATGAAGGTATGCATGGAAGTATTTCAACTGAAGGGGAGCACTCTTCTATGGTGGAAGATGCTTCTATTGTAGTTGAGCATGGCCATCAAAGACCTGTCATGGGAACTGTTCAAGGAATGGTTCCAAGAGAGGTACCTTTCAGAGGAATTCATTGAGTGTCATCTCAATGAGTTCAATGCCTTACGACATGGCAGTCGTACAGTGCCCGAGTACGAGGTCAATTTTATGGAGCTGCTCTGGTATGATCCACACCTTAACACTGAGAAAATTAAGGTCAACAGGTTCGTGTTCGGCCTTAATGACAACATACATGCAAGGGTCAATATTCTGATGCCTCAAACCTTGCATGATGCCATCCAAAAGGCCCTCCTAGCAGAGGAGGAGATTATTAGTAGGGTTAGACCAGGACTCCAGTGAGACCAGTAGGGTAGGTTTCTTTTGGAGCATAGCAACATTAGACACCAGCCAGACATACTCCGGGATATCGTGGCTTCCAGAGGGGATCCACTTTCCCTACACCTCGATGACTAACACCTCATCAACACACATCTTATCAGGGACCATAGCATTAGCAGCAGTTTCGCCCACAGAGCCAACAATTTAGGCATGTTCAGCAGAACAGACCAGTGTACCAGGCTGGTGGGTTGTCATCTTCTACTTCAAGTACCAGGAATACTGTGCCGAAGAAGGGGTGTTGGACGTGTGGGGAGCCAGACTACCAACGTGACTACCCGGTGGAGAGGACTAGAGCATCTGGATCAGCTGGACCCACTACCGTGGGAGATATGGGCAAGGCCCATCGGATTCATGCAACGGTGAATAACTGCCAGGAAGAGCACCAGTCGACTGTGCTCAAGATGATAGGTATCGTCATTGAGCAGACCCTTAGTATTTTGATAGATCTTAGTGCTACCGAGAGTTTCATTTCTGGTGCAATGCTAAAAAGAATTAAGGTAAAGGAAATCCAATAGGATGAGTTTAGCTTCATGGAGATGGCTTCGGGAGCTAAACAAAAGGTTGGAGGAAAGGTTATGGGATATATTCTTAACCTAGGAGAGTTTTTCACCAGGGACAACCTATACGTCACGTTCCTTGGATCTTATGATGTCATGATTGGTATGGATTGGTTGGAATCGCATGAGGTGATACTCAACCATAAGACGAAACGGTTGAGCTTCATTGATGATGAGGGACAAAGACGTGAGATTGTAGGTCAAAACTAGGGAGCTTCCCTAAGGTTCATCTCTTCCTTGCAACTTCGAAAGATCATGCGCAAGGGGTGAAAGATTTATGTGATCCTTGTGTTAAATGAGAAGGGAGTAGTGGAAGGTCTAGAAAACCTTCCGGTGGTGAGAGAGTTTGTGGACGTGTTTCCGGAGGAGTTACCTGGGATGCTGCCCGAGAGGGAATTGGAGTTTACCATAGACCTAAAACCAAGAGCTGAACCAATAGCAAGAACGCCTTATCGAATACGTCCTAGCATGTCACCATGGGGTGCACCTGTTATTTTCATACGAAAGAAGGATGGATTGTTGAGGCTCCACATTGACTACCATCAACTGAAAAAGGCCATGATCAAGAATCAGTATCCGTTGCCGAGAATTGATGATCTGTTCGATCAAATGAAGGGTGTGACGGTATTCTCCAAGATCGATTTGCGATCAGGGTATCACCAGTTACGGATCAAGGAGGATGACGTCCCTAAGACCACCTTTAAGACAAGGTTTGGACATTATGAGTTTATTGTTTTATCGCTTGGACTAACGAACGCCCCAGGGGTATTTATGAGTTTGATGAATGGGGTGTTCCGCGAGTACTTGGACAAGTTCATCCAAGTATTCATTGACGATATCTTGATCTACTCTTAGACGATGGAGGAGCATGACGAGCACTTTCACTTGGTACTACAGTGTTTGAGAGAGCACAAATTGTATGGGAAGTTGTCCAAATGCTCATTTTATCAAATGAAGATTCACTACTTAGGGAATGTCATCTTTGGCGAAGGCATCATGGTGGATCCAGCCAAGTTCAAGGCTATTATGGAATGGCCTGCACCGACGAATGTCCTGGAAGTGCATAGCTTCATGGGTTTAGAAGGATATTATTGACGGTTCATCAAGGGGTTTTCAAAGATAGAAAATACTATCATGGAATTGCAGAAGAAAAACAAGAAGTTTGTTTGGACCGACAAATGCACGGAAGAATTTCGGAGGCTCAAGGATTTGTTGACAACAACACCGATACTAAAGGTCCCTAACATGGACGTGAACTTCTTGGTATGCACTAACGCATCCAAGGAAGGCTTAGGCGGGGTCTTGATGCAAAACGGACGAGTGATTGGTTACATTTCGAGGAAACTGAGAAGGCATGAGGAGAACTATGCGACGCACGATTTGGAGTTGTTAGCCATCATATATGCCTTGAAGGTTTGGAGACACTACCTTGTTGGAAGAAAATTTGAACTAAAGACTAACCACTATCGACTACAACACATCTTTACGCAAAGCGACCTGAACGTGAGACAACGACGTTGGTCGGAATTGCTTAGAAAGTATGAATTTGAGATTTCTTACATAAAGGGAACAGTGAACTGAGTGGTGGATGCATTGAGTTGGAGACCATGCATCTTTTCGGTGCTTCCTCTTCAGACAAATCTGTGTGAAAAGATTCTAAATTTACAGTGTGATGATGACTGGTAGAAGGAGGCCGAGGGTTTTATCAAACAAAACACAATGATGGTACCACGATTTGAAGGATTTTTATTTGATAGCGATAGATTATTGAGGTTTAAAAATCGGATCTATGCACCACCGAACAACAAGTTGAGGATGTTGATCCTGAGAGAGGCTCATAGAGCAGTTTGCATGGCTCACCTGGGAGTCACGAAGATGAGGTCATACCTTAAACCCTTATTCTTCTGGAAGGGAATGAAGGTAGACATAGTCAACTATGTGGCTAGATGTATAGAATGTCAGTAGGTAAAGGCTAAACATAGACACCCAGCTGAATTTCTACAACCACACACTATTTCAGAATCAAAATGGGAGGTTATTTTGATAGATTTTATTGTTGGATTTCCACTGACGGCAAGGAGACATGACTCGATTTTGGTAGTAGTAGACACTCTGATGAATATTGCTCACTTTGTTCCTGTGTGTACAACGTATCAGGCACTTGACATAGCTAGAGTTTTCATCAGTGATATTGTGAGGCTGCATGGCGTGCCTAAGAGGATTATATCCGATCGAGGATCAATGTTTACTAGACAATTTTGGACAAGTTTCCAAGAGGATTTGGGAACTCAACTTAACTTTAGTATGGTGTATCACCCAGAGACTGACGGGCAGACAAAATGAACGAACTAAACTTTGGAGGACATGTTGCATATGTACGTGATGGACCAACAAAAGCGTTGGGAAGAATTCTTTCCAATAGTGGAGTTCGCTTACAACAACAGTTACCAGAGCACCATTAAGATGGCACCTTTCGAGTTTCTTTATGAGAGACCGTGTCAGATGCCTTTGAGTTGGGATCATCTTGAGGATAGAGTCCTGGTGGGACCAGAAGCGATCCAAGAAATGGAAGAGAAAATGCAAACAATAAGACAATGGATTAAAGAAGCGCAGTATCGATAGAAGAGTTATGTCGATGCGCACCGTGTCGACCGTAGTTATGAGGTGAGCGATCGAGTCTTCTTGCGGGTTAAACTGCATAAGAGTTCGATCAAGTTTGGAAAGGGAGCTAAACTCTCTCCTAGGTTCATGGGACCTTTCAAGATTGTGGAGAGAAAGGGGCACGTGGCCTATCGACTAGCCTTGCCTGATTCTTTGAGGCGTATGCATGATGTTTTTCATGTATCTGTTTTGAGACATTATATTAGTGATCCTATGCATGTTATTGACATGAGTTCCTTGTAGGTATCAGATGAGGGAGCGCTCATAGCTAAGCCAGACTACATATTGGATCATCACGTTCGACAGCTACGATGTTGAACAGTAGATTAGGTCAAGGTCCAGTGGGACAATTATAGTCCGCACTCGGCGACCTGGGAGGACGCATATGATATGCGCTAGCAGTTTCCATTTTTGTTTGATAGATAGACATATGATACTATGATACACTTTAATTCAGCATATATACTGTGAAACTTTAGGACGAAGTTTAGACCAAGAGGGGGTGTATGTAACATCCCGCACTGTCACACTGAGAAAACTTATTCTTTGAGGACATTTTCTCTCAAGTGATCTGGATTATTATGCTATTAAAACTTTTGATTTTGATTATGAGGTATTATGGGTTGATAACATGTTGTTTTACTACATCGACATAGACAGGTGCTATTGATTCGGCTTTACTGAGTGTGCAGGATTTTGGAACTAGAGGATGTAGAGGCATCGATGGAACCCCCTGGACTTCGGATCGAGTCAGGGAGTGTGACATTGGGGTTTGATTTTTTTACTGTGATATTAGTGCATCTGATTGGATGATATGATATGGATATGTTCTGACATGATTTGTTGATGATGCAGGCTGATGATAGCTTACCGATCAGACTCACATATGGAGTAAAGGGGTTCACACGACTACCATAGATGTTGAGGGAGAGGTGTGGACAATAGCCATGCCACAGCCTACTAGCACTCCCATCGTGGCTCGAACTGTAGGTTAATAATTACCTACTTCGAGAGGACCCACGATGTCGTGAGGGTAGACTGCAACAGTCGTTCACGATGATTCTAAGGGGTGTGCAATAAGGCGGGGGCCTTATTCCTTAGAATCCCTTAGTCTCCCACAAGTTCACCTGGAAGAGTGTTGACTCCAGGGGTTATTGATGTCTACCAAATCAGTCAAGAGCCGAGTGGCACCCTTGGAGCACGTAGTGCGTCCTGAAGGGCATGTCGCGCAAAGGAATAGATGAGGCGAGTGGCACCCTTGGAGCACCTAGTGCGTCCTAAAGGGCACGTCGCGTTGTTGATGATAGAGGGATAAACCTAGATGGCCCTAAGACAAATAACATGTTAAGTAATTTTTAAAAAAATTTCCCTAATTAAATGTCACCCAGTATGAAATTTAAGGCCTAAGTCTAAATTACGCTAGTGGTAAAAATTTGTCTTCTATAAAAAAAAAATAGTAATAAAAATAATAAAAGTAAAAACAACTTAAATAATAATTATGATCTTCGTTAAATCTTGTAACATGAAGGGAGTAAGGAATTTAATTTAATCATAAAAAAGGTAAAATTAGTTTGGATTAAAATTTAAAAAGGGAATTAATTGTTTTATTACCTTAATAAATTAAAGTATACTAATTAAATAAGAAAAGGGAAAAAGGGTTAATTTTCACACCTGAGTTCTAAGTAAAAGGGGAAAGAGGGAAAATAAAAAAAAAGGAAACTAGGGAAAAGAGGTAAACATAAAAGGGGAAAAGGGGGAAACATGAGGGGAAAAGGCAGAAAGTCAAACTTAGAAAAAGTATCTACCATTTAAGTGCTTTCTATTTTAACTGAACAAACAATTTAATAAAAAGGAAAGTTATTAAAACCTGTAAGAGAATTTGGGGACACCTGGGAGTGCTTCTAGGAGTAACTCTAGGTGGGTGAGGGAAATAAAGATAATTAATTAATTAAAGAAGTTAATTTATGAGGAAGGAAGGGGATGGGTGACACTTGTATGGGGAGGAATTCTTAGGAAATTAATTATAAAAAAACTTAATTAAAAGAGATTTTTGGAAAGTAAGGAACCACAAAACTCTATATAACGAAGGGAGGTGATGGAGGTAAAGGGGGTCTTCTGTTTGTGTAACATTACGCTGCAAAAATATCTACTTGACTGATTTACTTGTGGGAGTTGGGATACCCAACTCTGAGAGGAGTGGTAGCTCGGCCTTGCGAGGCGATATGGGAGCTAGACGAAATCTCTAGATAGTGTGTGTGGCCCCTTTGCGGTTTGGGGGAATGAGCGGGACGAAGAGTACCCCTAGCATTGGCTGGGAGGTGTCGGTGAAGTCTCAATGGTCAGCAAGTGGGCATTGCATGGAGCGCGCGGATGTCACTCGGAGCGGGCGAGCACGCAATGGTATGCTTTCTTCATTTGAATGGTAGATTTTTGTAGGTTTTATGATTGGATATGCATGTTGATTATGTATGTAGATTGGATGTTTAGATTGATAGATGAAATTTTCTTATCTTATCTCCTTGGTTGTCGTCTCCTATGGCCTTGTTTTCCCGCATGTCTTGACCACCTAGTTGCGATAGATTGTGTCCTTAATGGTGGTTTTCCTTTCGTCCTTATCTCCTCAGTCCTCGCCTGAGCAATCTGCCAGGAGCCTGATCTATGGTCGTCGCCTTAGCGTTAAAATACCTATGGATCTTAATTCCCTTCTTTTCTGTGCGAGGATGATGAGTGAAGGATGCACTGATTAACTGTCTACCCCTTCTATCTTTCTTGGCTAACTAAGGGTCCTTGCGCCTATTCAGTTGAGTAAATCCACCTTGGTTGTCATTTCGTTCTCCCCAAAAGAAAATTTACTTTGCGTTTTATTTTTATTTTATGTACCCTTCTCCATGCTTATTTCTTGTGCTTTTATATAATGAAGTCATTCCATTGCTAGGTGTAATGATCTGGTATTTTTCCACTTGTCAAGGTTTTCGTTCCATTCTTTTAACCTCAGTGTTTCTCTTGTAAGCCTCTATGATTAGCCTTCAATCCCTGCGAGGACCTCTGCATTATTCATTGTGAAAATTGAGTCTATGTTCCCCATGATTTTGCCCAGCCTATTTTAATATCACTACGCTGCCAAACGGTGTAGTCCAGCAGTTATATTCCATCCTGTGATGAATGACATACCACTACCTGATTTCTAGCAACGCAATTGTTTACTGGCAAATTGAGCTATGGAAATGACTTCCTCAATGAACAACGACCTATTTAATGACATCGCAAAGGAATTTTTGGAAATATAATTTTAGCTACTAACAAGGGAAAATTTTTACCTTGTTGTTGTCACTCAGCTTATTACCTTAGACCAACATTTTTACTGTTACCATAATTTACTTTACACCTATTATTAATGTTACACAGATTGTTCTTTCATTGCTGAGCGAATAATTTTTTTTTTACTTGAGTGAATTCCCTTTTTCCTGAGCGACTTAGTTGTTGAGTAAATCCTTTTTACCTGAGCGACTTCATTGTTGAGCAAATGTTTTCTTTCCACCTGAACGAATCCCTTTTACCTGAGCGACTTCATCCTTGAGTGATTGTTTTTCCTATGTGACTTCTTGAGTGAGTGTATTGAGGAGCATTGACAGCTAGGTACAACGAATCTGTTATTCCTTACTGACAGCAATTTAATTTCCTTCCGATGAGAATTGCAAAGAAAACTGACTATTTTTCTAACTGTTACCTTCATGTTTTACTCTATAAAAACTTGTTTTTGGAGCTATCTGTTGCCCACGCATTTCCCTTCCTTACCTTACCTGACAAGGAATTTTACTGGCCTTTATGATCTGGAAATCACACATATTGAGATATTTAGAAAAATATAAATCTCCTTTTTAGCACTCGCTACTCGTCTATAAAACATGGCAATGAAGGCCAACAGGTGGGCACACGATGGGACCTCAACATGAAAACTTATTAAATAGTTCAATTATCCTTAAATACCACCATGTTGTGCATCTTGATTTTATTTTGTCTCCAGGAAGGTTCTCTTAAAAGCATTGATGTCATGGCCACTAGTTTTTCAAAAGATTTTATGTTAAATCGCATTTATGATTCATGGATTCAGCGCATTAATTTTAAGGAAACGATGTTTGGAACTCTATCACAGTGGTTATGTTTTTCTTGTTGAATGGAATGATGTTCCAATGGATATGTTTTTATATGATTTGTTTAAATGTTTGTATTGTTAATCTTTTCTAATTAAGTTTAACATGGAGGGTATGTTTAAGGTTTACTTTTAAGTTAATGTTAAATTTTTATAACAATGGTTTTATGTGTTTAGGCTTATGTTCTTATGTCTTAATGGCTATGATAATGAATTGTTTGGTTGTATTTATGGCCACTTTAAGTATTTGCATTTTATAGAGTAGAACTGATTCTCGTTTATATCGCATAACAAGTTTAAAATTTTCCTTTGAATTGGACAACAACCACTTGTATATTTCAAACCACCATTGAAATTAATCGCCTGCAGATTTTTAGATTTATATTTATTTGATGAACAACTGATGTAATGGTTATTGTCGATGGTGTACAGCCTGTGATATTTAAAGGAGGTTGTTTATAGTGTTGCCTTAATAACGATAGAAATATATGGATAAGGTTAAACTCGTTGTGTCGTTAAATGGTTAATATAGGTTGGTGTTGGTTGACTATTTATGACTTGTCAATTAGACAACCTTAAATTAACTTAGATAAAACTTGTCACTTAACCTTAATATTGATTTTACCAAACTTGATGGTTAAAGTAATGTTTGCTTAGTGTTAGTAATGACCTATCTGATATAGATTAAATTATATTAGTGAATTGGATTGTGATTATGGATAGGGTATTTAAACTTGTGAAATTGGTTGTATCTAATGTATATTGATTGTTGATGAATGGCTAGATCATGATTTATACAAGCTAGTTAAGATTTTAATTAATGATTAATTATATTTTTAATTATTAATCAGTCGAAGATTTAGACCTGCTTAGCAATGTCCATTAAATACTGATTTAGATGGTACTCGGATGACACTTGTAAATTAAAATTTCGCAATTGAGTTTGTTTTAAGGCTAATTTAGATTGTACGTTAATGATATTTTTATACATGCTAAGATGGGCCCGTGATAGATGACTAAACTAGATGGTAACTATTGACTAGCTTGACTCGACGATTGATCGGGATATTGGTGAAGTCATTTTTTTTTCCTGCGCTCCCGTTCAGGGCGTTGATGTTCATTCTAATCAATGTTCATACTTGTTCTTGTAAACATTTAATGTTCTTGGTTTTCTCACTGTAAGAGATTCTAGTTACTTGTGTAATTGTTTGGGGTGCGTGGGGTTGTTAGAATGATTGTCCTTAGCTTAGTAAACTTGGTATGTTGTGTCAGGTGGGATGTAGACACCTCCTTGTACCTCAGAACAGTCGCCAGCTTTGATACCTTAAATGGTCAAAATCGATGGGAACCTGGGCTTGAGTGTTTCTTATGTGTCTTGGAGGTCCTAACCATTGCAGTGTAGGACGAACGGGTAGTCATACTCATTTTTCGTAGGTTGATTGTCATCCATTGCTTCCAGATGCTTGATGTGCTTCTTAGGTTGTTATGTTGTTGTCGCATGAGTTGCATGCGTCATGTTCGTCGTCATGTTGTGACATTGAGTATAATGTCTTTATTACCCTTCTACACATGCACACACACACAAAAAAGAATTTTGCACTTGTTATGTGAGGCTTGTTGCCATAACTAACGGGAGGGTTGTTACAAGTATCACTTTATTCTCTTTTGGATCCATGGAGAATATACCATGGTTTTCCAAAAAATGGGTATTGAATACTTTGCCATATCTACAAAAGTCAAAACAGTTTTCCTTCACTCATAATAGTCTCTTACAATTTTTTTTATCAGCACACTTAAATTTTGAACAAAATCATGTCAAATAATTAGTTGCAATAAACCTACAACACTTTTATGCATTGTTATGGGTTTGATCACACCTCTATAAATACATCACTAGCATAGATCCATCTTAACCTTATATTTTCTATCCACCCATACCAAATTCTAGAAATTTTTCTAAAACATTGAAGACACTTTAATACCTCTATTGACTATGATAGCAATAAAAAATTCACAAATAAGACATGCATCAAATATACTCGAACCTCGTAGTGTCTTGAAATGGATTTGGAATTTGTAAGTTGAAATTATCTAGAGAGTGACTCTTAATATAAGTCATCCCATGCTTCCATGAGGAAATCCTTCTCTAATTCTCCAACCCTCACCCAAGACCCATTGCAAAAATAGCACAAGGAAAGAAAATACTTTATTAATTTTCCATAAAATTACCCCCTATAAATTCTATAATTCTCCAACCCTTGCCAAAAACCTATTGCAAAAATAACACAAGGAAAGCAAATACTTTATTAATTTTCCATAAAGTTGCCCCCTCTAACTTTTGTTGATTTACCATCTCATATAATGCTTAGAGCTGAAAACCTTTTAGTATAGTACCTTTTAACACAAATGAATTTCTATTGTCAAACCAAGGGAGCTTATCCAAAGTTAAGACCTAATCATCATTTTTTCTATTTGAAACAACAACCTCCTTTAGTATGTCCAAACCAAGGGAGCTTATCCAAAGTTAAGGCCCAATCATCCTTTTTTCCGTTTGAGACAACAACCTCCTTTAGTATGTCCACTTGAATACCAAATACATAAATGAGATTTGGATTCATGTTTCTAAATCCTAAAATGTAGATAGATGAGATTTGGATTCATGATTTCTAAATTCTAAAATGTAGTCTAAATTATGATAATAGAATGCAAGCCCACTCTAAATACCTAGCTATGGTATGAGAACAATAAGCGGACATTTAATAAATAACCATTCTCTCTATGATATGAGAATAATAAACGAATATGTAATAACTAACCACCATTCTCTACCTAGCTATGGTATGAGAACAATAAGCGGACATTTAATAAATAACCATTCTCTATGATATGAGAATAATAAACGAATATGTAATAACTAACCACCATTCTCGCCATTAAGAAAAAAATTTAATTTTCTAAATTACTTGTTAAAATAGTTCAAATAACTAATCATAAATTGATGCCATCCTTCTTTCATTGCCAATGGTCAGAGTGAGAAACTAATTTGAATTGTAATGGCCAGAAGTAACTACAATTGCACAAAAGTAGTCTAACAAAAGTAGTCTACATAATAGTAAATAATCTCACATTCATTCTACCATTAACAAGAAGTCCCACAACACGCACATATTTCATAGTCTTTGATTAACATATTTTATAATTGATTTCCAAACATATTTTATAATTGATTTCCAAAATCGTATTTTTGATAGTCAACAATATTCTTATAACCACATTAGTAGCACATATCAGCCTGAGTGGGCCTAATGGTTAAGAACATGTGTTTCCTCTTAAGAGGTCATAGGTTCAAATCCAGAGGAGGTAGGGTACGTATACCTTCGTAGACTTTACCTTTCGATACCATATTTTAGAATTAGTCTACAAAATAGTATTTTTCATAATTAAATATCCCAATACACTCTCTCACATATATATTGATACAATAAATCAAAAATATATTTATAATTTTAAATCATTAATTATTTAAAGTTATAAATATATTACATATATTTATATTATTTATATTATAAATATCTTCTGATATATATGAATGAATAAATTAATATATAATAAATATATTATTAGTATATAATATAATAAATAAGAAATTATATGAAAATTAGAATAAATATATAATTAGGTTAGATCTATTTTAAATTCAGATTTATCAATTTTAGAAAGGGATCAAATCTTTAGAGGTGAAAACTTTTAACCTTTCCTCAAATTGTGCACTCTAAATAAATTTATCCTTAAGATATATATATATTACAACCCAATAATTGGTGTATGAAACATTTATCCTTAAGATTTATAAATAGATTTATATGAGGAGATATAACTTTAGATTTATATTCTTTGAATTTATATTTAGATTTATAAATATTTGTTATTATTTTTTTAAAATTTATTATTATCATTTATTATTATTATTATTTTAATGTAACTTGTACATATACTCTACCTTCTTCTATATTTAAACTTGTACATATTAGTTTATTATATATTTATACAATATATTTAATATACACATATGCACACACATATTTATATATATATGTTTATATATATTTAATAAATATCAATTTTTATATATTTAGAGTGGGTCTAATGGTTAAGGAAATGTATAAGAGGTTCCAAGTTCAAATCCAAAGGGGGTTCAGGTATGTATACTTTGGTAGACTTTACCAGTCAAATAGTATCAATTTGTTTGTGACTTGATCGTGACTTTAGAGAGGCATCAAATCTTTATTGGTGAAAATATTTAACCTTTCCTCAAGTTTTACACTCTAAAAAAACCTTTTCACCTCAAGATCCCTTTATGTATGAATATAAAATATATTAGAATAAATATATAACTAGGATAGATCCATTTTAACTCCAAATTTATCAACTTTAAACTTTATCAACTTTAAAGAGGGATCAAATCTTTAAAGGTGAAAACTTTTAACCTTTCCTCAAGTTTTGCACTCTAAATAGATTTATCGTTAAGATATA
>JZKD02S1592565.1:234930-247482 GCA_000966675.3 Picea glauca
TTAATTTTTACTATTCATATATTGAAATCTTTCATATTATTCATATGTCTATACCAAACAAAAATGTTGATATGGCTTATTCCATTAAGTTATTCATTTGATTATATTTAAAATGTCATAATATGGCTTAATATTAAAGTTTACGTCTTAATTTATGAAAGTGAAACACAATATATCATATTTTTACTTTTTAATTTAATATCAACCTCTTAAAATTATTACTCTCCAAATGTGGGCATGTGACATACTATTCAAAGTAAACGACAAGACCAAATTCAAACATAATATATATTTGTCTTCACATCTCTCAAATAAATTGCTACTATATCACATTGTTATATAGTGAACCTCTTCAAATTTAATTGTTACGGTCTTTTCTTATGCAATAACATTAACTTTCAATTCAATGATATGCTTGATTATGATTGTTCTAATGTGAAATTTTATTTAACTCATTCTCCTATTTTATTGCTTTTAAGTTATGAAAATATTTTATAACATTTATATCGACCATAGTATAAACTTATTTATACCACGATATAACTCTTGAGGAACAACATAAAGTTATATAACCCTTCATGAACATTGGAATGGGACAAAAACCAATAATTAGTGTATACTTTGACATTAGAAAAAAATGATGAACTTCACAATGCAGCATAACCAAAAGGAATTTCCCAAATGAAGCAACCCATTCTAGAATATTGCATTGCAACAAAACAAAGAACATATCAATTCAACATAAGTCAATCAACATAAACATCTCAAAGTAACATAACCTTAGTCAACCCGCCTCCACCATAGTTATATCACCACATGGTCAACCATAGTCGAGAATGGGAAACCATAGTCTACCAATGTTATACTTGGTTGTGTTGATATAAGCCTTGAAACATAACCCACCACTTCATGTATGACGCAATGTGACATAATCATTTAGGAGCATGCCTTTTCTGTATAAGTTAACTTAGTTGAATATGAAAATGCAACATCGCCATTCTTGAACATATTACTTTAACATAAACTATAAGGACTTTCATTATTTGATATAACCATAAATGAACATCGTTATGTGATGTAATATTTCAATGTAACTAAACCTATCATATCCTTGCAAAACCCATTATGTGACAAACATTTATCAACATCACAAAGTGACAAACAATGTTGAATGTTGCAATGTGTCTAACAAATCTCAACTTAAGAATATGACCAACATTACCAAGTGTTTCAGTGTGACTATCATTTCCCAAAGTTTTAATGCAACAAACATAATTTTGGTCCATCTCTTCATGAATAAGACTTACATAATGTTGGAATGGGAGGAATGTTAACCATAAACAACCAGAGTCAACTATTTCCACATACAACCATGGACAACTAAGGACACACATCATTTATATAAGACATCCATTGTCAACATTTCTATATGAAATAACCATGTAGGAACACCACATTCTAAAAATAGTCACCTCGGCATTATCGACCTAGGTCGAGCAACGGGAAAGGAAAAAAATGGTCAATCACGTTAAACCATGTTGATGGCCAACCATAGTCAACCATGATCAAACATAGTAAACCATGTTCATGGTCAATTTTAGTATCATATTTTCTCCTGAATTGATTTGAATATTAATCATGGTTATAAGGCCAAGATTTAGCAAGTTGAATAAAGAAGTCGAGTTTCCACAACCTCTAAGTTATCAAGAATCAGTTTATGTTGAAGCATATTGAAGAAAGGGAGAGAAATCATACTCTATTTGTGCCTAAGGAATGTTTTTAGCACTCGGGTGCTTATCGGAAGTCCAAAGGGGGATTGTCGTGCATGAAAGGATCCCAAGTCTATTGGCAAGCAAGCTTACCAAAAGACTACGGCCTAAGAATGCAGTATCAGTAGTTTCTCAGACCCTAAAATATCGATGACTCATATCTCATCGCATGCCCACTTTCAAATCAATGGTCGAGATTATCCCTTTGTCGAAGTGGAATTTGGATCCAAGCCTCAAGCACTCCTATGGATGGTCCAAATTTCATCATGCCATCAACTATGTCCCAAGAGATCGACGACCCATATTAGATCCATTACCCCAATGCACCAACTCATCATTAAAGTAGTATGAGATCATAGCATTGTTAGCATGAACTAGTGACTACCATGTGGACATGTGGAACCCACCAAACGCACAGGAAGGTGTCTCAAAATCGAGTGACACATGTCCTACTTTTCTGCCACATCACCACCAAAACAAAGCAGTGAGAAGGTGCCACATGTCCATGGTGACATCAATGTAATATTGTTCATTCCTTAGACATTTTTTCTCCCTCGCAACCCCATATCAATATCTCTCTGTTATCCTCAGATCTCTAATGGACGATCCATATTCAATTTTCATAATTCTTCACAGTTCTTTTAACTGGGTCCCATTTGAACCTGATCCTTTGAAACTCTGAATGGGGCATATTTGATCAATTTTCTAGATATTATCTTATAAATATTTCAAATGACATCAATAATGGTCCAGATATGATCTCTAATCTTAGGGTTTCCCGACTAGGTGTCACATCAACAGAGCACCTACAAGATCCACTGAGCTATCTCCACGTGGACACATGAAAACCATAAAATATACAATTCAATATAAAAAATGGGTGACACGTGTCATACCTACCTTCCACTTCAGTTCTAGAGTGGACTAATGAAAGTCACCATGTGTCAAAATCTTGTCATCGTGATGGCCTTTTCCTTAGGATATTTTTGGCTCTCATTCAAACTAGATCAACAACTCTCGTGTGTCATCGAAACTCTCTTCATAGCTCCAAATATATGATTGACATTCCCTCTCAAATTTAACTCATCGGAGACTTGTTGGAAGACCAAACCATGAACATTCCAAGGGGCAGCACCAATGGATTGTCCATATTTTCTCTTGGACCCCTTTCAGGGGGGGCCGATCAAGGACCCCGATCTCATCACACCATCAATCATGCTTAGAGAGATTGATGTTTAATATTTGATCCATGCCCCGAGAGAATTTATTCATGAGTACATGTGGCCTACCAACAAAGCACTCTTACAGCCAATCAGAGGTTTCCACATGGACATCTGGAACCCACCGTATACACAAGTCAACACACCTAAAATGGGTGTCATGTGTCACACCTGCATGCCACATCATTTTAGGCATGTACCAATAGAAAGTCACCATGTGTCCATGGTGAAGTTAGCATAATCTTGTTCATATCTTAGTGGTTTATAGCTTTTATTCGAGCTCAAATCAACAACTCTCCTAGTTTCGATGAAATATTAAAAGTGGAGATCTCGGTCGGTGAAATGCAATAGACATTCCCAAAAATGGGTTATCTTAGATCAATGGATCTCCTTGTGTGAGTGAAATATCAATGGCTCTCCTTGTTATGGTGATATATCAATGGTGCAAATCATGGTGGACGTCATCAGTGGTGCAACATGGTGAAAATTTCATGATGTAATTTATCCCTAATTTGTCTCAACGATGATGTCATTAAAGAAAGGGTAGGTTCAACCTATTAACGACCCAGATATGATAGTCTTCTATATCAATGATTCAATTTTAAGTTTAGATGTCAAGGCATATCAGGCTCATCAATATGCATATCAATGAACCATATTTGATTAGGTCCATGAAGGAAGGCTCATATTTGATTCAAGATAGATGATGCAGACGTAGGTTTTATCTAAGTCTGCTCTCAGGATCGTTTTATCTAAATCGTGAGCCGAAGCGGCTCTTTCAATTCCCACTAGAATCTTTATTAAAATCGATCCACAGGTCCTTCCTTTTCCTTCATGTCCCTAATGCAACCGTGAACATTTTCCCCACAGGAAATGTGATTTTCAGGCTTCGAGGTTTCCTGATTCCCAATGTCACGAGGACCCCTGTTCTCTTGATTCCCCGAACATCGAATCTCTGAAATGCCGAATCACCCTTTTTTCAATCACTAGCCCTAAGGGCTAAGTCTTGGTCCACACGGCCACTATGCATAAAACCATGGCTCTATTTTTGGGGTCGTGCAACCCAAGCGCTCAACTTCTCATCCGCTGGACCCCCGAAATGTCGATCTGCGAAACATCGATGCGCCAAAACGCTTTAATAGTTTTTAGTCCCATGTCTATTTCTTGGTCCACATGATCTTCCCCTATATGACCGTAGTCCCTTTCGGGGTTTCAGGCCTGTAAATGCTCCGAACCTCTTGTCCTCAGAATTCTCGATCCTCTAAATCCTGATTTCCCGATATGATGTCATCTAGCCCCACAACAAAGTTTTCTACCTTGTTGGGCTTTTGGACTTCATTGTTCCGAAATGCCTGCTCTTCTTGTCGTTAGGATTCATGAAACGCCGAATCTCGAAATGACGCTGGACTCTCACCTTTCAGTATTTTTCCCGAAGTCCTTCATCTCTGCCATGCGTCCTCCTATGATGGACGGTCCTCAATCATTTCATGATTTCGTGATTTAAAATGCCAAAATGTCCCGGCATCCTGTCCCTTTGATCCCCGAAGTTCCGAACTCTAAAATGTCGACGGCTTCCGATCTCCGCCACGTGTCCTGACCGATGGACGGATTAGATCGGTTTCAAGGTTTTCATCCTTGATATTCCCGATCTTCTGTCCTCAGAACTTTTGATATCACGATACGCGAAACTCCGATGAAAAAATTCCTTTCGAGGATTTTACCTTGGAGTGTCCCGACCTCTCGACGTCAGAACCCCCAATTTCCTGAATACCGATAGCCTGATGTCCCGAAACTTTTTGGGACTTTCAGCCTCCTGCTCACGAATTTTAAACCTTGTGCATCTCCTGTCAGATCTAACGGCTAACGGGTAATTGGACCTAGATCCGACATTCCAGATCCATCCTCCTTGTGCGCTCCTCCTACTGCTCCTTGGACGTGAAACTCTCAACAGTCCAAATCCTTTCTACAGTTTGATTTGGCAGCAACTGTGCCTCCTCCCGAGCTTCTCTGCATGTTCTTCCCAGACTTGGAAGAAATTCCAATTTCTCCAAGGCCTCAACCTTTCTTCTTTCTTCTCTGCGAACTCTTCGAATCCGAGTCCTCACCTTTGCTCTCAATGACGTTGTTTCTCTTGAGATTATTTTCTTGAATCCTCAAAGGATCCTGATTTCTGTGCTCCTACACTATCTTCACATGCACACAAAGGTGCTCTCCGTCCTGAGCTTTCATGTAGCTTCGACCTCCAAGGAAACTCGTCCTTTTTCCTTTCTCCCTCAAATGGAGAATTGGGATGCCCTCCTGGCTATCCTTCACTCAAGAAACCTCTTGCTGAGACTTTCAAGGTGTTCAACAACCCTATGAAGGTCCTTCTCGTTAGACTCCCCTTCCATAATGCATAACTCAACAAAGTTCTCTTCTTATGCTTGTCTGCACACCATTTGAATGCCCTCCTAGCAGAGTTATATAAAACTCGCAACAGAGTTCTTCTGTGCACTCCCTGTATTGGCTCAATGCCCACCTGGCAGAGCTTCACAGATCTCCTCAGAGATTCTGTTTGCAACTGTGTTATACTCCACAGCCTTTCCCTCTGAGGTATTTAGCAACCTCACAGGTCTTTCTTCCAAGTTGGTGATTTCGACTTCTGTTCCCACTTGGCACGCATCTGTCTAACTCTGCAGAGTTCAGAAATGCACCCCTGTGCATGGCTATCAGAACCTGCGGCGTTCTTTCACACCCTCCTAGTATGAAGCCTCAAAGACCTCTCAATACTGAAATCAAAATAACTCCCTACAAATGCAAACCTACAGCATAAAAGAACACTCACCGACATTAATTTAACATAGAAATATGCAGAAAAAACTGTTATTTATATTAAATGGAAAATGTCTGTTTGTACACGGTGTTCCTAAGAATAACTTGTAACAAGGTATCGGCTCCTTCTCTTCTACTCCCTACTTGCAGACCCTAACTCTTACCCCCTTTCTTTCAAATGAGATCGAAATTGATCTTTTACATGAGGGGGCTCTTCGAGCTCTTCCCTCCAACCTACCTACCCTATTCAATTTCATTGAATGGGATGTCTAGTCCACAAATCGGATCTAGATCTTAGCCTTACAAACATTAAGGCCTGCCTACTCTAATGCCTTCACAAAGGCATGACTCCATGGCTCAACATCCTACAACATTAATTACATTCAAATTCAAAACTGAAAAAGAGGGTTGCGCCTCTCTTCAGCCTTGAATGCATGCACTGATGTGGCTGGCTGGCTGGCTGGCTGATGTGGAGAGATGCTCCTACATCAGACTCCTCAGCTGAAAAATTCATGAGATCCTTCTCATGAGCTTCTGATCCCAGCTGTTGAAATCTTCCTGGATCGCAAATAATCCTCTGGAGCCATTCATCTGCTCCATCCCCCTGCTGTTGTTGCTTCTGCTGCTGCGCTACTGCTACCTTTCTGCCCAACTTCTCCTTGCTGGCAGTCTCTATTGAATATACCATCATCCTTCTGATGTCTTCTATCACCTCATCCAGCAGCTGAAATGGCTGGCCCTATTCATGCACTCTCCCTAGCTGCAAAAATTTTCTGCAAATGGGCAGATCACTGTGATCTCCCATGCCTTCTTCATCTGCTACCAAATTCACTTGTTGGATGTGCACGTTCTGCACTATTACCCTTCTCTCCAGGGTTTCAATCTTTTCATACAGATCAACAAAGCTAATATTGTCTACTTCTTCCTCTTCTTCTTCTGCAAACTCCCAGGTTGCAGTCCTTTTAGTCTTCTGGCTGAAAATATTGAGCCATTCCTCAGAATGCTCATCATTCTCTTATACTTCTTTTGTTGTCAACTTCAATGATGCAGCTTCCTCAGCTTCCTGGCTGAAAGCATTGAGACATTCCTCATAATGCTCATCTTCTTCTTTTTCTGCTTCTTCCTTCCCTGTCAGCTTCTCTAGCTGATCCACATCCATGTCTGAGCTCACCTTCTCTGTTAGCTCCTCTGGATGATTCCAACTCACCTAATCATCCCTACCCACCTGGAAATATGGGATTTTCCTACTGCACTCCTGCTAGTCCATGGAATCAATTGATTCCATCTCTGTTCCCTTTCCCACCTGCCAAACTGGGAACCTTTCGCTGCCCTCCTGACAGTCTTTGAGATCCCCCAGTGACATCATTTCATTGCCCAGCTGGAAATGTTAAAGTCCTTGGCTGTCTTCCTGACAATCAGTGAGATCTTCAGTTGATCTTAACTCCTTTCCCACCTGGCAATTTGGAATTTCCTCTCTACCCTCCTGATAGTTCTTGAGATCTTCAAGTGATCCCATTTCATTCTCTTCACTGAGAATTTTCCCAATCTCTGGTTCACATATCTGAACCATTTCCTCAGGTTCGTCAAGGTTTTCAGTATGTCTCAACCATCCTTTTAACAACCTTCGTTGTCTTATGACCATCAACTTCTTGACTAGCCATTTTACCTTCAGCTTCCTCATGGGCCATTCATATACCCATCTTGGCCTGGTATTATGTTGCATATGCAGTTTAAGCTCTTCCATTCTTGCCCTGATGTCGGCAAGTTCTTTCCCCCTTTCAGTTGTGCTCATCATCTCTGGGCTTTTCCTTCCAGCATATCTACGAACTTCAGCTGTCATATCATTGTCTTTGTCTGCCCTCCTGGTAAATCTGTTGCTCATCTGCAAGAGATCATCTACAGAGTCCCCAACACTTTGTCTCCTTTTGTCTTCTCCCTTTGCTTGAAATATACAAACAGAGTTTTGGCTATGATACCACAATTGATGCAGACGCAGGTTTTATCTAAGTCCACTCTCAGGATCGTTCTGTCTAGATCTTGAGCCGAAGTGGCTCTTTCGATTACCACTGGAATATTTATTAAAATTGATCCACAGGTCCTTCCTTTTCCTTCATGGCCCTAATGCGACCGTGAACATTTTCCCCACAGGAAATGTGATTTTCGATCTTCGAGGTTTCCTGATTCCTGATGTCACGAGGACCCCTGTTCTCTTGATTCCCCAAACGCTGAATCTCTAAAATGTTGAATCACCCTTTTTTTGGCGACTAGCCCTAAGGGCTAAGTCTTGGTCCACACGACCACTACGAATAAAACCATGGCTCTATTTTTGGGGTCGCGGAACCCAAGCGCTCAACCTCTCGTCCATTGGACCCCCGAAATGTCGATCTACAAAACGTCGATGTGTCGAAACGCTTTAATAGATTTTAGCCCCATGGCTATTTCCTGGTCCACATGACCTTCCCTTATATGACCATAGTCCCTTTCATGGTTTTGGGCCTGTAAATGCTCCGAACCTCTTGTCCTCAGGATTCCCAATCCTCTGAATCTCGATTTCCCGATATGATTTCAGCTGGCCCCATAGCGAAGTTTTCTACCTTGTTGGGGTTTCGGACTTCGTGGTTCCAAAATGCGTGTTCTTCTTGTCATCAAGATTCACGAAACGTCGAATCCCAAAATGACACTGGACTCTCCCCTTTCGGGATTTTTCTTGAAGCCCTTGATCTCTGCCACGCGTCCTCCTATGATGGACGGTCCTCAATCATTTCGTGATTTCAAGATTTCAAATGTCGAAATGTCCCGACATCTTGTCCCTTTGATCCTCGAAGTTCCAAACTCCGAAATTCCGACGGATTTCGATCTTTGCCACGTGTCCTGACCGATGGACGGATTAGATCGGTTTCAAGATTTTCATCCTAGAGATTCCCGATCTTCTATCCTCAAGACTTTCGATATCCCGATACGTGAAACTCCGATGAAAAAATTCCTTTCAGGGATTTTACCTTGGAGTGTCCCGACCTCTCGATGTCAGAACCCCCGATTTCCTGAATACTGATAGCCCAATATACTGACACTTTTCGAGACTTTCACCCTCCTATTCATGAAGTTTAAACCTCGTACATCTCCTATCAGATCTAATAGCTGACGGGTAATTGGACCTAGATCCGACAGTCTAGATCCATCCTCCTTGTGCGCTCCTCCTGCTCCTTCTTGGTCGTGAAACTCTCAATGGTCCAGATCCTTTCTGTAGTCTAATATTGGGGCAACTGTGCCTCCTCCTGATCTTCTCCACACGTTCTTCCCAGACTTGGAAGAAATTTCAATTTCTCCAAGGCCTCAACCTTTCTTCTTTCTTCTCTTCGAACTCTTTGAATTCGAGTCCTCGTCTGCGCTCTCAATGATGTTGTTTCTCCTGAGCTTCTTTTCTCAAATCCTCAAAGTATCCTGACTTCTGCGCTCCTACACAGTCTTCACATGCACACAAAGGTGCTCTCCATCCCGATCTTTCCTGTAGCTTCGACCTCTAAGTAAACTCATCCTTTTTCCTTTCTCCCTCAAATGGAGAATTGGGATTCCCTCCTGGCTATCCTTCACTCAAGCAACCTCTTGCTGAGACTTTCAAGGTGTTCAACAACCCTCTGAAGGTCCTTCTCCTTAGAATCTCCTTCCAGAATACAGAACTCAACAGAGTTCTCTTCTTGTGCCTGTGTGCACACTATCTCAATGCCCTCCTGGTAGAGTTATATAGAACTCCCAGCAGAGTTCTTCTGTGCACTCCTTGCACTAGCTCAATGCCCACCTGGCAGATCTTCACAGATATCCTCAGAGATTCTATATACAATTGTGTTCTACTCCACAGCCTTTCCTTTTGAGGTATTTAGCAACCTCACAGGTCTTTCTTCCAAGTTGGTGATTTCGACTTCTGTGCCCACCTAGCACGCCTCTGTCTGACTCTGTGGAGTTTAGAAATGTACCCTTGTGCATGGCTATTAGAACCTACGGTGTTCTGTCACACCCTCCTGGTATGAAGCCTTGAAGACCTCTCAAGCCTGAAATCAAAATAACTCCCTACATATGCAAACCTACAGCATACATCTACAGCATAAAAGAACACTCACCGACATTCATTTAACATAGAAATATGTAGGAAAAACTGTTATTTATATTAAATGGCAAATGCCTGTTTGTACAGGATGTTCCTGAGCACAACCTGTAACAAGGTATCGGCTCCTTCTCTTCTAATCCCTACCTGTAGACCCTAAATCTTACCCCCTTTATTTCAAATGAGATCTAAATTGATCTTTTACATGAGGGGGCTCTTCGAGCTCTAACCTCCAACCTACCTACCCTATTCAATTTCATTGAATGGGATGTCTAGCCCACAAATCGGATCTAGATCTCAGCCTTACAAGCATCAAGGCCTACCTACTCTAATGCATGCACAAAGGCACGACTCCATGGCTCAACATCCTATAAGATTAATTACATTCAAATTCAAAATTGAAGAAGAGGGTTGCACCTCTCTTCAGCCTTGAATGCATGCACTGACATGGCTGGATGGCTGACATGGAGAGATGCTTCTGCATCAATAAAAAGTCCATATTTGATCGCAACTATATGTAGATCATCGATCCTTTAATCATCGATACAATGAGCACCATGTATACCTTCCAACAATGTGAAGTCACATTCTTAAATATCAACAACCGTGATCAATCACCTAGATAGATCCAACAATGGTTGATTCTCACGACCTCTACAATGTAATTATGAGTAAATATTTTCATCAAAATAAGTGATGGAAAATATGTCTTAAGGGGAAGAGTATGAGGGAAATTTTGGCTGAAAAGTTTCCATTTGCTCCACAATCTTAGCATAACACAATTCCTATAGGTGAAATTAATTATTTTCTGCTAGAGAAAAACCACCCAAAAATCAAGAAGATGGAAACAATTTCAAGAAGATGGAAGTGGTTTCAAGAAGTAGTTTAGGGCATGAGTGAGAGGAATAAAAGAGAATTAAGGTGATCACTGCTAAGGTCGTAACTTTGGGGAGTTTAAGAGTTTCTATTAAAGAGATTTGTTCGACCAGATATACCTTGAGAATAATCAATTGGTAAATGCAGTAGGAAACCAGATATTCATCCCTTGCGTTTAAGATTCAGTCTGTAATTCCTTCTTCTATTGTATATGTGTTCTTGTAAAGCATATCCTGCCATTTTTTATTTTCTTGTATCAGATATGATTTATAAAATCTCAGACATCGATCCATTCTTCATGCTCATTTTTATTGTATGATGTTTGGTAATGACACAAAATTGATTTCCTCTAGATGTGTGATAAATTTTTGACATTTGAATGATAAGTATAGGGTACCTCCTTGAATTTGAATGTATGGAGATGTTAATTGTTTTAAGAATGTGTTTATTGATTTTTTTCACTTGTTAGATCTATTGAATTCTTAATTGTTCATCACGTCATTCATTTCCCATAGACTAAAATATTCATTCTTAGTAGTGCCCTGTATGTTTATTTTGTTCTTCCTCGAACGCATCATTTAATCCTCCTTTTAACGTTGATTGTATGAAACATTCGTAGACATATGTCTCTAATAGTTGAGAGCATTTGTAATCTAAGACGATATTGTTTGAGGTCCTATAATTTCAAAAGAGAAAGAGAGAGAGAGAGGGAAAAACATCTCAAATATTTCACCATGATTTTATTGCAAATTTGGATTTAAGATTCATCCTGAGTCTTATTCCCTAGGGTGCTTTGGCATTGTTCCAACAATAGTCTAGAATATCTTGAGGGATAATAGTGAACATTTGTAAATGCAACAATTTGATATAACTCAACCATGATAAACATTTAATGTGACTTTACCAAGGTAAACCATGGTTGTATAAAATCAACATGCTCAACCATAGGAAACTCGTCAGTGTCAACTAAAGTTGAAATAGGGTCAACGAAAACCATGCAAAACCATGGCCATTCATAGTCAATCATGGTCAAGGTTAACAATGGTCATCCTCATGGTCAATAATGGATATGGCCATGTTCAATGAATGTCAAGTTCAACCACTATCATCGATGGTTAAACATAATGTACCATGGTCATGGTCATGAAATACCATATTCAACCAAGGTCCCAATTGACAACTATCATTATCAACCTTAGTTAACTATAGTCAATCATGGTAAACCATAGACAACCATGGTTAGCCATAGTCAACCATAGTCTATCTTATACAACTATGGTAAACTATATTCAACCATATGGTCAACCGTATTCAACCATGGTTAACCATGTTCATGTTCACCTATGATCATCTATATTTAACCATGCTCAACCACAACCATTCATGGTCAACCATACTCATGGTAATGGTAAACCGTAGTCATTCAACATCAACCATTCTCAATGATGTTCATGTTCACCCATGGCCAACCATAGTCCATAATTTTCATAATAAACCATGCTCATAGTCATGGTCAAACATAGACAACCATTATCATGGTCATCAAAGGTTAACCATAGTTAATGTTCAACCATTTTCATGGTCAACTAAGGTCAACCAAATTCATATTCATTCATGGTCAAGGTCAACCATGGTCAACCATGGTCAACTATTAAGAACGCAATAATTTGGCATAAGTCAACCTTGATGAATATCACAATGTGACATTACCATGATAAACCATGGTTATACATAATGACCATGCTCAACCATACACATCTCGACATAATGAATTAAT
>JZKD02S1592565.1:264692-294443 GCA_000966675.3 Picea glauca
CTTGGCGAATGTTTTGTCATGTCCAAAATGACCTGCTAAGCCTCCACTGTGCTTTTCCTTCACCAAATTCTCTCTCATAGAGAAATCTGGAATGCACAATTGATTGCCCCGAAACAACAATCCATCCTGGATCATAAAATCAATCCACGGGCTCCGATCTATGAGAACTGGGTTCTCGGCTGCTTCATATGCTTCTGCAAAATCTGCATCACCTGCATACATATCTTTTAAATTTTCAAAACCCAAGGTTTTGACTCTGAACTCCTGCAACAACAAACATTTTTTGCTCAAGGCATCAGCCACCTTGTTCGCAGTCCCCGAAATGTGCTTTATCAAAAACGTGAAATTTTGCATGTACTCGACCCACTTTGCATGCTTCTGGTTCAACTTCTCCTGTTGACTCACGAACTGCAATGCGTGATTATCGCTGTATAAAACGAATTCCTTGGGTATCAAGTAATGCCTCCACTTTTTCAATGCCTGTATGATGGCATAGAACTCCTTATCGTACGTGGAGTACTTCAGCTTTGCATCATCCAGCTTCTCGCTGTAATATGCCACAGGTCTGTCATCCTGACTTAAAACCCCTCCAACAGCATACCCACTGGCGTCACACTTCACCTGGAAGGTCTTCTGAAAATATGGCAACACTAACACTGGCTGCTCGGTGATTTTTCGCTTCAACAAATTGAAGCTTCTTTCAGCCTCTGCTGTCCAATGGAAAACCTTATGCCTCTTTTTCACAGTGTCCATCATTGTTGCACTGATTCCACTAAAATTCCGAATGAATTTTCTGTAGAAGCTTGCAAAACCGTGAAAGCTCCTTACCTCAAAAACATTCCTCGGCGATGGCCAATTCCTAATTACGTTCACCTTCTCAGGATCCATCTTCAATTCGTTTGTCGAAATTACAAAACCCAAATAAATGAGTTATGTCTACATGAACGAACATTTCTTTAAATTGATTAGCAGTTTCTCCTGCTGTAACCTTTTCATCACAATGGCCAAATGTCTCAAGTGCTCAGCCTTCGTTTTGCTAAAAATCAATATGTCGTCTAGATATACGACAACAAATTTACCAATGAATTCCCTCAGGACTTCATTCATCAGTCGCATAAATGTGCTTGGCGCATTTGTCAAACCAAACGGCATGACCAGCCATTCGTACAAACCCTCGTTTGTTTTGAATGTTCTTTTCCACTCATCTACCTCTCTCATCCGGATCTGATGATATCCTCTCTTGAGATCTATCTTTGAAAAATAATTTGCCCCACCCAGGAAATCCATTAAGTCGTCCATTCTCGGTAGTGGAAACCTGTACCTGATGGTTATTTTATTTATCGCCCTGGAGTCTGTACACATCCTCCAACCTCCATCCTTCTTCGGACTTAGTACTTTCGGAACAGCACATGGACTAAGACTCTCTCTCACTAGTCCCTTGTCCTACAGATCCTGTACCTGCCTTTTGACTTCCTCATTCTCCTGAGGGGTCAACCTGTACACTGCCTTATTTGGCAAATTTGCTCCGGGTATGAGGTCAATGTGGTGACTCACACTCCGCATCGGTGGCAATGAACGAGGTAGTTCGTCCACGATGATATCAGCGAACTCTCCCGGCAGTTCCTAAATCTCCTCTGGCACGTCGTCCACTCTTGTGCTTGTCAGGACAATTTTCGGCTTCCTGACAACAAAGAATTGTGGATCCTCATCCTTCTCCAGCTCTGTGAGAAGCTCTTTCCCACTCATGAAAAGTATCGTTCTGGTTACTTCCGGCTCCACCTTCTTATCCTTCATCAGAAGCAACGTGTGTGTTTTCCCATCCTTCTCCACGGTGTATGTGTTCATCCTCCCATCATGAACAACATTTCTATCAAACTGCCATGGTCTTCCCAATAATACATGACAGAAATCCATGGGAATGACATCACACAGAATTTCATCCCTATATTCACCCATCTTAAAATTAACCAAGCATTGTTTTGTAACACATACCTGGTGTCCTTTTTGTAGCCATGTCACTTGGTATGGACTCGGGTGTTTGTTTGTTTTCAGCTCCAGCTTCTCCACCATCTCGGTCGAAACGAGATTGTCAGTGCTCCCACTGTCCACTATGACCTTGCATTTCCATCCCTTGGTCTTGCAAGTCATTCTGAACAGTCGGCATCTTTGAGCTGTGTCCTCCACCTCTTTATCAGGTTTCAAAAGGACGTGAGCTTTTCCTTTGTCCATCTTCCTCTCTGGACAGTCCACGGCTTTGTGACCGTCTTTACCACACGTGAAACATGTGATAATTCCTCCTCTGCCTCTTCCTCTACCTCGGGTATGAGGAAATGTATTGGCATCACCGTAATCTTCTTGCTGACCTGTTTGCTGTCTCCTCGGCTATGAGGTTCCACCTCTTTCAGCTCTTCCCTGAGGTCTCTTCCAATCCTCCTTGGGCTTCTGAATTTCTTTCTGGGCAACCGCTTTTCCTCTTGGCTAGCTTCTGCCTCGCCCTCGTTGTCCCTTCTTGCAGTTTAGCTTCTCTTCGGCTTTTAGAGCCATCTGGTATGCATCCTCAACTATTCGGATGGTGACCATGCTCAATTCATCCTGAATGTTATACCTGAGACCATTCAGGTATCTCACCACTTTTTCGTCATCACTCTCCCGATGACCAGCTCGAATGTTGAGCCTGTAAAATTCCTCGGTGTACTCTTTCACCGTCATCATCTTCTATCTCAGGGTATGCATGCACCTGAACAGAGTGATCTAGTAATCCCTCAGAATAAACTTCGCCTTCATCTTGGCGATCATCCGATCCCAGCTTTTGATCTTCTGCTTTCCCTTAGAACGCCTATCTGCCTGCAGCTCATCCCACCATAAGGCTGCATGTCCCTTCAGCTTCGTGACGGCATGCCTTACCTTCTTGTCCTCTTCGATGTCTTTTTAATCGAAGTAGGTGTCGAGTGCTCGGATCCAATCCAACAACTCTTCAGCGTTTAGACTTCCCTCATAGACGGGAATGTCCATCTTTGTCTTCGAGCTCATCCTCGATATGGCTCTGATCAACCTCTCGGTTAAAGAATCCTCCGCTGTGACCTCTTCTTGGTCATGTCCAGCTTCCTCTTCAACCTCAGAATCGATGAACTCTGTTGTACCAGCACCACGTCTCTGGGTGGTCTCCATCTCTTCGAGTCTTGCCCTGAGATCTCGTATTTGACGTTCCATTTCTGGATTCCCTGTCGGCCTACCCCTTCTTCGGGCATCCCTGTCCTCACGATCAGGTGACTGCCTTTCTCTTCTGGGCGGCATGGAGAATTCCTCTCCTCTCTGCTACCTGAACAAAGAGAACTCAATCCTACTCTGATACCACTCTCACGCAAGTCGTGAGTATCAGAGTGCTTTTCTTCTCTCCTTCCCTTCTCTCGTCTGAGATATACAGACAATATTTCGGGCTCTGATACGACTCTGACGCAAGTCGTGAGTATCAGAGTGCTTTTCTTCTCTCCTTCCCTTCTCTCTCCTGAGATATATAGACAAGATTTCGGGCTCTGATACCACTTGACGACAACCTGCCCTCTACGACACGATCGCTCTCGCCAGGACCTTCAACAACGCGGCCCGAAGAGTTAACAAACTCTTCCAGCTCCCTCGGGAGTCTGTTACCCACAGTACACTTTCCTCGGCGATCTCCCTTCCACAAGTCGGGAAATCGGGTTTCGCGGATTCACGAACCTTGTGTGCACCTCCCGTGCAATATGAAACTCTGAATCCTGATCCCCGATGTCAACGGTCAACCCTTCTATGTATCGGGGATTTCCCTATCGGGAAATTAGCAGATGAAAGGCGGTGGTTTACTTACCTTTCAAAAACCTGAACGTCGATGTGCGATGCCACGTGCTTTCCTCCGCTCTGTCTCCGTGGGACCCATCACAACTCGGGACTTCGCTGTTTCTCCGTGCTCCCTTCGATTTCAAAAACGCCGAAGTGCCGAGTCCTGATTCCTTGGGATCTCGTGCCACCTGTCCCTCCGATGATCGACGGCTCCGATCAAATCGGGAAATCGCAACTCGCGATTTCGACGTGCATGCAACACTTTCACTTACCAAACCCGATATGCCAATGCTCGATGGCAAACGGATTCCCTAGTACAACTACGAGTTAACCCCCTCACAACTCCTCCGCGATCTGACAGTCTGCGGGGTCTCGCGACTCTCCTCAACAATTTCAAGTCGTCGATTCTCTTCCTCTTGAAGAGTTCTCCGCTTCCCCAACTTCGTCCTGTGAAACTGAAGCAGAAGCATTATCCCTCCTGATCTTTTTCCAAACTCGAACTCCTCCAGAGTGTTTGCACACACTCCCTGTGCTCAGCCTTCAACCACTCTCAACAGTACTTGAAGTCTTCCAGGTTCCGCGCTTTCACAGTCATAGCAACCCCGACCTTTCTTTCCTCAGACTTGCTACTGAGAATTCAGTCCGACCTGCACTTCACCTGCACGGCTCGAATAACCCAACACGATTTTGGTTGATGAGAATAAGAGCTTCACTATTGAACCTCCTCAATGCACTCTATGCGGAGGAATTTGACTGCACTCTATGCAGAAATCTCCTAGTTCAAACAGTGAAACAATTAGATCTTATTCCCTCATTCTCTCAGGTTTCGAACCTGATATGCAATCACATATGCAGCATATATAAGATAAGAATAAAAAGAAGCAAGTATGCAACCGCATAATATCAACAACACACATAGATCAAACACATCCATGAAATTTGAATCAAAGCTTTCCTATTAATTCAATATTTGTACATGGGGTTTCTTCACAAGCTCTCTGCTCTGCTCTCCCTTGCTCCTGTATGAATGAGAATGATCCATTTACAATGATACAATGGAGGGTGCCTATATTCTGTTTTCCCTCTCAAAAGCAAAACTGTCTAATCTACAGTTAATTCCTATCTAACAGCATTAAAACTATTAAATGCCTTCCTATCTATATTACAATACAAGTGCGCTTCATTTGAATGCTTTCGTTCAAACGACGGCGCAACAATCTTTTCAAAGTAATTCAAAAATGTATGTGTTGGCACTGTCCAGCTATATGTTCTTTTCTCCACGCGCTGGCTTGCTTGATGAAGTCGTAGATGCTCCTACATCAAAATATCTTTCATACCTTGTGCACCAAGCTGGGTATAAAATATTCAGAGCAAAATATAGTGCTCAAGTATCGCATTGATCTGCAAAGATACATCTAGACAGAAATGGAATTTTTGGACATCACATCCTTGGGTGCAACATACCGATATGTCGTCAAAATCAAGAAGAAACTCAAACAAAAAATGAGGCAATTTGGGTCTGGGAACCCCTCACAACAAAAGCTAGGAAAGGGTGGCCCCAACCCATAGAACAAAGGACAGAGAAAATATGGGCAGTATTAGGACAATCAGTCCAAGCCGCAAGCAAATAAGGACATCAGAAAGACAAATAAAGATACTGGGAAGTGGTTCGACTTCCATAAGATCCCTTGGCATAACACTATTGACTGCCACTCAAAGCAGTCATTGGTGGCCGAAGTGAGAGCCTCTGAATTAGATGTGGGTTTTGACTCTGAGTCAAAACTAGAAAGCGGAAGACAGATCATTGATGCGGAACCCAGTGCCACCATTGCTACCACCAACCTCCAACTTGGTGAACCAGACAAGCCAGAAGAATGAGAGTGCCTCTTCCTTTCAAAGATGTGGGTAAAAGGCACCCCACTACACTTCATCGTTGATAGCACTAGCCAGAAGAACCTCATCTTAGCATAGGTCGTCAAGCAACTAGCCCTGCTGAAAATGCCACACCGACAATCCTACACCATTGGATGGATCTGCCAAGGAAGCGATCTCTGCATCAGCCAACAGTGTCGATTTTCGTACGACATCAAGCCCTTCAAAGACGAGGTATTATGTGATGTTTCTCCTCTCGAAGTTTGTGATGTTATTTTGGGACAACCTTGTTTATGGAAACATCATGTTGTTTATGAGTCTAGGCCTCGTAGTGTTATTATTACTTTGAATAGGAAATTGTACAGGATACCCAAGGTAGTCCCACCTAGTGTTATTTTCTTGATCTCTACTAAGAAATGTAGGAAGGTCATCTCTTAGACAGGGAATTTTGTCTTCTTCATGATTTGATCTCAGAATGAGAGAAATATCACAGCCACATCCAGGGTCTCTGCAGCTAACCTCTCCACACAGCAGAAGCAAGTAGATAAGGTCATGGAAGAATACATAGATATCTTCTCCTCACCTACCAGGGTACCTCTGCACTGCCAGGTCAAGAACCCCATCGATCTGACCCCTAGCGCACCACTGCCCAATGGGCCAGTCTACCGCTCCTCTCTATTAGATAATGAGGAGATCAAGCAATAGATCCAAGAACTTCTCCACAAGGGGCACATCCGTCCTAGATCATCACCTTGCAGGATCCCAATCGTGTTGGTATGGAAGAGAGATGGAACCTGGAGACTCTACATTGATTACCGGGCTCTGAATAAAATCACAGTCAGAAACTGGTGCCTGCTTCCCCAAATCGACGACCTCCTTGATCAAATCACGGGGACCAAATACTGAATTAAGATTGATCTGAATTCTGGCTACCACTAGGTCCCGATAGAACAAACAAATGTATGGAAAATTGCCTTCAATTTAAAGGGAGGCCTTTTCGAATGGTTGGTCATGCCCTTTGGTTTGAAAAATTCTCCAACCACTTTCATGGGGATGATGGAAGATATCATGCGACCATTCACTAATACTTTTTTAGTGGTGTATCTGGATGACATTCTCATTTATAGCAAGACTTTGGTCGAACACTTGCAGCATATTCAATAGGTTCTGCACACCCTGTGGAAGCACAAGCTATACGCCAACTTGGAAAAATTCTCCTTTGGCATGGACATGATCCATTACCTAGACTACATCATTGATCAACATGGCATACATGTGGATCCAACCAAGATCCAAGTCATCTATGACTGGCCAGCCCCAACCACACTCACTGAGCTTTGGAGCTTCTTGGGCCTTGCCAATTTCTACCATAGGTTCGTATCGGGATTCTCCCATATTGAATGGGCCCTCAGCCAAATAACCAGGGGTCATGGTAAGGAGAAATTTGCATGGGGCCGGTCCCAACAACAAGCGTTCAATGATTTGAAGTAGCCCTTGTGCTCAACCCTAGTACTTTCACTACCAGACCTACAACAACCCTTTGAGATCGAGACAAATGCTTCAGACTCTAGGCCCAACTCTATGAGATAAACCTGGAATTCGCCACCACCTACCAAATTTTGGGTGAAAATGCAGTTGTCAATAATTTCCATCTTCAAGATGGGTTGTTGTGTCGTCTGAGCCATATATGTGTTCCATCAAGTGAGTGAGCGAAGATGATATAGGAATCCCACTACATTTGGGTGGCAGGACACTTCGGCATCGAAAAGACAGTGGTTATTATACAGAAACATTTTTACTGGATGAAACTTTGAAAGGATCTCAGCAAGTATATCAGGTCCTACACTGCCTATGTTATTTCCAAACCGACCACTAAGAAACAGGGCTTGTACACCTCTCTTCCTACTCCTGATAGGCCATGGGAATCCATCTCAATGAACTACATGTTGGGCCTCCCATCCACCAAGCAGGAAAATGATTGTGTTTTTTTGGTTGTTGATCACTTTTCTAAGATGGAAATTCTTGTTTCCTGCAAGAAGATCATCATAGTAGAGGCCACTTCCAAGCTCTTCTTTGAACGAGTCTGGGTACATTTTGGAATCCCACAAACCATTGTCTCAGATTGGGACAATCAATTTCTCAGCACGTTGTGGTCGAATCCTCATATAGATATTTCTAACAAGGTATTGAGCATGTCAAATGAAGATCATATGCAAACATTACGACCCCAGGAAATTGATGTACTAACTTACCCAAACGGGGCCTACATGACTTTTGGCGCTTCATCTCCCAGGGTTAGGTTTTTAGATGTCTAGGGTTTTTCGAAATCCCGTTTATTGTAAAAATTCCTTCAGATATTCATTGTAACCATCTTCTCGTGAATGAGCATAGCTGTCACATCTCTTCTCAGAGATAAGCTGCCACCATTACAACAAGATTGTTTTCTGCTGCATTTTATAGTTTTAGCTTATTTCCTTATTGAATAGAAAATTAGTTTTATTGTATCTTTGTTATTTTTTGTTAAGCACCTGTTAATAATCTGTAGTCATTCTGTTCTGGTCATAAAATCTGGATTACCATATCCTTATTCAATATTGTCATGGAACTATAGTGTATTTATTGGAGGTTGTGATTTGAGTCAATTGTATTGCGAGCATAGGTATTCCTGCCTCGGGGATGGAACATATATTAACATTATTTGATGGTTGTCTGCAACTTCTACCAGGTTCTCCAACTCCATACCCTTTCTTCGAAGAATCTACAAAGTGTTTCAAACATCAACATTCCTCTTCTGACTTCACACTTTTGGAGACAATCTGTTACACATTAAAATTCCTCACTTCTATAGTGTAACAAGTGTCTCACTTTCATTGTCGTAAGTGTCACAAGTATTGCACTTTTATTGTCGCAAGTGTCATAAATTTCTCATTCACTTTTCCTAAGTTTTTCATCTTGAACGACACAATGGAAACACTCGCTACAACCCCTAAAACATGTTAGAAGAAGAATCCACATTAGTTAATAGTCAGAAAAATAGTTTTACCTAGGGAATTACTCATCTTGGTGACCTTTTGGAAGATCAATGCTCCCCTGCTCATACATAGGGAGCGCTAGCACTTCTTTTCCATCTTAGGGAGAGCGTTTTCCACTTTAATGGAGAGTTGAGTTGGTTGAGGGAATATTGGAGGAAATACCACTTTCCTCTAAAGACAACTATGGATGGTTGGGTTAGTTTGGCTTGAATCGAACTCAAGGGATGCATCTAAGGAAGATATCACAACTATTGGATCCATATCCTCAATTAATTCCAAATATACTCAAGGTGGTTGAGCCTCTCAAAGCCTTTAAATAGAGGCATTTCCATGGTGAAAAGGAGGAGAAATCGGCAAAGCATTGTTATTTTGATTGTGGATCTTTCAAGAAAGGGTTGGATGAGGAAGACTTAGAGAGGCTATTGCAACATCATCTGAAAATTATAAGTTTCATTTTGAATTTCTCATTAATATACTTGCCCTATTTGCTTCAAGTATGTGTTTACATGTGCTTGTATATGGTTGTCTTAATCTACATAGATAAATTTATTTTGTCTAATCCATTAGAGTAGGAGATAGTCATTTCTTTCTTTCTATCCATTGCAGGTGTTGTTTGGAGCTCATGGATTGGAGCAACTAGAACAAACGTCGTAAAAGAGGTACATCATACTTCCCCTCTTTCTCTCTTTTTTGATGGAAAAAATGAATCTATAGGAATGGTAGTGTCCAAATGTAATTTTCTATCTTGGTAGAGGGGTCTGTAATCCAAAGGAAAGTTCACCTATCCGCAGGGGAATATTTTTGTTCACTTTTCCAAGGGAAAGTTTACTTGGAATATCATATATCATTGAAGAAAGATATATTCCTCATTCATGCCTCTATTCTCCTATCTCACTCTCCCCCCTTTACATGCCTCAAATGATATCTATGAAGGATTCTATATTCCTACCCATACTTAGAGTCAAAACCCTAGGAAGAGAATCTTCATCATGAGAGAAATCATTAGAGGAGTTTTCATATTTAAAGGTATGAAAAATAATTCATTCCCAAGAATAAATGTTTTTTTACCTTATCCTAGTCTCAAATCCTTATACTTATCATTAACCCTAAAACACCTCTAAGGTCATTTGCTATTTATAGCTTATAGGGTCAACCTTCTTTATCAACAAAATCTAAAATGACATTTTCTGCGTGAGGAAATAATCAATAGTTGTTCTCTGAACATTTACCCAAAATTCTATTTTCAAAACAATTCATCCCCTCCATCCCATTAGCAGTCCCCTTAGTGACTCAAACTTCTTCAGACACCATTGGATAACTTTTGCTATAATTCATTATTAAATCCTTCTCTCCTTCTTTTCCATTATCCAATAAACATTTTTCTAATGCAATGATTTCATTGCTCATTTATTTTATTGAGTTATGATTTGATGTAAAATTTTGTGTCCTTATTCCCTCATGCTTCTCTTGACTTAAGTGGAATTCCTCTCCATTCCTCTTCACATCAAATTTTATCCTCCACCAAAATTTCCTTTAGAAATATTGATTATAATCTTATACAATGTGGCCATAATCTTAGCAATGGGAACACTTGAACTAAATTTTAATATAGTCTATAATTTAAGAATAAACTACATTCCCTACCACAATATCCATTCAATCCAAAAGGCTTTCAATTATCCACCTCAACCAACAGGTTTTCCATCATCCAATAGACACTTGATTTGAAGAATACATCTATGCCATTTGTTTTATATAAATTTTTTCCTACCTCCTTTAATATTTTCAAGACCATGGATCCATAGGTAGTCCGTGTAACTTGGCAAAAATTGGAAAATTATCATAGAGAATTTTGTCCAAAGATCGAAACAAATAGTCCAGGATTTCAAAGAAGAAAAAGTCACCCCCCAATACCATTATCCCTCTAAAATTTTCTTCAAATCCGCCTCAAAATGAAATAGTAATCCAATCCATTCTCTAATTAAGAGATGACAAGTAGGCCCATACCCTAGGGTTTATATCCAAGCCTATGAGACCCAATTATTGAAGGAATTTTCAAACATTTGATGACCAATTTGTTTTTTCTAATGAGTGTTTTCCCTGAATACTCCGAGGTTTTTTCCACCCTCAAATTCTCCCCAAGTACCATTATAACTCTCAACCTTCTTTTCTTCACCAACTGTTTTTACCTCTTTGAATTTGGGACCTCAAATCTATCATGATCAATACTTTCCACTTTTCTCCACTGAAATATTCTAGATATAGAGCCTTTCCTACACATATTAAACCCTAGAAACAATCTTCTAGAACCATAAAGGTTTCTATATTGTTTTAGTTCTAAAGCAAAGGTTGAGTGCTAAACCTAACTTCATTCTTCATTCCAAACAACTTAACTTGAAAAAATAAGATTGGATCCTCATTAACTATCCGTTATTGCCTACACCCTCAATAAACCTACCATGCAATCCATTAGTTGATTTTGTTATAGGTGGACTCCTAACCAAATCAATCATTTAAAAAGTATATATCTAAACTTGCAAGAACTGAGAATAGGCTCAACTCATTCAAGTTTGAAAAATATTTAGAGGTCTTCTATAAAGCAAAAGTATCCCAAGGGACCCAAAACCATGCGCCCATTACAACAACTAAACCGCTTTCGACTTGAATAAACAAATATCATTAACCATTATGGATTTTTAAAATAATCTACCATTTGTGTCTCTACCTCCTCCTTATAGATAGAATTCATCTCGACACCAACAATACAATAAGTTAAAAAATCATTAAAGTTCCAAGATAATATTTTTAATCTGTAAATGTTGTATTATAAATTAGTGCATTGATATGGATGTCATGGCACATCAAGTGATAACAAGATAATACATGAGAGACAAACAAATTGTCAAAATATACATATCATGATGTATAAATTATTTTCCAGAATCATCAATTTATATATTTTGTATCGCATTACTAAGTTGTTTTATTATTCGTATGGTGATTTTTAGTCCCTATTGAAGGCGTAGAGGGACTATAGTGATCGATAATCCGTTGAATTTATATTAGTTTGTCATTTGACTACAATTTTCTGCATACTTTCTAATGTTTGACATAGAGAACTAGAAGCATTATTTTTTATATAATAAAAAAAACTATATATGTGATGATCTGATTTGATGATAGATTTGAGGTCTTATTGCCAACTTCACTATTCCCAATGAATTATATGTTGCCATATCCAAAGTTTTATCATGTACGGTACTTTTTTTATTTTTACTAATCATATTGAAATGTTTAGATATCCAAGGTTTATAGTGATCGATAATTCCAAAGTTTATAAGCTTCTATTGTGATTTATTTTTTTATTTGTGCTATTATTATTATTACTCCTTTGTATTTGTATTGAAATGTATTGACACTCTTTTTGAAGTGATTGAATTGGCCTAGCCTGACGGCTTAAATGCTTACATGATGCGAGGTCCTCAAACAGGCCTGACAACTTAAATGTTTTCATACCGCAAGGCCCTTAGATAGCCTGGCGGCCTTAAATGTTTATCTAAATAGGCTTCTCGAAGTGCATTTTTCCTCAAAATTTTCCATACAATGCTGCAGTGAATTTGGACAATATTGTTGTCCGCCTCCAGTTGAATAGACATTGTATGCTTCATACTTCTTCTAGGATTAGAATGAAATTTCATCATCGTTGAAGCTACATACATTGTTTACCGATTCGATGATGCTTCTTCTTTGTTGGTTCATCGGTTGCTACTTGTTGTTGTTGTTTGATTCAAAATTCGACTTGTGCTTCTATATTTCATCGTTTTGGAGTAAGTTTCCATGCCATAAATTCATTTTATATTCCTTCTTTGTTGTTCATTGTTTGTAGTTTGCAAGTAAGAATTTTTTCTTATTTCTACTGGCATGTTTGTCGTATGTTTTCGGTTCCTTCTGTGCTTCAGCTATAGTTTCGTAATCATTGGATATACATATGTTGTTTTCTGGTTTGATGGTTTTTGCTTGTTTTCTAGTTCGTTGGTTCGTCGATTGCTGGTTGTTTTTGTTTGGCCGAAGTTTATGATTTTGGGGCCCTGGGGCTGCAGTTGGGCATGCTCGTTCTTTCTCGTTGGTTTGGTGTTTGTTGTTTTCTTTTGTTTACTTCGTCTTTGCAGCTTTGGGGTCCTACGTCGATACTTGGAGTTGTATTTTATTATTATTATTATTATTATTTGGGTGCTTTACGGTGTTCAGACCCTACACCCATGAGTGGACATGTGGTTGTGTTATTTGTTGTCTCTAGCGAGGTCAAGATCTGTTCTAATGTAAAATTTTGTTGATACTTTAGTGTTGACATGATAGAAAATAGTGGCATAAAAAATAATTGGACAACTACATGTGCAATTACAATATCCATTGTTTTTTTGTTAAAATAAAACATGTGCAAGATCCACTTATAAACCATGTATGGTGAATGTTCCCATATAAAAATACATGTTCTTTATCCTCTACACATACTCGTGTGACCATGATACAATTTGTATTGTACTTGAGATATGATATGTACAACAAAGAGAGTGAAAAATTATATTTCCATGTCTGGAAGCATATCTGGATACTTTGCCACGAAAAACCAAAATATATTGGCTATGGCGATGCACTTTCTTAATATTTTGTGGCTTGTAATATATTTTGGGCAGGTAAAAAGTTTATATACTTACATCCATGGATGGAGAAAAGAAAAGGTGCATGTTTCTTCCTATCTTTTATTATATTCTTTGATTGTCATTTACTGTATGTACATATTACTTGTTATCTGGTGCATACCAGCTTCCATTCATGTACATTTTCTTTTGTGTGTTCCCACATTCAAACAAACAAAATAGCTGGAGAAAATGATGAAGTCTTGACTATAGCGGTTGAAGAGGAGATACAAAGGTGCATGATTGTACTGTTATTTCATATTCGGTTGTTTTGTATTTCATTTATTGTCTATATGTGTGTTCACCTAGTTTATTTTATGTATATGTTATGGACCTTCCTACATAATAACTTATCTTCATTACATGTCTTCCTGCATACTAACTTCCTTGATATCCATTGTATTTTTCTTGCATTGCTACATTTAAACAAACATAATATATGGAGAGGACGATGGACTCTTTGGCACAAATGTAGACGAGGAGTTACAGAGGTGCATATTTGTACTCTTATTCCATATTCCAGTGTTGAGTATTACAATTATTGTCTATGTATTTGTTGTGCTTGTTCCACTGCTTTGCACCTTTTCTTTTCTTTTCTTTTTTTATTTACCCCCTTGTATGTATATGCTATGTATATTTTTGCTTATTCTCATGTGAATTGTATTTTGTTTGTTGTTACATTGAAATAAATAGAATTGTTTTTCTTTCTTTTACATGTCTTTCTACCTTGAACTTGCCTTCATGTCCATTGTATATTCAACGTTTCTACCTTGAAATAAATAGGTTGGTTGGACAGGAAGATGAATTCTTCTATGCAACATCAAAGGGTTTTGTGGTACAATCTTCGAAAAGGTATACCAACTGTGCTAGTAAATTAAATATACAAAGTGAGTGGGGGCATATAATATTATACTAGAAAACAATGACTTGGAAGCAATGGGCCTTTGTGCCCTCCCCATTTCTACTTTTTCCATTTTCTATTATCCCTTTTGATTTCTAATTTCTCTGCTTAGTGGTATTTCTGAAAATTCCTTGGTGCATGGGTTGGCAGATTCACGGTTTCACATTTATGGTCATGTTTCTACCTTATTCCAGACTTACCCGCTTTGTCGATTACGATTGTCGGGATGGCGGGTTCAAGATTTCTCCCATGGATTTTGAGGTTCCGCGATATACATATTAGTCGTCATGCCTCGCCATGATGCCCTATTTACTGTTACACATTTTTCCATTCAAAAAATAAGAGGCATACAATTTGACCCTCGGGTCCTTATGTTTCCTGAGTATCCCTCGACACCCTATTTCGCATTCCATCTCCTTCCACCCTGCATGTGACATTAAGAACTGTTATGTGAAGTATACAATGCATATGCTTTTTTATTCTTTCTGATGTTCATCTACACATGCTTGCATTAGAAATAGTTGGAATACTGACATGGCCATCAATAGTCATTCATCCCGGACATCAACAGACTGACAAGGCCAAAGGTAAAGATGCATACATTATGTTCCTAGTATTTTTACCAAACACATATCTTCATCTATTTATTCATCTATGGCATGGTGAATATGTTGACTTCATCTGCAATACATTCTTTGCAGTTCACAAGAAGTATAAAAAAGTACAAGAAAGACATCAAACATAGCCCAGGTTCCACAGACTAAGAGGTGTGGTTGCAAAAATATGGCTCCATAATTAATCAAAGCTATGTGTCTACTTGTAAATTTATGTTAGGAAAAAAAGAAAACAAAAAAATAATGCATACTACCATTCAGTTTACTTTTCCTGTTCAAAAATTGTCACTGGGTCTAGACTTGTAACACCCAAAGTATTATCAATAGAGGGCTTGACCAGCCGCTGAACTGGACAAGTATTCATCGGGGACATAATGGTCGTCTATAGCACCTACTTAGACAAGGAAAACAAAACTAGATCCATTATGCGTGTTGACATGACAAACAAGGAGGCCATGATGAAAGTCACACTGACTATTCCTACACAACTTGTCCAGAAACATGCAGAAAAGATATTTCCAGGTAATGGGATATCCATTACAAATTTTAATATATTGCCCAAAATAGGATATGACCGTGGTGACTATTATTGGATTATTTCTCTCAATGAAACAAGTATTGTGGAAAAAATTCTCGTTGTTTGTTCAGAATATCGTTTCGTCTCGGACGCAACTATCAGCCAACTTGCACAGAGCAATGACATTTACCCAATCAGAACCATTGGAGCATTTGTAACACTGCTGAGAAAACTTGGCTCACAACACATTCTCCATATAAAATATGGAGAGTCGAACAATGACAAGGAAATGGTACCATTCTCCATATCCAATTTTGTCATTTACTTTCACATGTGCATGTATCTTGATTAAGTTACACAAATATTGCATTGTTCCATGTTGCAGCTGCAATTGTTTGATACCTATTCAAATTTATTTTCGTCAATGGAACAACAATTTCATAAAGGGACATTTCCACTTATTCTCTTCAAAAATATAACAAAGAAAAGGGATGTTAGAGAAAGGATATTTCGCACAACCCAAGAAACATTTGTAATGGAGTTGTGAGCAGACATAGTATAGGATCTAAGGAAACTAACTATCTCTACAACTATTGTGCATATACATCTACATAATCATCCTCGCTTTGCTCATACAAATAGCCTTCACCAAATTTTTGTTGTTTGTTTGTTTGTTTTGTTGTTGTTGTTTTTTGGGGGGGGTGCAGTTGTGTATTATATTATTCAGTGTATTAATTCAAATGCTCGTGTTTCTAGGTTGAAGGTGTTTTAGTTTCATCGAATGCGTACTCGACCCCCTTTGATCTTGTATGTGCGAAATGAAACTATCCTGCTTCTTCTTCTGCTTTGATAAGTGATGATACGATTGATTTTCTACGATGCAATGAAAAATATCCATATATATATGGACATTGCCTCAATGCTACCATCCAAACCGTGGGCAACACAACTGTGCATTGTACAATTAGGAAGCCTCTGTTACAATATGTGCTTCCTGGGTTAGCAGAATTTTCATATAAAGCATACCTACAGAAAAAGGCAAGCAGTTTCTACATGCTGCATGAATTTTGGATACACAACAAATTTATCTTAAATGAGGACAATGCAATATTTCATATCGGTTGAAGAAAAGAAAAAAGAAAAAAACAAGAAAAAAAGTAATATCAAGCTTTGGAAGGAAACAAAAATATCTCATGTGTCTCTGTAATATTTATTCAACACCTAGATGAATGTTCGTCAGACTTGAGTACTTGAGAATCTAATTACAAATGCAATCGATGTTGTTATTTTGATGTTTTCTTGCATCTCCCAGTAAGAAGTTTGCAATGTGTCTCTGCAATATTTATTTAACACCCAGGTGAATGTTTGTCGGACTTGAGTACTTGAGAATCTAATTACAAATGCAATTGATATTGTTATTTTGATGTTTTCTTTCATCTCCCAGTAAGAATTTTGCAATGTGTCTCCGCAATATTTCTTCAACACCCAGATGAATGTTCATTGGACTCGAGTACTTGGGAATCCAATTACAAATTCAATCGATGTTGTTATTTTGATGTTTTCTTACCTCTCCTAGTGAGGATATTGCATATTTGTTTTGGTGTGCAAATAAAAGAAAAAAAACATGGTGAGTGGTTGTTTCTTTGATGGAGGATCCTGCACGTTTTTTGGGTGCCCAAGTTCGACAATTGTTTTTCAACTATTTAGCCATGATAGAATTTCTACAATTTTCTTTCGGGTGCCGAAATAAAATAAAAATGTCTCCAATTATACATTTATGGTATGGTATCTACATTTTCTCGATTCCCTAATTGAAAAAAAAAGGAACTCGGCATGGATTGAAACATTAGATTGATATATTCAGAGCTCGCTCTTTAGATTGTACGTGCATAAGATTGTTCGGTCCAAAAATGATATCAAATTGTTTGATGCAAAGGTTGATGTGTGCTACTCTATGGAACCTTGTGGGATCTTTATTTCGCTCTGTTTGGAGTTTACTTGGTTCTTGGTTGTATTATTCGTCTATCAATTTGTATATTGCGGAACTGCGAGTGTTCTTTGGAGGACACAGAACAATAGAATTGCAATTCTTTTGTTAGTCAGCCCACAAGTCCGCCTGTCAATTTGTATAGTGCGGAAATCTGGGTGTTATTTGTAGGACACAGAACTATAGAGGACATGATTTTCCCTTTAATATATAACATATGTGACGCAAATGTAGTATGCGACTCGTTTTAGCACTTTTCCTTGATTGATGAACTTGGTAAAATTAATCTCCTGGAATAATTTGAAATAAACGAATATATACTATACAAAGTCCAATGGAGCTATCATATCAACAAGAGGCCCTTAAAATTCAAATTGGTCGTTGTTATACTTGCGGTGATAGAATTTAAAAAAACTTTGTTTTGTTTACTTAATTTTTTTTTAAATAAGAGATTTAACATCCTTTAATAATTTTATGTAATTAAATTGTACAATATCAATATTTAATATTAATAATTTAGTATTTGAAAATAATGTTTTTAGATAATGTTAGATGGTTGATAGGGATCACCATCCGTAAAAAATTGCAATCTTGAGCCCACCAGCCCTGAAGTCTGTCTGTCAATTTGTATATTACGGAACTCTGAGTGTTGTCTGGAGGAAATGGAACAATAGAAGTGCAATGTTGAGCCAGCCAACCCGCAAATTCACCTGTCAATTTGTGTATCACGAAACTCTGGGTGCTATTTGTAAGGCACAGAACAATAGAGGCCCAATTTTGAGCCTGCCAACCCGAGAACCCGCGATCCAAAAATTTGAAATAAACAAATATATACTATGTGAAGTCCAATGGAGCTATCATATCAACAAGAGTCCCTTAAAATTCAAATTGTTCGTTGTTATACTTGCGGTGATAGAATTTAAACAAGCTTTGTTTTGTTTACTTTATTATTTTAAAAACAAGAGATTTAACATCCTTTAATAATCCTATGTAATTAAATTGTACAATATCAATATTTAATATTAATAATTTAGTATTTGAAAATAATGCTTTTATATAATGTTAGATAGTTGATGGGGATCACCATCCGTAAACAGTTGCAATTTTGAGCATGCTAGCCCTGGAGTCTGTCTGTCAATTTGTATATCACAGAACTCTGAGTGTTGTTTGGAGGATACGAAACAGGTAAAGTGCAATGTTGAGCCAACCAGCCTGCAAATATGCCTGTCAATTTGTATATCATAGAACTCTGGGTGATCTTTGTAAGAAACAAAACAATAGAGGCCCAATTTTGAGCCAGCCAACCCAAGAACCCGCGATCCAAAAATTTGAAATAAACGAATATATACTGTGCGAAGTCCAATGGAGCTATCATATCAACAAGGGGCCCATAAAATTCAAATTGGTCGTTGTTATACTTGTGGTGATAGAATTTAAAAAAACTTTGTTTTGTTTACTTCAATTTTTTTTTAAATAAGAGATTTAACATCCTTTAATAATTTTATGTAATTAAATTGTACAATATCAATATTTAATATTAATAATTTAGTATTTGAAAATAATGTTTTTAGATAATGTTAGATAGTTGATAGCGATCACCATCCATAAAAAATCACAATCTTGAGCCCGCCAGCCCTGGAGTCCGCCTGTCAATTTGTATATCGCGGAAATTCGAGTGATGTTTGGAGGAAACTGAACAATAGAAGTGCAATGTTGAGCCAGCCAGACCGCAAGTCCACCTGTCAATTTGTATATCGCAGAACTCTGGGTGAGATATTTGTAGGACACATAACAATAGAGGCCCAATTTTGAGCCCACCAGCCCGAGAACCTACGATCCAAAAATTTGAAATAAACGAATATATAATGTGCGAAGTCCATTGGAGTTATATTATCAACAAGAGGCCCTTAAAATTCAAATTGGTCGTTGTTATACTTGCGGTGATAGAATTTAAAAAAGTTTTGTTTTGTTTACTTCATTTTTTTTTAAATAAGAGATTTAACATCCTTTAATAATTTTATGTAATTAAATTGTACAATATCAATATTTAATATTAACAATTTAGTATTTGAAAATAATGTTTTTAGATAATGTTAGATAGTTTATAGGGATCACCATCCGTAAACAATCGCAATCTTGAGCCCACCATCCCTAGAGTTTGTTTGTTAATTTGTATATTGTAGAACTCTGAGTGTTGTTTAGAGGACACGGAACAATAGAAGTGCAATGTTGAACCAGTTATCTCGCAAGTCCACTTGTCAATTTGTATATCATGGAACTCTGGATGATATTTGTAGGACACAGAACAATAGAAGCCCAATTTTGAGCCCGCCAGCACGAGAACCCGTGATCCAAAAAGTGGCTAAGTATGGAATGAGGGATCTGTATGTGCTCTATAAAATCTCATGTCCATACTTTATAAAAGTACATATTTAGTATGTATTATTCATTTTTCGGAAAAAAAAAATTGGGTGCGGAAGTTAGCGAAGTCACGTCTTCGGATTTCCACTTACTTTTATATCACCAGGCCAACCAACCACTTCCCCGTTTAATATTGTAAAAAGTTTTTGGATCATGGGTTTCCAAATAGGTAGGTTACCGGATAGGCGGGTTCAACATTGTGTTTCCATTGTTCCGCTACCTCCAAATAGCACCTGATTTTCTACGATCTACAAATTAGCAAAAAAATTGAATTAAAAGAATATATACTATGTGAAGTCTAATGGAAAAATCATATGAATGAGAGGACATTAAAATTCAAATTCGTCATTGTTATACTTGCAGTGAATCTAACAGTACAAAAACTTTACTTAAACATCCAAAAATCGATTTTCTTGTAAATGTTTTACACTTCTCTTATACAAACAGATCCTGGAAACTATAAACATCACTCGTTGTATCTATTCCTTGATTGAATAACCTTTTAACATGTTTAATGCACTTCATACTTACTGTTAAAACCACCAATGGGGATTTCTTACAACAATTCCCTCTTCCAAAAATTTCCATCTTCTTTCTTTTTTGCCCTCTACTTTCCCTTTCTGGTTACTTACTCATTTTTAGGAAAATCTCTAGGTGCGGGATTTGGCGGATACACGTCTTCAGATTTCCATTGTTACTTTTATATCACCAACCCAACCAACTTCTTCCTCGTTTCATATTGAACAAACTTTTTGAATCGCAGGTTTCCACATAGGCGTGTTCAACATTGCGTTTCCATTGTTTCGCTACCTTCAAACAACACCTGGACTTCCGCAATTTACAAATTAGCAAACAAATTCCCCTTCATCTCGTTTTCTTTCGCTTTATGTTTACTTGGTCCTTTTTCCAAATGTCTCATGCTTTTATATACATCACCCGGAGTTTTGAAATATACAAATTGCCCTCTCAACATTGCGCTTCCACTATTCCCCTACGTACAAACAACACCCAAAATTCTGCAATATACAAATTTACGGTCAAAATCTGTCACTGAGATACAATTTGATCATCGGCCCCTCAGGTATCCTCGGTATATCTTGTTGTTAGGTTATGAAAAAGGTATAAATATCTTCCTTTTTCCCACATTTCATGATATCATCTTGATTGACTTTTTGGTTATTTAGAAGCAAATAGGATAGAAAATGGATAATATACTCTTTAGCGTTGTTGTTGGAGATTAGATTACATAGATCCTAAATATGATTGGAATTGACTGGTTTTATTGCAAGATTGGTTAAATATTGTCAAACCCAATATAGCAAGGGGAATCTTGAAGATGCGCAAGCTATAGGAGGTTGAAGACTTTATGGTGCAAAGCAGTTTTAAAGATAATTGAGTTACTTATTGTAATAGTAAAGCAATCCTAAGGATCTCTCGATCCTCGGGATAGCTTAATTTACCCAGATTATTGTAACATATAACGGGTAAATAGATCTTGAAAAAAAAGAGAAGAATTGCACTCAAGAATAGAGAATATAGAACTGCTATGTGTTAGTTGTTTTTGTAAAAATGTTGTACCGGCTATGAAATCAATAGAAGCCTCGAGGAATTTTTCCATTTTTATATACTGAGTTTCAAATAGCAGTGCTTATAAGGACCGAGGACCCAATCTGAAGGAGCTACTGTTCGATCTATAATTGTATCAGTTCAAATTCTGTCTTATGATTCAATTATCTTTTATAGTAGTTAACAAATGCATAAATGTGTTAATGATTTCATGTCAATTGCAAGAAATAGATATTCCCTGAAGCATTAATTGATTGTTGTTCCAATTCCTATTACTAAGATTTGATGCATGAAGGTTCCTCATAAGTTCACATCTGTTGTTCCTTTCATAAGTTTACATTTACTGTTCCTTTTACTTAGGTTACATTTGTCGTTCCTTTTACTTAGGTTACATTTTTCGTTCCTTTTACTTAGTTTACAATTGTTGTTCCTTTTCGCTAGAATATAGTTGTTGTTACTTTAAATAGAAATATGATTGCCATCTCTTTTTAGTTAGATTACATTCCCCGTTCCTTTCCATAGAAGGAGTAATTCACCTTTTTCTTTTCGGCAATTTTGATTCATAATGATAGTAATTTCTACAAGTCTTTATCTAGATTCAATTACTGCTCTTAGAATGAATTCAATAGATTAGCTAGTTCCTTTCATTTTGCACACATTTAGATTTCAATCTCTAGAATCTTTAATGAATGTTTGAGGAACTTGATTGTTGATAAACTCAAATCTTCTTTCACTACACGATTCTAGCCTCTATAAGCTATATGCATAGACTTTTTCGATATTCTTTGAGATAAAGACGAATCCTCGAGTTGATAAATTAATGTTAAACTAAGGTTGTTTTTAGACATCTTTAGAGCCCAACATTTTGGCACCGTTGTCGGGGAAGAATGTCAAATGTAGCATAGATTGTGCCTCGGGAGGATGAGGTATTGAAGATAGAAGGTAAGAACCTACACAGGCTATAAGTAAGATTCTTATACCAGCGCCTACCTCCAGCTGATTCATTAAGAGGTTGCATAGGTATTTTTTTCTTCCTTTCTATTTTTGATTTTTCCCTTTTTGTTGTGTGAAGTGTGTATGACTAAGAAGAAATATCTTGAAAAACCAAAGCCTCCACCAAAAATTACCAAAGCCCAGGGCTCGGTTCTCCCTGGAAGAATCACTTTCATAGACGACATCATCTGAAAAGCAGAATCTCAAGCTTCGGTTGGACCTAGAAAAGGATCTACCCGAATCCCTCAGGTGGTAGCTTCACCAACTGCAGCCCACACCGAGATTCATAGAAAAACTGAAGGGACTGATCTAAGTTTTTAGAGCACAGATCTTCCACCCTTCACCCCTTTAGGAGAGAGAAACTATTGTAATCTGGAGGAAGGAGAAGGAGAAAGTAGTGGGATAACTAAGATAGGCCCAACACCTGATCCTGAATCTCTTGCGAAAGAAGAAGGCATATCCAAAATCCCAGATAAAGGGAGTGAAATCAAATCCCCCAGAGGATCAGATAACCAATCAATTCAAATAAAATATCTGGATCAAGAAATCCCTAAATATTTATGGCATATTTTCGATCAAATGGCACAACCAAATCCACAACGTCCCTAGACTTCCACTTTGGAATATCCGATAATTTATCCAATCGTCAATGCCCCCATGAAGGCTATTCCCCTACAGAACTTGCCAACCTTTCCTGGATTAATATCAGAAGACCCAGATGCATTCTTATTTCAATTTTATGTCCTATGTAGAGGGTACGATTACACCTCTGAACCCCAGAAATTAAAATTGTTCCCCTCCACTTTGAAAGGAGAAGCTCTATGCTGGTTCATGGGATTAGGGGGAGGAACTATAAACTCATGGGATGAGATGAAACAAGCCTTCTTGAAAAAATATCAGGATTATTGCAGAACCAGAGACTTAAAAGATGAAATCTTTCAAATGACAGTGAAAGAAAATGAATCATTAGAAGAATATGTAGAGAGATTTCAATATAATTTACAAAGCTCACCATATGGCATGCTACCAGGGGAAGTACTTAAGGCAACTTTGATTAAAGGTATGAAATATGAATGGGTATAAATGTTGAATTTAATGGGGAAAGGTGACATTTATGAAGAAACTTATGATAACATTGTCCTATTGTGCATCAGTTGCTCAAGAGGAAGTTCACGGACCAGATCAGGGATGCGTACCCCCCTCACTAGAAGTAGCAATATTACCAGTGGGGGTGTTACTCGAGATGAAGTTGGTAATCTCTTAAAAAACTTTAAACATATATTTTGAGCACTCTGACTACACAATTGGATGTGTTGCAGGCCAAACAGAAAAAAATGGAAGTAGAGAAAACGTTAGCCATATTCTGCCACAGATGAAGAAGAAAACATGGTCCAAGGCATTTCCCTTTGGACACAGTCTGAGTTTGTGCTATCTATGCCAAGGACCATGATATGGAACAATTCCCATCACTTCTTGGACTGAAAGTTGTCTTTAGGGAAGCAGAAGAAGAAACAAAACCATTGTATCTGATGGCTCAGAGTCGTCAATGGCAGAATCAGCCTCCAAATACATTGCAGGACCCTTCCTCTTTCTTCTCCGAATAGTATAAACAACAACAAGCTCCTGGTAGCACATGGCAGGGTCAGCCGTTTACTAATCAAAACTAGCAACCCCAGTAATATCCACCTGCAAATCCCACTTGGAAAAACCAGCCCGCTGTAATCCTTGCTTGGAAGAATCAGTCAACTACAACTTCTACTTGGCCTAACTCAAAATATCCCACCTCATCCTTGGAAAACTCCAATAACAACATTTTCCCTTCACAATGGCCCAACATGACTGCCCAAAACCCAAATTGGAATCAGAATTGGTAGTGCCCCGTGGGGATAAACAATCAACCCATGGGGATGGCCCCTCAAACTCAACCCATGTTACAAGCCCCATTTCAATTTTCCCAAAATCCACAATCTCAATTGTGCCCTCAACTAACATCCCAACCACACCCAAATCCAAATAATAGACCAGCTCAACTCGCCCAGATTATGGGAAATGGAGAAGAAGAGATCATCTCGGTAGGGTGCAACAAACTATGATTAAGGTCGGGATGAATAATCTCTCCTGAAGAAAATGGCGTTTTTCAAGGGAAGGAGAGTGAAAAACAACCAGCGATAACACCTTCGACTATGGTAATAATAGAAGAAATCGAGAAGGGGGGAAACACAGTCGAATCACAAGATCCGAATAAGGGTGCAACACCCTCCCCTCCGTTCCCTAAAAGATTGATGATAGAAAAACTGATCGTATATCCCAACTTTGACCTTGTAGGGGAAATCAAGAATTTATGTATCAAGATTCCACTCCTGCAAGCTCTTCAGGACATCCCAATCTATGCAAAAAAAATCAAGAAGCTATGTGGGAAAAAACCCGTCAGAAAAATTAAAAATCCATCATCAACAGTCCGCATGGTAGGATCCTTATCTGATCTAATTTTAGGTAGACAAGAACCAGTTAAATATGCAGATCTGGGGAATCCCATAGTAACAATTCAGATCCAGGGCTTCTCTTTTCCCAATACACTAGTTAATTTAGGAGCATCCATCAACATTCTGATTATGGAAACTTGCAATACCCTGGGTTTTAACTCCTTCGAACCCATAGCAATAATTTTGCAGTTGGAATATCGATTGGTAGTTCAACCAGTTGGCACATTACATGATATAGCCATCTCCATCGAATATTGGGAATATCCAATGGACTTCCTCATCATCAACCCAAGAGGTGGACTTGAAGGGCATCCATTGATATTGGGTAGGCCATGGATTTCCACAGCAGATGTGTACATAGGATGTCGAACAAGAAATATGACAATAACTAGAGGGGGTATCACGAAGAACCTCATTTTATTTCCTCCTGCTAAACCAAGTCCAACTTTCATATATCCACAATTGTGACCACCATGATACCCAGAGAGGGATTTACGAGCCCCTCTTGCACAGGAAGAAGCCCTCAAACTTAAAAACCAGCTAGAGGATGATGTAATCAGTGGGTTTATCAATAATTCGGCCACCATGAGCAACCCGACCTACCAGATGCTCCAAGTCATTCTAGACTGTAAAGCACAAGGGAACCTGCTGGAAGATTTAATGGAACAACAAATTCCAACTACAGTTGTTCATAACATCAAACCCGTCGAGATCGCACCCGGGAGGCCTTTAAACATCAATTCCAATTTAGATGAACAATAGTAGAAAAAGATAATTCATGTCCTCTTCAAATACCAACAAGATTTTGCATGGGAATATTATTATATGAAAGGTATTGATCCACAACTCTGTACACACCACATCTATGTTGAAAAAGAAGCTCGGCCTATCCAACAGCCACATAAAAGATTAAATCCTCACCTCAGGGATATCGTTAAAGAAAAATTACAAAAATTGTTGGACATAAATTTTATATATCCTATCTCAGATAGTCAATGCGTTTCCCCATTAATGATCGTCTCAAAGAAAAATGGGAAATGGCACATCTGTGTTGACTACAGGGAACTTAACAAAGCCACTCAAAAATACCACTTCCCTTTTCCTTTCATTGACCAGGTCTTGGATACTTTGACATGAAAGAAATTATTTTCTTTCCTAGATGATTTTAGTGGGTACAATCAGATTCAGATCACCCCAGAATATCAAGATAAAACTACATTCACATACCCCTGGGGCACTTTTGCATACAGAGTATTACCCTTTGGACTTTGTAACGCTCCATCCACTTTTCAAAGGGCCATTCTGAGCATATTCAACAATCTGATCAGCGAAGGACTTGAAGTCTATATGGATGATTTGACTCCTTATGGCGACAACTTCGATCAAGCACTGAATAACCTAGAGAAAATACTAGAGCAATGCATTGCGACCAGGTTATGTTTAAGCCACGAAAAGTGTCACATGATGATGACAAAAGGTGTGGTACTAGGGAATTATATCTCTGCAGATGGAATTAGGGTAGACCCATCAAAGATAGAGGTAATCCTTAATCTACCTACACCACACACACAAACTGAGGTACGTAGTTTCCTTGGCGCTTTAGGATACTATCGTAGGTTTACGGAAAAAATTTCAAGAACCGCTACACCTTTACATGCTTTGACTAGTAATGTATAATTTCAGTGGTCTAACAGGTGTGATGTGGCATTTTCAGGACTCAAAAACATAATCTCAATAGCACCAGTGTTGAGGAGGCCAAATTGGAAAAAACCATTCCACATCTCCACCGATGCATCAGATATTTCCATAGGCGATATCCTCAGATAGGAGGAGGAGAAGAAACCTTATGCCATTTATTTTATTAGCAAGAATCTTAATCCAACAGAACTTAATTATACAGTAACAGAGAAAGAGTTTTAGTTTTTATACATGCCATCAATAAATTTTGTCATTATATAATAGGTTGTCCGGTCATTCTGTATACTGATCATTCTGTTATCAGATATCTGGATAATAAACCAATTACTAATGGACGGGTCACTCGATGGTTGTTATTATTTTAGGAATTTGATATCACCATCAAAGATCGACCCGGGAGATAAAACCTTGTTGCAAACTTCCTATCTCGCATACCCAAAATTGATGACTCCTTAACAGTTGAAGATCGATTTCTAGATGAGCATCTATTTGTCGTTACTGCAAAGCCACCTTGGTACACTGACGTGGAAAATTACCTGGCAGAAGGAAGATTATTGGCACATATTTCATCTAAGGAAAGAAAACTGAACGTCCAACGTAGCGCACGATTCTCCTGGATCAGCGAATATCTCTTCCATACAGGAGCTGATCTCCAGATCCGCAGATGCATACGAGATGAAAAAATCTATGACATATTAAAAGTTGGACATGATGAGCCCTATAGTGGACATTTTGTAGATCGTGGGACTGGACACAAAATTCTCCAGATGGGCTATTATTGGCCCTCGATATTCAGATATGTGAAGAAATACGTCCAAACCTGCGATAGTTGTCAATGGATGGGAAAAATAGGTCAGGATGATGAAATTCCTTTGAAAGCACAAGTAGTCGCGGAACCAATTGAGAGATGGGCACTAGACTTTGTTGGCCCCTTCAACCCAAAGTCAAATCAGAAGGCCTATATTGTAGTCACAATGGACTACATGATTAAATGGGTAGAGGCAAAAGCCTTGCCAAATGCAACAAAAGAAGTAGTCATCAAATTTATTTTCAAATTATTCGTATGCTATGGACTACCAAGAGAGGTAATTACTAATGAGGGGTCACAATTTACAACTCATAGAATCACCACCACCCTGGATAATTATCATATCAAACACAGAATTACTTCTCTGTATCATCCACAAGCAAATGGGCAAGTGGAAAGCACCAACAAAGTCCTAGAGGTAATCCTAACAAAGATTGTCTCAACAAAAAAACATAATTGGGCTTTTGAGCTCCCAAATGCCTTATGGGCTTACCACACAACATGGCATAATACCACTGGCTACTCTCCTTACCATTTAGTCTATGGAAAAGAACCAATATTCCCAATCAAGTTTCAAATCAAGACTCTAAGGATGGCCCAGGAAATTGGACTAGATCTTACAAAAGCATATAAATATTACCTTCAACAACTAAATGAATTGGATGAATCATGCCTGCCTTCTGTAGAGCGCACAACCATTATTCATAAATAGAGAACGACCTAGCACGATAAGCATATAAAAAAAAATATTTAAAAAAGGAGACTGGGCGCTCCTCTATGATTCCAGATTTCAGGATTTTCCAAGAAAATTACAGACACGGTGGCTAGGACCATACAAAATCAATGAATTCCATGATAATGGCACAGTTACGGGTCCAGATCTCCATTTTGGGTCAATGGACACCGGTTACGACTCTATCACCAACCGCCCTCAAAAGAATATTTCTACCAAGAGGTAAGTAAGGACCATACTGTTCAAATTTTGGCTAGCTGGGAAGGTAATCTAGCCACCCCAACTCCATAAATGTTGAAATCTATTGACACTATACATACTGTATATAATTTTGTTTTTTGTAGAATTTTTTTTTTTTTTTCGACAGTCATTCAAGAAAATCAAAACTAGGGAGGGTAACTGTGATGAACTCAATTAGCACTCTTTTTCTGTTTTGAACTCCTGCTTCATCTCATTACCCATACCCTGTCTTCCGCAGAGAAATGAATGTTTCATGATTCAGTAGCAACAATTGGGCAACTATAATGAAATTTATAACATTAACAAACCATCCATTACTTAATTTTGAAATAAACCAACTCATAAATGAATTTAGTTGATGAGGAATCAACCTTTAATTCAAACAAAATACATTACCAGGTTTTTACAGATTCAGATGGTTAAGAATGGAACAATTGTTGTTCCTTTTGCATGCCTGTAGTTCCTTTGAATGGAACAATTGATGTTCATTTTGCGCGCCTGCTATTCCTTTGAATGGAACAATTGTTGTTCCTTTTGCATGCCTGTTGTTCATTTGAATGGAACAAATGTTGTTCCTTTTGCGCCCCTGTTGTTCCTTTGAATGGAACAATTGTTGTTCCTTTTTCATGCCTATTGTTCCTTTGAATGGAACAATTAATGTTCCTTTTGTGTGCCTGTTGTTCCTTTGAATGGAGCAATTGTTGTTCCTTTTGCGCGCCTGTTGTTCCTTTTGCATGTTTGTTGTTCCTTTGAACGGAACAATTGTTGTTCTTTTTTTTGCACACCTATTGTTCATTTTTCCGTTCCTTCCTTGCTGATAAAATGATAAACCTTTCCCTTGGGGTACAACTTTCACCAAAATAATTTTCATCAGCATTATTTCTGACGATCCATCATTATTTTGTGGACTATCTCCCATACCTTATCAAATTGCTTTTTGGATCACTTCCTTCGAAATATCTTAAACCTTGTTCATAATCTGTAACCACCATAATTTGTTTCTTTTCCCTTATACATTACTCTTAAATGATACCTCACATTTATAATTAATAAAGAATATGGAGCACACTTTTACTTGGCATCCTTACACTTCTTTATGCCATCCCTTACTCTTAAGGAGTAGATGAGCCTCCCTTCATACACTTCAAAAAAAAAAAAAAAAAACTTCTTTCTTTTGCCACAAAGAATAGGGGGTCTCATTATGAGCCAACCTACCATGATCATAGGATAATAACCTAAGTGACATTCCCACTATGGCTACCACACCAGGGAAATGGCCTTTGACATTCTCTTTTGTTAAAGGACAAGAGGTCTCATCATGAGCCGACTTGTTCACTTAAGTTACACTCTAGTGAGTGGCATTATCATCATCT
>JZKD02S1592565.1:294568-309159 GCA_000966675.3 Picea glauca
ATCATGAGCCAACCTACCATGATCATAGGATAATAACCTAAGTGACATTCCCACTATGGCCACCACACCAGGGCAATGGCCTTTGACATTCTCTTTTGTCGAAGGACAAGAGGTCTCATCACGAGCCAGATTGTTCACTTAAGTTACAATCTAGTGAGTGGCATTATCACTATGGCTACCAAACCAGGATAATGGTCTTTTTGGAAAAGATGATTCAAACAAGTATCAAGGATAGAGGCTCATCTTCAGGTTAAAAGGAAACCCTATTGAGGCTATGGATGCCTGCTGGCAACAGTGGCTCTGCCTATGGTATGGAAGTTACCTTAAACACCAAGTTTCTATGTCTCTCTAGATTTCCTTCACTCAATAACGAGGCTATCATTTCGGTTGTATTCAATAACATAGAAAAGTAACAACATTATGATATGTGGGATATTATTTAAATGAACAGATTTAATTTATTCGGTGCATGTATCCTTAAAGAATTCTTTTGAGCATAGGTATTTTCAATTCCACAAAAGTGGACTAACATTTAATGATTATCGTTAAATATGTTGTTTAAACATAAATCATTAATCCCCATTGGTGGCCACCATACAATCATTACTTTTCACCATCAATACCTAAAATCATTACTCTTCCCTATGCTGATGGTCGAGGTCGACCTTTCTATTAATAAGGGGAGTGGATGCTCGACACACTTCTCGATCCAGATAGTAATGATTGTAATAAATACCTTCATTTAGATACATTTGTTGTCTCTGATATTTTCTATTCTCGGTAATTTTTCCTCCAAAGACGGTCTAACCACGTCTCCTACCAGGAACGATAGTCATCCATATTTTCTCACAAAATGGGTGGCAGAGGTGTGCACAGGGAACCTACTTTACTAAAGCTTACAGAGCAAGCGAGAGACATCCTGCATCAGCTAGGGTGGATGGATTACTTCAACTAGATACAAGGATATGACACGAATGTCACACTTGAATTCTTTCATAATCTGTAGGGGGAAAACTCTATGGTGCGGGGCATACAAATATCAGTCATCCCAGAAATCTTAGCAGAGGTCAAAGGCCTCCCTAATATGGGCATTCAGTGGACAAGATGATACACATCATTGAAGGAAGTTGTGGAAACCTTCACAGACCCTAGGGAAGAATTGAATAAGAAAGGAAAATGACTCAACCCTAGTACCCTCAGAGAACCATGGAAGGAACTTGCAGGGGTAATTCAACGATACATCACTTGTGATGGATGATATGATGTAATTTGACCTTGCCACCTCAAATTGTTGGCATATTTAAAACAACGGTTAGTACTTAATCTACCTTTCTTTCTGAATGCCATATTACATGAGGTTGCTCTTAGAACACAAAAATCCAAGGACCATGTTACTGTTATCAGCCACCACAGATTAGTTAAATTGATAACAATTAAAGCACTGAGTCAAACTTAATTGACCCGGGATAACCTAATTGAGGCCAATATACCTCCACAACTAGAGCAACCTGAAATATTCCATGAAGAACCACCACAAGAAATCGAAGATAGATAGGTAGAGGAGACTACTACCCAAAGAGAAACCCTATCTCCTCAAACTGAAGCTGAGGTAGACCCTACCAAAATCACAGAGGAACCAGACCTCACAAACACAGACATTAACAAAAAAGAGGAAGAGAACAACAATTACCCCTACAACAATCATTTAGACAAGGAGAAGAAGAAAACGAATCCAGAAAACAACTAAAGCAATTCAAGATACAACAAAATAGCCTGAAGAACTTCAGAATTCTATAGAACAGTCTCCATGCAAGAATTCTCAAGGAATTGGGCAATAAGAACAAACCTCACAAAGGAATGATCAGGAAGACACCCAACCGACATTAGCACATATGACAGAACAATTTTTGAAGAGCTATGAGGAAGAAATGGCCTAGGTTTTGGGAAGCTCGGGAACCTCAATTGACAGAGGTGCAAATAATCCAGAAAAATGCCCAGAACAACCCTCCTCTTTAAAACTAGTTGAAGATTTTCCTTATATTGAAATGTCTTTTCCTAAGGACGGAGCACAGGAAGAACCCCATTTCGAAACAAGAAGCCCTCTTGGACAGACAAAAAAATTGGAAGGAATAGAGGAACAACCATATGTTGGCCAGAATGAAGAAGGCCTTGAGACCTCCCATAAACAGAAATCAGCCAAAAGCCATAAAAAAATTAGAAAGTTAAAAAAAGAAAATAAACTATTGAAGAAAAAGGATGAGAAGGCTGAAGTATTAAAGAAAAAGGTAGTTAAACTCAAGGAAACTATTAAGGAATTGAGGAAACAGTTAGAACAGGCAGATAAATACCACAGAAGAAAGAAGAACAAAAGGGCCAGAGTACAAGGAAGAAACCCTCTTCCTAAAGAAGTAGACAGTACAAATTCTGTAGGGATATAGACAGACCCTGAAGAAGTAGTGGAAGAAACAATAGCCCAGAATGAGGGAGCACCTCCTTTAGAGACATAGGAAAATATGATAGCTTCAGAAGAAATTGATGCTGAGGTGCAGACAACTCAACTCCTTGAGAAGAATGCTACCATCAGGAGATTGGAGGAATAATTGATGTAGTCTCAACAAACCCTGGTTCAAAACAGAAGTGAGTTGCTAACTATGGTAGAGCATCAAGCACTCTGGTCCCGGAAACAAAGTATTATTGTGGACAAGTTGGAAGAGGAACTTACATAGGCCCAACAAGCATTGGCTCAACACCAAGATGGAATGGTAACTAGGACTGAATATCAAAGGATTGTTAAAGAATTGAAGGACATGATAGCAACAAAGGGTGAGACCTATGTTGCGCTCACCAGAGCCGAAGAGAAGATCAAAAAGGTGCAAACCCAATTGGAAAAATCTTTGGAGCAAATCAAGGAAACCTGTGATGTCTACTCTGATGCTATTAATTGCAGAGCTCCTGCCACCAATTACATGTTATTCTTGCTGGAAAGATATTTTTTACTGAGAGTGAAGGCCATAAGAGTGGGAAAACCTATTTCTTTTTCCATTGTACCTGAGTTTATTTCAAGATTCAAAGAGCAGGATGAAAAGGTACAATACTTTTTGTGTGAATTATACTTTCATAATTTCATTCTGGAAGAAAACAAGGGCGATAACCCTAGCCCATTCATAGGTGATATACAGTTTCAGGCATTTATGTCATTCAGTTAGAATCAATTCAAATGGGGTAAAGCTCATAAAACCTTCCTAAAAAGGGAAGCTGGGCTGGATCTCTGGGTTAGGGGGGAGCCTCCAAAGTCCTTTCCAACCATTATGTGACATAAAACTTTTATGAAAAGGAAAGGGGTCATAGACTCCTTGGCCCCCATCCATCTACGGGTCATACGTTCATGTATCACTTGTTTTATGGAGCTTAAGGAGGAAGCTCTTGCTGCTTCTAAACTGAGATGGGATGCCTCTTCCAATGAAGTAAAGAGTAGGGAGCGCTTTGGGTATAGGAATTTCTTTCCATCTACCTTCAGAATAGAGAGGTATTCTAGATTTCTCCAAGAGAAAGGGCTTTCTTGGATTGGGTGCAGATATAATCCCCCTATCATCTGGTTCCCTCCAGAAAGTTACCAAAGAGATTATCAAATTAACAAGAAGAGGGAGGATGTTGCTTTTGGATAACTCAAAAGAAGCAATGGGTTTAGAAGGCCTGGTGAACCAACCTTTCCATCTTACAACATTGTTGCTTTACATGTAAAATCTTAGCTTGCATGAGGACATGCAAGAAGGTAAGTTGGGGGGTATGTTAGGTTATGAAAAAGGTATAAATATCTTCCTTTTTCCCACATTTCATGATATCATCTTGATTGACTTTTCAGTTATTTAGAAGCAAATAGGATAGAAAATGGATAATATACTCTTTAGCATTGTTGTTGGAGATTAGACTACATAGATCCTAAATATGATTGGAATTGTCTGGTTTTATTGCAAGATTGGTTAAATATTGTCAAACCCAAGATAGCAAGGGGAATCTTGAATATGTGCAAGCTATAGGAGGTTGCAGACTTTATGGTGCAAAGAAGTTTTAAATATAATTGAGTTACTTATTGTAATAGTAAAGCAATCTTGAGGATCTCTTGATCCTCTGGATAGCTTAATTTACCCAGATTATTGTAACATATAAGGGGTAAATAGATCTTGAAAAAAAAAGAGAAGAATTGCACTCAAGAATAGAGAATATAGAATTGTTATGCGTTAGCAGTTTTTGTGAAAACGTTGTACCAACTATGAAATCAATAGAAGCCTCGAGCAATTTTTCCATTTTTATATACTGAGTTTCAAATAGCAGTGCTTCTAAGGACCGAGGGCCCAGTCTGAAGGAGTTATTGTTCGATCTGTAATTGTATTAGTTCAAATTATGTCTTGTGATTCAATTCTCTTTTATAGTAGTTAACAAATGCATAAATGTGTTAATGATTTCATGTCAATTGCAAGAAATAGATATTCCCTGAAGCATTAATTGATTGTTGTTCCAATTCCTATTACTGAGATTTGATGCGTGAAGATTCCTCATAAGTTCACATATGTTGTTCCTTTCATAAGTTTACATTTATTGTTCCTTTTAATTAGGTTACATTTGTCGTTCCTTTTACTTAGGTTACATTTGTCATTCCTTTTACTTAGTTTACATTTGTTGTTTTTTTCCGCTAGAATATAGTTGTTGTTCCTTTCAATAGAAATACGATTGCCATCTCTTTTCAATTAGATTACAGTCCCTGTTCCTTTGCATAGAAGGAGTAATTCACCTTTTTCTTTTCAACAATTTTGATTCATAATGATAGTAATTTTTGCAAGTCTTTATCTAGATTCAATTACTTTTATTAGAATGAATTCAATAGATAAGCTAGTTCCTTTCCTTTTGCAGAGATTTAGATTTCAATCTCTAGAATCTTTAATGAATGTTTGAGGAAATTGATTGTGGATAAACTCAGATCTACTTTCACTACACGATTCTAGCCTCTATAAGCTATCTGCATAGACTTTGCCGATATTCTTTGAGGAAAAAGACGAATCCTTGGGTTGATAAATTAATTTTAAACTAAGGTTGTTTTTAGACATCTTTAGAGCCCAGCACTTGTGACCCTTTTTTTTGTAACCCGCTCAACTGCTTTCCATACTTGGGAATTTATTAGAATCTATTTTGCGGGTTAGAGGGTGGATGGAATGTACAATTATTGGTCACTCTTTTCCATCCCCACTCCTTTCCATCTCTGCTACCTTCGTACTTATTTCCAGATATGCAATTATTAATCTTTAAGGCTAGTAGTTCATCATGCATGAACCATTAAGATTGTTATTAATGTCCAAAAGGCCAGAGAAGATTTGTCATTACTACGAATTAAACCAAGATTTGTAGAGAATAGTGTTATCCTTTCCAAGTATTCATTTCAAACATGATGCAATCTCTTTCGTGCGTCGGTCGGTTGGCACCTTTAAGAAATCTCTAACTGTTAATCGCTCTTCATCGTCACTGCGACCTTCACACTTTTTTCTAAATATGCAATTAGTGAGCTTTAATGGTAACAACTCACTATGCATGAACCCTGGAGATTGTCATTGATCAGCGAAAGGCTTGAGGAGATATTCCATTGATACACATTAAACCAGGATTTTTGGAGGGTTATATTATCCCTCCCCAATTTTCATTTCAAACATCATCTGGATCAAACGGAAATTCTCGTTAACTTGTGGCAGCAGTTTTGTCCATATACAGTAAACACCTTCGGGCATGATGGCCAGAGGTTCTAGTATTCCAGGGCATATTCTTACTACTCATCTCCCTCCTCCTAGGAGAAAAAAAGGAGATGGTCCCTTGGTACACCGAGAGATATATTTGAAGCCAAAGAATTCCAAGGCAACCATGCCTGCCTAGTTGCATTGATGGCTGGCGCAGAGGTTGATTCCATGGATTCTAAGTTGGAAGAAGATGATCCGATGGACGATGATATGACAATGGATGATGGAAATGTAGATATTTCTCCCACTCCTATGCCCAAATTGAAATCAACCATAATGGGAATAACTTCTCGGCTCATCAATGGCGGTCCCGACAACACCAAAAGAAGGATTTTCAGAAAACAAAATGACATTGAATGCAATAGCCACTTTGCAGCTCAAAAGTAGGAATTTCAGAGGTCCAAATTAGTTAGTTCTGGGAGGATGTATTTCACTATAAGGAAATGATATGTTGATTCTCCTAGAGATATATCTCAAGCAAAAAAACTATTCAATTATGGGACTACTGTCATGTTCTATGGATATAAAATTAACATATTAGGGAATGAGGACCAGAACTCCCACTGGTGCAAGGAATATTCCTACTAGTCATCTCTTTCCACCCAGAATGGACTAATATGGGCCTCTGGAATTGCACGTGCAACCTATGTCCCTGAAGTTTTCGACTATGGAGATGTGGTTTCTTGGTGTGTCCTAACTTTCAGTTAAGGGCTATTCCATTTTCCCTGCAACATTTTTCATCTTCTTCTTCACCTAAAGCTTCTAAGAACTATCAATTTTACCACACAATGATCCATCGAGGAGAAAACTACAAGGATTTCCTAAAAAAAATTCATGGTAATCAGTTTTATATGCATGTCAAAGAGCATCTTGATGGCTCCTAGATGTTGTGGATCCCGTGCCTATGTTTGTGGAAGATATGTTCAATGTTTTGGCCCAAAGAACTAGGCCCAATTTCTGAGCATATATATACAATGTACAATGTTTTTTTTGTTTTTTTTAATGGATTTTCTATTAAAAAAAAATTCCTTAGAGTCTTGGTTGTTGCTTCTTCTCTGGATTTAACACCTCTTCTCATTGGCATGATTCGGTAATCTTGTATTTCTTTAATATTGTATTTACTTAGGTAATTTGTTCTAAAATGGAGCATCTAACAATTGTATGACAATGTACTGCGTCAATCCATCAGGATTTTATGCAAACAAAAAATAAATTACACACAGTTTCAAACCAACTTTCAATTCTATTCATAATGCAAATAGAACATAGCAATACCAAATCACAACGTTGCAGCAAGATCATCATTTGTTTTTCTAGACATGCAACTATTAAGCTTTAATGCTAACAACCCATAATGAAAGAAGTTCAATACTTAAGTTAATATGTTACAATCATGGAAGAATGTATCAAGGAAACACTTACACCCACAAGTTGCAATAAAATCTAATATTCAACAAAGTATTTTCTGGCAATTACTATAAAATGATGGTTTTACAACAATGGGGCTTGTTTGAAACCAATTCGCGCTTACGAAAATTGCCCTCCGCCTTTCTATTTTCCCACTCTTTTATCCCCTATAGTTTCTTTTTCTGGTTACTTAATCGTTTTTTTCTGAAAATACCTTGCTTCGCGGGTTGGAGGATTCACGTGTTTCGACTGAGCCATTCTCTTTTGTCTAAATTGCACTTTCCATTGTTCCGTGATCTACAAATACCACCTCGTCTTCTTCGATATGAATATTTACTTCTGGACTCCCACATCATCCCCTCTTCCATGTTACACATTTTGCACCAAAATGTTCTGATATATACAATTTGACACTCGGGGCCTTACGGCTCCTCAGGAACCCGTCACCCTATTTTGAATCCCTTCCGATTGCTTTCCACACTTGACAATTTCTTGACATCTCTTTGACAGATCGTCAAGTTTCTGGGTTTAGAAAATTTCAAATTTCGAGATGTTGTTTCCTGTGCCCGCTACATTCATATTTCTTTCCAAGTATGTGCAATATGTATACAACTTATCCAGCAACATACAGAAAAGATATTTCAAGGAAATGGAATATCTATTGCATATTTGAATATATTGGACCTTGTTTTCCCTCTTCTATACTTGACCAAATTTTTGTTTAGTTTTCCCCTCTACTCTCTCTTTCTCTTTACTTAGTTGTTTTTTCGAAAATGCAACTCTGACCAACCAGTAGCCATTTGATGCCTAGGCACTTTTCAGATTGCGAATTCCCGGACAATCGGGCTCTATATTGAACTTCCATTGTTATGTCGGCTGCAAACAACACCCAGACCTCCACCATATACAATTTTTTTGTTGCACTCCCACATCATACCCTCTTCCGTGATACACAGTTTGCACACAAAAATTTTGAGACCTGCAATTTGACCTTCGGGTCCTCACGTCTCTTGGGGACATATTTTCACCCCATTTTGAAGCCCCTGCATCTGCTTTCCATATTTCTCCATTTATTAGAATCTCTTTCGCGCCTCCAATTCCATACTTACCCGATTTTTTTCACTTGAGGATTCTCAGACATGCGGACTGCACTTCCAGTGTTCCTTGACCTGCAAACAGTCTCCCTTGCTTCCAAGATATAGAAATTGACTTCTAAACTCTTACATCAACCCTCTTTCATGTTACACAGTATGCACTAAATTTTTTTATCAATACAATTTGACCGTCAAGCCACTTCTCCAATCGCGAATTCCCAGTCAGCGGGCTCTAGATTGGACTTCTATTGTTCCATGACCTGCAAATAGTACTATGACTTCCGCGATATACAAATTTACAACCGAACTCAGATCATACCATCTTCCATATTACAGTCTACCTATCATGCCCTCCTTCATGGTACACATTTTGTATTGAAAACTTCTGAGACATACAATTTGACCGTCGGGTCCTCACGTCTCCTGTGGAACTATTGTCACCCCATTTTGAAGCCCGTTTGTCTGCTTTCCATACTTCGCCATTTATTCAAATTTCTTTCATGGATTGTCGAGTTGGTAGGTTCAAGAAATATCCAATTCCTAATCGTTGTTTCCTTTGCTCGTGCCCTTTTTCAATTAGCAATTACCAATTGTATATAAGATCTTATTTATAAGTATTCAATTAGCAAGTGTTAATCCTAAAGTAGGATTTGAGGAAATCTCCCATTAATACGCATATTTTTTTTTTTTTTGGATGGTTATATTATCCCTTCCGAGTGTTAATTTCAAACATCATGGAATGCCATTTGCGGGTCATCGGGTTGTTTCATTAACGAAATATTCAATCCTCGATTTTGAAAACGAGTCTGACCAACCGTTTCCCTATTCCACACTTAGCTACTTTCCCCTAATTCCACAAATATACAAACCGGACACTGAACTGCCCCATCATGCTCTCTTCCATTTTACATGTTTTGCACTCAAAACTTCTGATACATAAAATTTAATCGTGGGACCCAGCTGGCCTCTCCTGAGTATCCCTTGTAACCCTATTTTGAATCTTGTCCAATCACTTTTCAAACCTTTTCATTTTTTCCTTGCTCTCCCTCATCTTCGTGACCTTCGCACTTGTCTATAATAAAAGCATGTTTGTATATATATATAGTACATTTTGCACTGAAAACTTTTGAGACATACAATTTGACCATCGGGTCCTGACGCCTCCTGTGGAACTGTTATCATCCCATTTTGAACATGTTCGTCTACTTTCCATACTTCGCCATTTCTTTGAATTTCTTTCATGGATCATCGGGTTGGCGGGTTCAAGAATAACAAGACAGGAGTCCACAACAACTATTTCTTGGATGGGTCATTATATTTTTTATTTCACACTCATGGAGCATGCCTTTTTTTATTGGGGCAAGCTAATTTCCCATTAAATTTGTTCCCAATTGTCAGGATTCAACATTATAGTTTTTGCAATAGCACATTGCTACCAGTTTCCATAACTGTCTCTATCCAAGAATGTCAACTGGGAATTCGACCCAGTAGCGTTCTGGTACTAGGCCTTGTGGAAGCATAAGGCCTCTCACTATTTTTATGAGGTTTTTAATGGATTCGTGTCTATTTTCAAAGTTTTGTTGTTGGGAGAAGATGCTCCCTACATATCTGAACACGCAACCAGTTTTTTGGACAGGAAGGGGACACTTGAACATTTGGATAATTACACTGTGATAAGGATTTTTAGCTTCAGGGAAAAACTTGCTCTCCTTCCATGTCACATTACGGACATAATGTTTGTTACAGAAGTAGCATGACAATACAACTATTGGTTGCATCTATTCCAAGCGAAGAGAAAAAAATAGTTCAGCCTTGGAAAGTCAAGGACTTCGTGTTGAAGAATGTCAAGAAAATTGATGAATTTGCAGTCCATTCTAGTAACTTGAACCTGAGATATGTTGAAAGTCTAAGAGGGTTCAACCCCAATAAAATTTTTGTACAACATTTACAAACACTTGGTTTCGACAATTATTTTCTCAAAAAACACCTGACCGAAAATAGAGACACTGGCGGCAAGGCTCCTACATCTGATACCAACGACCTAGACACACTGCAAAGAAGCACTAAATTGTACATGCAACAGGGAAAAGACCACGGTGAGAAGAGTGTTCAATCAGCGAATATCACTCCCAAAAGTACGACATCCTAGAGCATCGCTCTAACGACCCACCACATCAACAAATAAACTCATAGTTCTTCAAACGGAGGAGGAGATAACAACCCTCCTCACTCTAAAATTGATAGTTCTCACAAGCTTCTAGTAGACAAGAAGAAAAAAAAAAATTTGTGGGATAGGTGGAAGAGCCCGAAATTCAGAATGAGAACATGGAACTTGAGCCTGATCTAGATAGCGTACTCTGGTACCTTGATCAACCTGGAGATGCGATCCAGCATAGTTGTCCAATGGACATATCTGATACCGAAAATTTTGACGAAGATGAATCCTTTGTTTTCTAGAGCGTTGTTTTTTACAGCCAGTCCAAAAAATTGATTATTGAAAAAAAAAATGTAAAAAATAACAAAGGAAAATCTCGTTAAGAGGTTAACCTTGCAAACATGTGACAATCCCAAGTTTGTGAACTTCACATAGAAACCAGATATGCACTTCATAATTCCATTGGAGGCATCAAGGTCGAGGATGCCAGATTGAAGGATCGGGTCAAGGAATTGGAAGAGACTTTAATTCCTATGCCATTGCTTGCCAATCCTTTGGCAAACATTCTTGCCACCCCTGCAGCCAAGTTAAAAGGATCCTCCAGCCTCCTCACATTGTGTAGAGGATATGTGAAGAATAATATCAAGAAAAGAATGGAACTGGTTACTGAGGTGTGGGAAACATCACAAACCATAACTTCCATTGGAACTAGGGCACACAATTTTCTTGAACATTTGCAGGTGGAGTTAAAATATGAAGAACATTTCTATTTAGACACGGTCCTTCCTTTTGTCACCATTATCAACAACATGAAAAAAACAAGAAGAGGACAACAAGATCTTTCATCCAAAAACTGGATCGGTCAATTAAATGCATGCTGGAAAGAAAAATTGAAGAACCTGCATCTCATTGTTCAGTCATGTGAACAAGCCATATAAGAGAAAGAAAAATTATTCACAAAGATGTCTAGAATAAACTTAGCTGGAAGGACCAATGACTTCCAAGAACCCAACTTAATCGTCAACTCCTTGCCCTTAACTAGGAAAGACTTTGATAAACAGGTTAATATGTTTAAGGCATCGTCTTTGGAAGAGTTTTACAACATCCTTGAATATGGTCAAGATGAAGTCGATGACTAGCTAGTCGACTATTCAGTACAGAATGAGGAAATTGACGAGGATCTACATAATATTTCTATCGACTTCGTGGAATTAGAAAATGAACTTTTTAACATAAAAATCTGGAATGAGATCAATGTCGCCCCAATGAGAAACTACATTGAAGAATGGCTCGAAAGGGAATTGAAGCAGGTCGTCGATGAAAGGCAAATGATTCCAACAGCCATCGATGACATCAATGAAAAGGAATCAACAATAAAATAGAAAAAGAGGTTATATATACCATCACTGTAAGTCTACTGATCACATCCTTCTTTGTTTATCAACCCATTTATTCCACTTTTTTAAATAGAAATTTCTAGCCAAAGACTAATACCTTTCAATTTATTTTTTTCAGGTATTTCACTCTACCATCACCCACTTCTTCTTTCTATAGTCATGTTTCTTGTAAATATTTCTCTTATGGTCTGCAGGAGCCCCAATCCCAGTCTTTATGACAAACACATTGAAATTTCCAGGAATATGTAACCGACTTTTATTTTTTGATATATTTCAAATAAAATTGTTTTTTATCTCATTTTATATTTATGTCCTCATACATTTTCATCTTTCACCAGTCTATATGAAAAATGCATTTAAATTTCGAGCAACATGTAACTTTTTTAATATATTTCAAACTAAATTGTTTTTCTATCTCCTTTCATATTTCTGTCGTCATATATTTTTATCTTTCACTATGCACAAATTGTATTTTGTTATATACTTTCAAAAAATAAATGAGGCTCTAGATGCCACATGTCATTTACTGCATGGATACCACCTATGCTTCATGTTGCTTGCCACATCCCCATTGCAGTTTCCATCTGCCTCTGATACTTTTTCCTATCCCAATTCAACCAAGCAAAAACTACGCTGCCACGCAACCTTATTTTATATATATATATTTTTTTTCTTCTAATATAGTTTTATAAATTTTATATTTAATTAAAATGATACTTTCAACAAATGTATTTGTATTTGATTGAAATGATGCTTTTAACAAATCTATTTTCAATGTGACATTGAAGTCACAGTACAATCCCATGTAAAAAAATAATTGATGATTGCATAATTAAACATTTATTATAGTTTTATATTAACTTTTTTAATTTATACATATATTTTTATAGAGTTATAATAAGAAACAATAGTCTTTACAAATCCGAGTACAATTCCATGTAAAAATATTTCATTATTTCATACTTAAATTTTTATTTTTTATATATATATATATATATTAATTTAAATTATTTTTCAAATAATTATTTAGTTATAATGGAAAAAATGTTCTCATATAAGTTAGTTATATATTTTTATAAATATATTTTTTCTTATTGTGAAATTTTATAGATGATATTAAAAAGTATATATATATATATATATATATATATATATATATATATATATATATTTATTTATTTATTTATTGTACAATTTTATAGATGATATTAAAAAGTACATAGTTTCATGTAGTGTGAGTGATGATTATAAGGAGTATTAGATTTCATAGGATACTATTTAAGTTGAAATTGGTTTTGGTTTTGGAGTAAGATATAGACTTATTTATGAATGGTAAAGAATTAGTTTTTTTTTAATACAAGGAAAAAATTAACAATACAACACATAGTTACGATATTGAAAGTTTGTTTCTTTGTAAATCATTATGGAATTATTTTAGGTGATATGGTTTTTTTTGAATAACAATGATGACTCAACCCACTCAATCCATATTCATGAATAATAACAAATAATGACTATTGTGGTTACAAATTAACCATTTATGACAGATTTTTTTCACCTTTAAACAAAAAGGAAAAAAATAACATTCTTATTAATAATAATCTAATTTTAAGATCACTCCCAATCCACACATCAAATTTGAGTATGAGACCCCCTTGTTTGTGGGACAAGGAACCCCCTAGGCGCAATGATTTAACTCATAAAGTCTATGAAGATCTATATACCCTATCCCTTTTGATTTGAAATATAGTCTTAGAGGAGGAAACACATGTTTTTAACTATTAAGCTCACTCAAATATAAAGTTCCCTCTATTTATCTTTCAACCCTATTAATCACATAGAGAAAAACAACACTTTGATACTTTGATATGTTAGCACAATCATATTGGAAAAAATAATACTTTCATTATATAACACTTTCATATGTTAGCACAATCATATTGGAAAAAAATAATACTTTCATTATATAGTTTTATGATTTTTAAACTAGAGTTAAATAGTGGCCATCGGTTGTGAACAGAGTTACCGCACTTACTTACGAATTACATTTATAAAAATAGATTGTGAATGGAGTTACCGCAATTACTTACCAATCACATTTACAATGGCTTTTAAAAATTAAGTTTAAGAGCGATGGTTTTTGGAATGAATACTCTCTGTTACTAGGGACCATCTTTAGCACCAACATTTTGCAACTTCAGCGGAACCGTAATTACCTGCCTTGTTGCAGGGATGACAACTAAAATTTTGTCAGCTTAAATTTAGTAAATTGACGCAAAATTTAGTAAAGGGATATTAACTTTCGCTGCGCGGGGAGAATAACTAAAATTTTGTATGTTCTAAATTTAGCAGAGGATGGCACACATGCAAGCAAAGTGTCTTGCTCTTTCTCTTACAAAGCGGGAAAAATGGGTTCCTTCTGTTCCGTCAGAGTGACGTTTAGTATGTTCTAAATTCAGCAGAGGATGCCCCGCATGCAGGCAAAGTATCAGGCTCTTTCTCAAACAAAGCGGGAAAAGCGGGCTCTTCCTGTTCCGTGAGAGTGACACGCAAAGTGCCGTGGTCTTTGAATTTGACCTAACCCTAAATCCCATTACTTTCTCTCATCGTTTATCAATTCCAGTCTTTACATTTTGAGTTTGTGAAGGCTCTATCCACTCTTTTACTCCATGGCGGGTTGAACCAGGGATTTACTGGCTCCAGGTAAAATGCAAGAAAGCTTTTATTTACAGAACAAATCGGCATTGATTTTATTTTT
>JZKD02S1592565.1:354172-368121 GCA_000966675.3 Picea glauca
ATTTCGTATATCATTTTTGTGTATTGTGAAGATTATGCTGGATATTTTACTGTTATTCTATCATTTCTAGCATTTCATTTCTGTTCTGCATATTTTATATATCTGGTATCTTGCACAATGGAAATATGAAGACATGTATCCTCCAAATCTCGCACCTAGATATTTTCCTAAAAACAAGTAAATAACTAGAAAGGGAAAGCAGAGGGCAAAAAAGAAAGCAGATGGAAATTTTTGAAAGCGGGAATTGCTATAAGAAAGCCCCATTGGTGGTTTTAATAGTAAGTATGAAGTGCATTAAATATTTTAAAAGGTTCTTCAATCAAAAAATAGATACAGCGAGTCATGTCTATAGTTTCCAGGATCTGTTTGTATAAGAGAAGTGTCGAAAATTTACAATAAAACCAATTTTTGGATGTTTAAGTAAAGTTTTTGTACTGTTAGCTTCGCCGCAAGTATAACAACGAAGAATTTGAATTTTAATGTCCTCTCGTTCATATGATTGTTCCATTATACTTCACATAGTATATATTCTTTTAATTCAATTGTTTTGCTAATTTGTAGATCGCAGAAGTTCGGGTGTTGTTTGGAGGCAGCAGAACAATGGAAACGCAATGTTGAACCTGCCTATCCGGTAACCCACCTATTCGAAAACCCGCGATCCAAAAACTTTGTACAATATTAAACAAGGAAGCAGTGGGTCGGGCTAGTGATATAAAAGTAAGTGGAAATCTAAAGACGTGAATACGCCAACTTCCGCACCCAGAAATTTTTTCGAAAAATGAGTAATACATACTAAATATGTACTTTTATAAAGTATGGACATGAGATTTTATAGAGCACGTACGGATCCCTCATTTCATACTTAGCCACTTTTTGGATCGTGGTTTCTCGGGCTGGCGGGCTCTAAATTGGGCCTCTATTTTTCTGTGTCCTACAAATATCATCCAGAGTTCCGTGATATACAAATTGACAAGCGGACTTGCGAGCTAATTGGCTCAACATTGCACTTCTATTGTTCTGTGTCCTCTAAACAACACTCGGAGTTCTGCGATATACAAATTGACAAACGAACTCTAGGGATGGTGGGCTCAAGATTGCGATTGTTTACGGATGGTGATCCCTATCAACTATCTAACATTATCTAAAAACATTATTTTCAAATACTAAATTATTAATATTGAATATTGATATTGTAAAATTTAATTATATAAAATTATTAAAGGATGTTAAATCTCTTATTTAAAAAAAAATGAAGTAAACAAAAAAAAACTTTTTTAAATTCTATCACCGCAAGTATAACAATGACCAATTTGAATTTTAAGGGCCTCTTGTGGATAAGATAGCTCCATTGGACTTCTCACATTATATATTCGTTTATTTCAAATTTTTGGATTGTAGGTTCTCGAGCTGGCGGGCTCAAAATTGGGCCTCTATTGTTATGTGTCCTACATATAACACCCAAAGTTTCGTGATATACAAATTGACAAGTGGACTTGTGGTCTGGCTAGCTCAACATTGCACTTCTATTGTTCAGTGTCCTCCAAACAACACTCGGATTTCCGCGATATACAAATTGATAGATGGACTCCAAGGCTGGCCGGCTCAAGATTGAGATTGTTTACAGATGGTGATCCCTATCAACTATCTAACATTATTTTCAAATACTAAATTATTAATATTAAATATTGATATTGTACAATTTAATTACATAAAATTATTAAAGGATGTTAAATCTCTTATTTAAAAAAAAAATGAAGTAAACAAAACAAAACTTTTTTAAATTCAATCACCACAAGTATAACAACGACCAATTTGAATTTTAAGGGCCCCTTGTTGATATGATAGATCCATTGGACTTTGCACAGTATATATTCGTTTATTTCAAATTTTTGGATCGTGGGTTCTCGGGCTGGCGGGCTCAAAATTGGGCCTCTATTGTTCTGTTTCCTACAAACATCACCTAGAGTTCCGTGATATACAAATTGACAGGCGGATTTGCAGGCTGGTTGGCTCAACATTGCACTTTTATTGTTTCGTGTCCTCCAAACAACACTCAGAGTTCCGTGATATACAAATTGACAGATAGACTCCAGGGCTAGCATGCTCAAAATTGCGATTGTTTACGGATGGTGATCCCTATCAACTATCTAACATTATCTAAAAACATAATTTTCAAATACTAAATTATTAATATTAAATATTGATATTGTACAATTTAATTACATAAAATTATTAAAGGATGTTAAATCTCTTGTTTTAAAAAAAAATGAAGTAAACGAAACAAAGCTTGTTTAAATTCTATCACTGCAAGTATAACAATGACCAATTTGAATTTTAAGGGACTCTTGTTGATATGATAGCTCCATTGGACTTCGCATAGTATATATTAGTTTATTTCAAATTTTTGGATCGCGGGTTCTCGGGCTGGCAGGCTCAAAATTGGTCCTCTATTGTTCCGTGTCCTATAAATAGCACCCAGAGTTCCACGATACACAAATTGACAGGTGGATTTGCGGGTTGGCTGGCTCAACATTGCACTTCTATTGTTCCATGTCCTCCAAAAAACACTCAAAGTTCCGCGATATACAAATTGACAAACGAACTCCAGGGCTGGTGGGCTCAAGATTGCAATTGTTTACGGATGGTGATCCCTATAAACTATCTAACATTATCTAAAAACATTATTTTCAAATACTAAATTATTAATATTAAATATTGATATTGTACAATTTAATTACATAAAATTATTAAAGGATGTTAAATCTCTTATTTTAAAAAAAATTAAGTAAACCAAACAAAGTTTTTTAAAATTCTATCACCACAAGTATAACAACGACCAATTTGAATTTTAAGGGCCTTTTGTTGATATGATATCTCCATTGGACTTCGCATAGTATATATTTGTTTATTTCAAATTATTCCAGGAGATTAATTTTACCAAGTTCATCGGTCAAGGAAAAGTGTTAAAACGATCCGCATACTACATTTGCGTCACAGAGGTTATATATTAAAGGAAAAAGCATGTCCTCTATAGTTATGTCCTACAAACAACACCCAGAGTTCCGCACTATATAAATTGACAGGCGGACTTGCGGGTGTAACACCTTGTTTCCCCCAGTTTGTAAAAATAACTATACTGGCCAAGAACTGTGGCAAACCCAAAAATGTGAATGTGTGATGTGAATGGACCTTGTGAAAAAGGTCGATGAATGTGAATAATATTATGAATATATATTGCAGGACTGTTGAGTGGGGATATGCTGAAAAAGAGACCACGATGGCTGGAGAAAGGTGGTGGAAGGCACTTGGAATGGTAGTGTTAACTTCCACTGAAACCAATACTGTATTTGGACTTCATTGTCCCAGAGAACCAAGAGCAGCTCGCTGGCCCCGAAATAAATGACTCATCAGGTTGGTAGGTAAAGGGATCCTCATGAGTAATGAGAGATGGGGGTGAACCTCCCATCCGTAGAGTCCTCAGACATGACCACTACGAGGAAAATCATGCCACACACAACCTCGTCGAACAGAGAAAAGGCAGGAAGTGTGGGCGATCAAGGGCAGACGTGAGGGAAAGAGGAAGATAACTTCTGAAAAATACCGAGTGAGTGATAGCAGAGAAGAAGGAGAGTAACCTTCGTTCTCGGTCACTGGCAAACAGAGACGCAGTCTTGCAGCATTGTGGTCTCAGCTCGGGGGTGGCTAGTGGTAAATCCGTTGGGAGTCGTTGAGCCTATGGTTGGGTGGAAACGAGCACCCCTCTCAGCAGTTGCAGTCACATCCAGTGTTATTTCTGATAAGTGTTTACATCTTGCATCTTGAAAATTATATGCTGACATGTATGCCCATAGTCTATGCAGTTTGTGAATGGTTTGAGTAGTATAAGACTGTCTGTGTAGTGTTTTGATCAGAAATGGTGGTTGCATGCTTTTACTGGAAGGACCACATATGGCTTATGTTATAGATAGATTTGTGTGTGTGTGTGTGTGTGTATGCATATTGTATTAATTTGGACCTCAAGTCTGCTTTTGGGAGATCTATGTCCTTATTCTTCCCCAGGAATACCCGGAATATACCTCCCCATAGAGATACCCTTCTTGGAGAGCTTACCAAGAACCTGGAAAAGGATTTGAAGGCGCAATTCTTAGTAACCCTATACGAGGAAGAATGATCCTCTTGAAATCCTGAAATAGCAACGTAGGGATAGGTTTCGATTGACGGACGAGATCCCGTCGGAAGATCTATGGTCATTCAAGACCGTTAGGTTGGAGGAAGAAACGAGGACATTACATGCCTTGACCCTTTTCCTTTATCTTCGTGAGTAGCGAAGAAATTGGGACCGTAGATCCCCAAGGGCCGTGAGAGTATCTGGACTGTTGGTTTTTCCACGTCTAGGGAGCAGTGGGAGAGTGCACAACATGGGATGATCTGAATCGTTAGATCTTAGTTAGAAAACCCGACAGCCGATGGATCTGTCAGGAGATACATGAGGGTTAAGCCCTCGTGAACATGGGTGAAAGTCCCAAAAGAAGAGTTGGTATCGAGGTTTCAGATTTCAAGAATTTGGGAGTCCTGATGACAAGAGATCGGGACACTCCATGGTGGAAATCCCGAAATAGATCTAGTCCGTCCGATTAAGGGAGGCCACATGTTGTGAGATCCTTTCGGAGGATCCAAGGTTGGTAACAATCGTTAGATGTGGGGAAGGAACGTGGATGATAGTACCTTGACCCCTCTTCGCCTTTGCAAGCAATGCATGAATGTGATCCTCTTGAAGGTTCCAAGGTCTGTAATGACCGTTAGATTTGAGGAAGAGACGCAGACCTTAATGCCACGACCCTTTTTACCCTTGCAAGAGATGAAGGAATCGGGACCGTAGATCCCCATGGTCCATGGAAGTACCTGGACCATCCATTTATAGAGTACATGTGGTTGTTTGTAAGTGCTTCAGCATTTTGGCACCCAGGAAACCAAAGGGTAAGAGCCCTTGTCTTCGCAAGTCGCGAAATATCGATCACTGAAACCCCAAAATGGCGTGAGGTGTGAATCAGAATTAAGGAAATCTAGAATTTGATCGTGACCATTGATCATCCCAAAAAGATCCCAACCGTTGATCTTGGTTGAAGGCCGTCGACATCCATCAGAGGGACACATGGTTGTCGGTTGACGTTTCGGCGTTTTGGCATCCGGGAAACCAAAGGGCAAGAAACCTTGCCTTCAGAAATCATGAAATCCCGATACCCAAACTATCGACATGCTTGGTAATAGAAAAGATAAGTATTGAAGGAATCTAGACCGTCCATCAAAGGAGACACGTGGTGAGCGGTCAAAGTTCAGGGAAAAGTCCTGAAATCCCGTGGACTGTTGGATCCACACTCTTAAGAGCTGTCGATCTCTTACACAAATTCCCATAACGGAATTCGGAGATTTGAATGATAAAGAGTCTTGGAGTCGTTGCATTTCGAACTCTCGAATATTGAAACCCCGGAAGGATCCATACCATTGAATCAGGGGAGGCTTACGACCGTCGATCTCCCTTTGGAGGGAAACTTTGGAGACCTCAAAATTTTTGGGGATTTGAATGGGGAAAGTTACAAGTCATACATCACAATTCCCTAAATCACGAAAATCCAATAAGCGCTTGGTTGGCTTAAGCGCGTGGACATGGAGCAAGGTCACGTGGACAAGACCCCAAGCGGGAAACTTGCCACTTGCTAGCCCTATCAGGGTTCAGCGTTTCACTATTTTTGAGCTTCGGGGTTTGCAGAGTTGAAAGACTTGACGTTCTAGTAGCACTGAGTTGCGAAGTGCGAAGAGACGTTGTACTGGTTCGGCCCACAGTCGTGACCCACAACCACATGGAGGTGAACATATGAGGAACTAGCTGACGCTAGGCCCCCGTGATTATTTCGGGGATTTTGATCCTCAATAAATCGACGAAAAGTTTGATTTTCATAGTGGGTGTGTTACAACAGGCTGGCTGGCAAAAGACTTGCAATTCTATTGTTCTATGTCCTCCAAACAACACTCGGAGTTCTGCGATATACAAATTGATAGATGAAGAATACAACCAAGAACCAAGTGAACTCCAAACAGAACGCAAGCAAGATCCCACAAGGTTCCATAGAGAAACACACATCGACCTTTGCATCAAACAATTTGATATCATTTTGGACTGAACAATCTTATGCACGTGCAATCTATAGAGCGCGATCTGAATATATCAATCTGATGTTTCAATCCATGCCGAGTTCCTTTTTTTTTTCAATTAGGGCATCGATAAAATGCAGATACCATACCATAAATGTATAATTGGAGATGAATTTTTATTTTATTCCGGCACCCGAAAGAAAGTTGCAAAAATCTTGTCATGGCTAAATAGTTGAAAAACAATTGTCGAACTTGGGCACCCAAAAAACGTGCAGGATCCTCCATCAAAGAAACAACCACCCACCATTTTTTTTTTCTTTTATTTGCACACGGAAACAAATATGCAAAATCCTCACTGGGAGATGCAAGAAAACATCAAAATAACAAAATCGATTGAATTTGTAATTGGATTCTCAAGTATTCGAGTCCGACGAACATTCATCTGGGTGTTGAAGAAATATTGCAGAGACACATTGCAAAAATCTTATTGGGAGATGCAAGAAAACATCAAAATAACAACATCGATTGCATTTGTAATTAGATTCTCAAGTACTTGAGTCCAACGAACATTCATCTGGGTGTTGAAGAAATATTGTAGAGACACATTGCAAACTTTTTACTGGGAGATGCAAGAAAACATCAAAATAACAACATCGATTGCATTTGTAATTAGATTCTCAAGTACTCGAGTCTGACGAACATTCATCTAGGTGTTGAAGAAATATTACAGAGACACATGAGATATTTTTGTTTCCTGCCAAAGCTTGATATTATTTTTTTTCTTGTTTTTTTTTTTTTCTTCAACCAATATGAAATATTGCATTGTCCTCATTTAAGATAAATTTGTTGTGTATCTGAAATTCGTGCAGTATGTAGAAACCGCTTGCCTTTTTCTGTAGGTATTCTTTATACGACAATTTTGCTAACCCAGGAAGCACATATTGTAACAGAGGCTTCCTAATTGTACAATGTACGATTGTGTTGCCCACGGTTCAGATGGTAGCATTGAGGTAATATCCATATATATATGGATATTTTTCATTGCATCACAGACAATCAATTGTATCATCACTTATCAAAGCGGAAGAAGAAGCAGGAGAGTTGCATTTCACACATACAAGCTCAAAGGGGGTCGAGTATGCATTCGCTGCAACCAAAACACCTTCAACCTAGAAACGTGAGCATTGGAATTAATACACTGAACAATATAATACACAATTGCACCCCCCCCAAAAAAACAAACAAACAAACAAACAAACAAACAAACCACATAAATTTAGTGAAGGCTATTTGTATGAGAAAATTGAGGATGATTTTTTAGATGTATATGCACAACAGTTGTAGAGATAGTTAGTTTCTTCAGATCCTATACTATGTCTACTTGCAACTCTGTTACAAATGTTTATTGGGTTGTGAGAAATATTCTTTCTCTAACATCCCTTTTCTTTGTTATATTTTTGAAGAGCATAAGTGGAAATTTCCCTTTATGAAATTGTTGTTCCATTGACGAAAAAAAATTTGAATAGGTATCGAACAATTGCAGTTGCAACATGGAACAATGAAATATTTGTGTAACTTAACCGAGATACATGCACATGCGAAAGTAAATGACAAAACTGGATATGGAGAATGGTACCATTTCCTTGTCATTGTCTGACTCTCCATATTTTATATGGAGAATGTGTTGTGAGCCAATTTTTCTCGCCAGTGTGACAACTGCGCCAATGGTTCTGATTGGGTAAATGTCATTGCTCTGTGCAAGTTGGCTGATAGTAGTGTCCGGGACGAAATGATATTCTGAACAAACAACGAGAATTTTTTCCACAATACTTGTTTCATTGAGCGAAATAATCCGATCATATTCACCACAGTCATATACTGTTTTGGGCAATATATTTTAAATTTGTAATGGATATCCCATTACCTGGTAATATCTTTTATGCATGTTTCTGGACAAGTTGTGTAGGAATAGTCAGTGTGACTGTCATCATGGCCTCCTTGTATGTCATGTTAGCATGCATAATGGATCTAGTTTTTTTTTCCTTGTCTAAGTAGGTTCTATAGACGACCATTATGTCCTCGATGAATACTTGCCCAATTCAGCGACTGGTCAAGCCCTCTATTGATAGTACTTTGGATGTTACAAGTCTAGACCTGGTGAATATTTTTGAACAGGAAAATTAAAGTGAATCGTAGTATGCATTTCAGACTTAAACAATCAAACAATCATAAGGATATAGTTCCCAAAGTCATCCAGTTCAATAATCGTTCGGCCCCAAGAGAAACCTACAATTACCACGACCATATCTATTTTTCAAACATACAACGCGACATGAGAAACATCAAGCATTTTCACCAATGCTAGTTAAACATCTAAATAATCATTAGTGAAAATACTAGTGACTATATATCAACCAAACAATTTGCCACTGTTATAGAAAATCAATCAACCAAACAAGTTGTGGTAGCTATGCATACCCATGCATCCAATCAAATTGGGGTAGAGGCCCTTTCCATTAACAATACTGAGCTATTAACATAAGGAGGGTGATTATATCTTTTGAATGTGCAATTGGCAACGAAGGGTTTATCCTTATCATCACATATGCAGTAACTAAATTCTTAATACAACAGGACTGCCATACGACCAACTAGGCGAATTCATATTCACAAGTAATCAACCATACATTCAATCCATGATAACCTGTAGCAACCTAACGAACACAACAATCTCCTTACAAACTTGAGACTGGAGGGTTAAGGGTCTACTCTGTAGCCAACACCAGGGAACGGGGCTAACTCCTCGTAATGGTGGAACTTTTGAGGCTAAGGGTGTGCACACAGAGAGAGACATGATTCATTTGTGAATAGGTAACAATCCATGGCAGGGGGCCAAAAAAAATGGAGAAGCTCTTATTCGGCCAAGCAATTTATTTAATGCACGCAGGGTATAACCCTTGTGTTCTTCGTCCAACTACCACAGTACTGAGGTGAAGACAGGGCCGAGTTAATAACAGAACACTCACTTTGTGACCCTTAGCGGTGGAAACAACCAATGCCGAAGTGAAACACATCATAGAAACGTAGAAAGCCTTCGACCATTAAACCCAAGAAAGCCAGAGACTGGATTTAGTGACAGTGTGTGAAGATAGCTATCCACCCAAGGCTTTAAACAAAAACCCTCCAACTAAACCAGTAGTAGTAAGAGAGATCTATCACCAAGAAGATCAATAACCTCTATGGAATCAAAAATATTACAGGAAGCACAATCCACTCTTCATTCAAGAACCAAAATTTCACACAGTTGCAATGCTTAGGAAAAACACAAACCCATACACCTGAGCCAGTAATCATTTCATAACCATAGCAAAGTCAAGAATGGCCAAAAAAAGGGACATACATGTTAATCGAATTCCTTAAAACGAGAGTTGGTCGAGTAGTTCCTCCTTGCTAACATTTTGTAGCATAACACAGCAGTAAGATCGAACAATAGCCTAACTGGGGTGGCGGCCAACGGGAAGAGTAAAGGTTATGTGCAGTAAATGCACGTCACCTCCACCCACATCTCATTATCTCAATAGTACATGCCAACAAATTCTCCATTAACACGATTAATCAAACATGTATTGAAACCATCACCACATTAAAAGCCAGTAGCGCGATCACCATACACCATTTCACATCATATAACTCAAACAAAATCGCATAACCATTAACGTTCACCACCTTGTCAAATGAACCACTGACGTTCAATCTATCGAAAAATACCATATGTGGATCGACCACATAATTCAATTAACCATCACATAACCATTAGCACTATCACCTTGCCAAGTGTCCCACCAATATTTTACACCATATGCATATTAAACATGTAATTCAATCACAATTTCATAACCATTTACTTGCTAGCTAGGGATTAAAATTAATCATCAAGTATTTCCATGCATGTAGTATACTTAGGGTAGCTTTAAAATATTCCCCTTGCAATTGTTTCTCATTTCCATTAAGTTATTCACATGTTATATTGAAGAACTAGGTCCCCTTCCCTTGCATTTGTTCTAGTATTTTGCCTCTCTCAAAACTACCCTTCATGTCATTTCGCCAACATGTTTTTTATGCAGGTGCGATAAGAACAGACAACAATGACATTAATGAATAGCATAGGCTATAGTAACATAAGGGATCAAAACTTCATAAGCTCAATTCATAACCAATAACAACAAGATCTTCATCAACCATGTGAGGTGTATCGCACATCATATCAATACCAAAAATGAACAGACATGCTCTCCAATAGTTCAAGGGGGTCCCACCTACTAGTGTTATTTAGTTTTTATAATAATAGGCTTTAGCAACACTTTGCGGGTGAAACTTTGTTGACATTTTCAATCGTCAACAATGACCTTACATAATTCCATGTTAGATTCAGGCACATAGCATAACCTCATGCCCAAGGTGGTCATGGATGAGTTAGGCTTGGACGTCACGTGACCTTATAAAGATCTTTTCTCTTTTGACTCAATAAAGGTGAAATCCTTGGGTTTGATCAAATATTTGGTTGTATCATTGTCTCAAATCCCACTGAAAAATATGGTCATGGATGTGGTGGTTGCCGACATTCCCCCAAAATTTGGCATGTTGTTATCTAGATCTTGGGTTGAAAAATTAAAGGGAACTTTTCCAATGGACATGTCATATGCTACTATCCCTATTTTTGGCTAAGAAAGGAGACTGTACAGAGAAGTGTTGCTCAAGTACATGGTGAGTAGAAAACCCCAACCAAATAATCATCCTATTTACTTTGTCGACACCGAAGTTGGCTCCTTTATTTTTTATAATAACCTAAGTTTTGAAGAGGGGAAGCCAACAACTGTCATGACTGTCAAAGACAAAGTCGAACATCGAACAGAGGAAATTACAGATCATAGAAACAACGCGAAAAATGAAATGTGGAATATTAGCTTTGATGGAGTTATCAGCAAGGAAGGAGCCAGAGCTGGTGTGTGGATTAACTCTCCCAAAGTGGGTACAAAACTCTGCTCTTATAAGCTCTCTTTTGATTGTACCAATAATATGGTCGAATATGAGGCATTGATTTTGGGTTTGAGGACTTTAAAGGAATTGGGTGCTATAAGGATAGATGTACATGGAGATTCTGAGCTCATCATTAATCAAGTAAAGAGTATATATTAGTCCAAGCATCCTATATTGAGAGCATATAGAAGTTTAGTGTTGGATCTCCTTGAAGAGTTTTTAGAGTACAATTTGCCAGTGATTCCTAGGGCGGAAAATAAAATTGCAAATGCTCTGGATACTTCAGCTTCGGTGTTCAAAATGTCAATTTTTCCAAATAAGAAGTATGAAATTTAAGTCAAACATAGGCCTGTAGTACCCGATAACATTAAATATTGGCAAGTGTTTGAAGATGATAAATAGGTGGAGAGATTCCTCCAAATGAGTGATGAATTTGCTAATGTGAATATTGATGATGAGTGTTTTTGTAAAGAAGATGAATACGCAGTTGCTTTCAACAACAATGACCCCTTTTAGAATCACATAGCTGGAAGGGATATAGTGCAGCTGAGAAAAAACAGTATCCCCAAAGTCTTGGTCCCATTAGAAAATATTTGTGATGAAAATGATGTAACCAAAAATCCTAAAATCATTGTGAACGATGAGGATATAGAGGATTGCAACATCGGTACTCAAGAAAATCCTTAGATCATCAGACTGTAAAAAACGCTTAGTCCATAAATGAAACAGAGGTATATCAGCCTCATGAAAGACTTCCCTGATGTTTTTGCATGGAGTTATGAAGACTTAAAGGTCTATGACACTTGAGTAATTCCGCATGTAATTTCCATCAAGGAGGATCATAAACGTTTCAAGAAAAATTTGATACGAATCAACCCTTTGTTGCTGCCACTGATTGAAAAGGAGGTAAGGAAACTGTTTGATGTTAATATTATTGTGTCCTTAATATTTTCAAGTGGGTGTCCAACCTTGTGCATGTCAAAAAGAAAACTGGTGAAATAAGATTGTGTGTGGACTTTCGGAATCTAAACATGGTGTCTCTCAAAGACAACTATCCACTTCCCAAGATGGATTACATCCTGCAGAAGGTGGTTGGATCTCAAAAAATATTGATGCTTGAAGGTTTTTCTGGTTACAACCAGATCATGGTGCACCTAGGTGACCGGGAGAAGACAACCTGTACAACACCTTGGGGTACTTTCTTGTATGCAACAATGCCTTTTGGGATTATGAATGTTGGAGCGACATTCCAAAGGGCCATGGATATAGCATTTGTCGACGAGAAAGATAAGTTTATCATGATTTACTTGGATGATATCACTATGTTTTTGGATTTCGATGATCAACATCTTGAACATCTAAGGAAGGTTTTCCAAAAATGAAGAAAGTTTGGCATCTCTTTTAATATGAAAAAATCAAACTTTGGGATGAAAGAAGGAAAATTGTTTGGACACATCATTTCAAAGGAAGGCTTAAAAATAGAACCCAACAAAGTGGAGGGAATTCCGAAGATTGACACTCCCAGGGGCAAGAAAGAGGTGCATTCTTCCTAGAAAAAGTAAATTTTATGAGAAGGTTCATTCCCAAATTGGTTGAGATTATAAAGCACATCACAAATATCCTCAGGAAAGGTAATAAAATAAAATGGACTCCTCAAGCTAGGAAGTCGTTCGAATATATTAAGGTGGCGCTGACCAAAGCTCCAGTGTTATCCAGTCTGGATTTTTTGAAGGACTTTATTTATTTTCCTTTGCCTCATAACACACCATCGCTAGTGTTTTGTTACAAAAGGATGAGCAAAACTTTGAAAATCCCATAGCTTATTTCAACAGGACATTGAGAGACTCTCCACTAAGGTATGACATCATGGAAAAACAAGCATATGCCTTGGTGAAGGCCCTAAAGGAATTCAAAACTTATATATTGCATTCCTGCGTCATTGCTTATGTGCCTAGAAATTCCATTAAGGATATCTTGACTCAGCCTAATCCTGAAGGGAGAAGCAGAAAATGGATCGCAGTAATGTTGGAATATGACCTCGAAATCAAGCCTACAAAGTTGATTAAGAGTTAAGGGCTCACAAAATTAATGGCGCAATCAAATTCTGATGTTTTGGGGATCAATTTTATTGTTGATATGTCGAAAAACCCACAAGAAGAAGCGGTCCCACGGGTATCTCAGAAGTTCATTGATTCTCCCTGGTACACTAAAATTATTTATGTGTTAAGGAATTTTCAAACTCGTCCACGGTTGAGAAAAACCAAAGCCAGATTATTGAAGTTGAAAGCAGCTAAGTTTTTCATTCTGGACAATTCTCTGTATTGGAAGGATCCAGACAGAATTTTACTAAATTGTTTGCTCGAGGAAGATACAAAAATGGCTATTAAGGAGTTTCATAAAGGAGACTGTGGGGGGCATCATTATTGGAAGACAACTATGCAAAAAATCTTGATGGCGGGGTTCTATTGGCCTAGTATTTTTGCGGATGTATACAAGGAAGTTTCCAGTTGCCACAAATGTCAGATCTTCGATGGGAAAATAAAGCTGCAACCCCTGTCTTTAAAACCTATCTCTGTTGAAGCATCATTTATGAAAGGGATCTTGGATTGTATAGGAGAAATTCATCAGCCATATTCATCTCAACATAGATGGATACTGACGGCCACATACTACCTCACCAAATGGAACAAAGTGGTTCCCACAAGGCAAGCTATCGCACAATTATCATTCAGTTTTTAGAGAATAACATATTGTCTAGATTT
>JZKD02S1592565.1:374296-397013 GCA_000966675.3 Picea glauca
GAAAATATAAAATGTTGGGACTCTCTTTTGGGTCTGGTGGATATTGGGTATTCCCAAAACTGTATAATTGTTGGAGACTTCAAAACCATAGTTCACTTTTCTCCATGGTTTGGGATAATCCACAATAGAATATGGAGGATCTGATGTCAGCTCTAGACTTGATGGATGTTCCTCCATCTAAAGGCCATTATACTTGGAATAATAGGAGAGCAGGGCCAGGGCATATTGTGGCCAGGTTGGATCTTTTTCTTATCAACGACTCATTTATTTCTCTTACAAACTCATTCTCCTCTTCCATCATTCCTTGGGAAAGATCATATCATCACCCTATTTCTATATGTTTTGTAAAAGAAGAAAAATTGCGGCCTATCTCGTTCAGGTTTAATCCTTTATGGATGGAAAAATTGGATTTTTCCCCCTTATTTCACGTACTTGGAGCCAATGGGTCTCTTTTTCCCTATTGCATATTTGGTAACAAAAAATTAAATTAGCCAAAGTTGCACTAAAACAATGGATTAAAGAATCATCCTACCCTTTGAATAGTGAAGTTTTGGAGAATCAGAGGACATTGGAAGAAATACAAAATAGGATTGAACAACATGAAGTGTGATAAAAAAAATTAAAGCAAGAACAAGTTGCCTACCAAAAGTATATAAATTCCTTGAAAGAGGAAGATTCTAGTGTGCGATTGAAGTCCAGATGTATGTGGCTGAAAGATGGGGATAAAAATAATTCCTTTTTTCATAAACAAACTAAATCAAGGAAATGGAGAAAGAGGGTGGAGGAGATAAAGACACAGACTGGTGAAGTGGTTTCCTGTTTTGAGGAGATCAAAGGTATGTCCACTTCACATTATAGCAAGTTCTATTCTAAAAAGGGTGAGATGGATGAATAGTTATGTGAGCATATCTTAACTCACATACCATTGAATATTAAAGAGGAGGATAATCTAGAACTGAACAAACCAATCATAGAAGAGGACATTCTAGCAACTATCAATCAATTCAATCCTAACAAGGCTTCGGGCCCAAATGGCTTAATCATTCATTTCTACAAAATATGTTGGTCCATTATCAAATATGATCTCATCCAAATGCTCCAATATGTGCACAAATCGTCTCGATTGGGGGGAGTGTTGCCCTTGGGTATAGAATTAAGCAAAGATCAAGGAAGAAGAGGTAAAATGCGAACTTCGCGGGAGACACAGTGACTGTTACTAGGTCAAAGCAAGCAAAAGAGCAGGAAAGAAGGAGCGAAGCCCAAGAAAGCTAGTCGTTTGATGAGGAGATAAGGGATGATAGATAAGCAAGGTATATGGATCAAGGACAAATCAGATAGTGGGAAAAGCCATCGTTAGCACCGCGTGGGAAGAAAGGAGAGATAGGCTGGAGAAGCTCAGGAAAAGAGGGTCAAGTTGACCTAGGATTTGTATATCTAGGGTTTTGACACTTAGGTCTCAACCTAAGGCTATCGGTGAGGGACTATATTGTATAGTTAGAGGTCGAGAGGACCTATGTCGTGTCGGTACTGTTGTTGAGCATTGTTATTGATTGTTGTTCATTAAGATAATATTGTATTGTGAGTGAGAGAAGTGCTGAGAGTAAGAGCATTCTGGCATTGTAAGATCTTCAGCTGGGTGCGAAGATCGAGTCTTGCAGCTGGGTGCACAAGAGGGGGAGAGAAAGAGAGAAGAAGAAGAAGATCTGCTAGCAGAGAGCACAGACAAGAACTGTAAGCTTCACCTTAATATATCATAAGCACAGTTCTGTGGATGTAGCCCTAGGGAGAGGGTGAACCACATATATCTAGTGTTATGTGTGTATGTTGATGCTTTATCTTTGTCTTTGATATATTGTTATTGCATTATTGCATTAGATCATATCTATAGAATGTGGAGTAGATTTTAGTGATAAGTGAGCTAGGTATATTGCACTGTATTTTGTTAAGATCCACTTGATATTCCCTTGGTTGTAGACATATCTGTCCTGCAACCCCCCATAGCTACTTCGGGTGAGACTACATCTGCCTCGTAGGTGCTTCCGAAAGGGCCAGTAGTTAGGGCTTGTTGGTGCGCTCTTGGAGTGAAACTTGGGTCTGCCCATGTGCCAACAAATGGTTTTGTTGTCAGGATAGAGAATCTTCGTGAGGGAATGTCAAGGTGGTTCCCATCGAAGAAAGAGATTCAAAAGTGGATAGAAGATCGAGAGAGGGACTTCGTTGAAGCCCAAAATAAGAACCCTAAGCTGAGTACTGAAGATTGGCTACAAAGATACATTTTCACCGACATCCATGAGATCTTCTTTGGAGGAATCCATTAGGAGTTTTTTGAGTGGTTGGCTAGGTTAGCTGATACCCAATTCAAGATCAGATCTAGACCCCCTATGGTTTGGACGCTGGTGTTGATCCAGAAGGTTAAAAGAGTCGAAAAGGTTGCATCCAGAGCAGTAGATCATTGACTTGATAGTACCATTGTAGGGTATATCACCGAATTTGTTTTCGACAGAGTAGAGTCGTATAGCCAAGCTAAGAGATACCTTTTCATAGGACCTAGAGGGAAATTTCTTCATTTTCTGAAGCTGAGAATCAAGATGCTCTTGCATGAGAAGAACATTCTAAAGATAGATTAGATTGGTTGAAGCCAGAAAAGCAAATGTTCAAAAATTCGGACAGTGACAGTGACAGTGACACAGAAGCTGGACATACACGCTGTGGGAGAGTGTTTAGAGGGGTTCACCTTGAGAACCTATTCAAGAAAAACTATAGAGAAGAAGGTTTCTACAGTGCGGAAGAGGCAGATATAACAGATTAAGAATGTACAGAACCCTCTAGGCCAGAGGAAGGAGCAACTGAATAACTTCTCCAGGATGAGATAGAAAACTCAGGAACTGCGCAGACTGCTGAAGTAAGTATCATTAACCCTCCTATTGTTTCAACAGAACTACGCAATTAGAGTAATCCGAGTCATCAGAGTCCTTAGAGTGTTACTACTAGTAGTTCAACATCTACTCAGATAGGAAACCCAGGTAGGTCTATGGCGGATGAGATGAGGTTCCCTATATTTAGAGGGAATGGATTTGAGGACTCGGATCAACACTGGTTCATGTGTGAAGCCGCGTGGAATATTAAGAATGTCACTGATGAGGCTGTCAAAAGAACCCAGTTCAGTACTACTCTTAGAGATCACGCACTGAGCTGGTACATGAAGCTTTTCCAAGGACTCGCACAGACCCAACCATTGAATGAGATCAAGAATAATATGATTGAAGAATTCAAGAAACCCAAATTGTAGTCACAATGTATTACAGAGCTGAAGGAGATCAAACAGAAGGTTGTCGAACCTGTCTGGGAATTCGATTAGAGATTCAAGACCTTAACAGGCCAATTAACTTCTAAGATCCCAGATGAACAGAACAAAGAATGGTTCATCATTGTGTTGTTACCACACATCAGAGTTCCTCTAATGCAACAGAAAATTGCTTCGTAGTCTGAGGCGCTGGAGATCGCCATGAAGCTTGAATCAGCCCCTATGGGAGAATCCAGCTCAGGTATGAGCCAGATCTTGAGCCAGCTGACCAGTTTGTCTTTACAGGTCGAAGACATAAAAAAGGATAAGGGAAAGGACAAAAGAGAAGACATCTGGTGCATTATATGCATATCAGAGGGCCATGATAAGGAACATTGCCCTGTATTTCATGAATATTTGGCCTCAGGAGCTCCGAGCTCCTTGAAAAAAATCACATTGCCCTGGTGCGAAGTATGCAGAAACTGACATCGCCCTAGTGAGTGCTATTACATGCAGAAGTATGTTCAGACACCTACAAACCTATATTGCACCTTCTGTAAGTTAGTAGGGCATGATGATAGAGACTATAGGGCCTATGACCTCATGCATGAAAGGTCAAGAGATGTATGCAAGATCCAAGGTGAAGTATAGCAAGAAGGAAATACTACGCAGTATAACTCCCCGAGAAGAGGAAACATCAATCCTCATGGTGGATACAGAGGATGAGGACGAGGAGGAGGAATGGGCTAAGGCCGAGGAAAGATAATTTGTTATAACTACGTGCAGCCAGAACATCTAGAAAGGGATTGTTAGAACCCTTGTACTACTTGCAGTTATTGCAATTCTTTTGAGCATGTTATAGAAGATTTCCCTATGTTGTTGGCTAAGCTTCAAGAAAGATGAGGACCTCAGCAGAACCCACAAGTGCAGTTGATATATTCTGAACCTTGTGGAGAATACCCGAGAGTCGTTGTTATTACTCGAGGAGGCGTTGTTACAGAAGAAGATAGAGTGACCCAGGGAAATACTACAGAAGACTCAGGAGTCAGAAAATCTGCGGAGAAGACTCAAAATTTTGATGCCAAGAAAGAAAGATGAACATTTGAAGACACAAGGAAAGAATTCAAAAGATATCAAGGCTCATCATCAAGAACATGGCTAGAAGTAAGAGAATATGGAACGCCACCGGTATTCGATCAGTCTTCTTCGCTGAGAGAGGGAAAAGAGGTAAGTAAGCTCATCGAATTTTTGTACACTTGTCTTAAGTTAATTCAGGATGAGAACGTTGTATAAGAGATACAGAACTTAATCAGGTAATATGAGCTAGGAAAGGTAGACCCCTTACTGAATGGGGTAGTACACCATATTTGCAAGAAGAGAAGGACAAATAAAGAATTACATTTGAATGCTCAGATACAAGAGTATGATATAGACTATGTGGTCCTTGACTTAGGATCGGAGTTCAATGTCATGATGAAGAAAACTTGGGAACTAATGGGAAAACTCAAGCTGATCTATTCCCCTATCAGGCTTTGCATGGCCAATCAACAAGTTGTCAGCCCATTTGGACGATTGGAGCATGTCCCTGTGGACATCGACGGAGTTAGAACCTTTGCATATTTTGAGGTAATTGAAATTGTTGATGATAGTTGTCCTTACCCTGCATTGTTAGGAATTGATTGGGCCTTCAACAACTCTATTGTTGTTGATTTGAAGAAAAGACATATGACATTCGAAAGAGATGGCCTTAGGTTCATCGCACCCTTAGATCCATATGAGGGTCAGCTTTACACAGAGCCCATCATAGAAGAATACCATGCATATGAACTGGAAAACATCTACAAACTGATATCCAGACAACAAGATTACATCAACCCTACAGTCGATGGGAATCTGAGCTGGCGAAGTTACAGCGTGTGTTCATCAGATTCAGAAGAAGCGCTAGAGAACTGGCATAACCATATGTATGAAGTATCTACCAGAAGATGTGCTAGATTAACCAGAGAAGTTCGTTGGATCGGCACAACAGTAAGTAACTTACGCACATTTGATGGTCTGAACCCTTTAGAAGCCTTCCTATCAGATTTTGAAACAAGTGTACCAACACAATAATGATTATTGGCAATGGATGAGGCCCTGAAAGGTACACCAATGAGATGGGTGGGGACACATAAAATCAACATCACAGACTGGACACAATGCCCAACCTTGATGACAACACGGTTCTTAACATAAGCAGTAAGCTGTGAAGTAAGGTATACTAGTCAAAGTTTCCCAAAGGACCATGTGCGAAGCGTGAAGAATACTAGAGTGACATTCCTCGAGAGAAATAGGTGCACAGATTCATTAACACACTAGACACAACTCCTATCAACTAGTACCTTCAAGTGGAGTTGTGCCTTGTCACTGCAAATTGGGAAGGTATGATTCAGAATTGTATCACCACCTTTCTATTTGAGAGTGAATACCCTTCATTAGACCAAAAATTATAGATTGTGAGTGAGAAAGTATTCAAAGAGGCATCTAGCCCCCCTATGGAACAAGAAGAGGACGAATGGACTGCGCCTCTCTAGAAATTGCAGGGCTGCTACAACATCAATGTCGATGACGATGATGATCCTAGGAAGATAAACATCACTGAAACAAAAGGCCAAACAGATGTGGAAGGACCAGGAGATGAGCTACCATTTATTGGTCAGCCAATCAAGATCAAAAAGGTCAATATTGGAACATAGGAGACACCGAAGCTTGCCAATGTCGGAGATTATTGGGATGTTGCTACCATTGACAAGATTACAGAGTTATTGCATGAATATCAGGACTTTTTTCCAACCAAGTTCACTGATATGAAGGGAATCAAAGGACCTATGGGAGAGATGAGAATACCTTTGAAACCAGATGCGAAGCCAGTCAAGAAGAGACACTATAGATTGAACCCAAAATACAAGGAAAAAGTGAAGATTGAGCTCGACAAAATGCTGGAAGCAGGGATTATTGAAACTGTTGAAGAACTAGAGTGGATCAGCCCTATGGTGGTACAAGACAAGAAGATAGGCAAAATCAGTATATGTGTAGACCTCAGGAAACTGAATGATGTTTTTCTACATGACTCTTTCCCTACACCATTCACTAACGAAGTATTAGAAAATGTAGGAGGCCAAGAGGTATATTCTTTTACAGATGGATTTTCAGGATACCATCAGATCCTGATTGCCAAGGAGGACCGCCACAAGACCACGTTTGCCACAGAATGGGGATCATACCAATATACAGTGATGCCATTTGGGTTGAAGAATTCCCCAACCATCTTTTCCAGTGTGGTGGTTGAAGCGTTCAAAGAATTCTTGCATAAATTTTTAGAAGCATATTTTGATGATTGGACTGTGTTTAGTTTGTTGAAAAACCATATTGAATGCCTAAGACTAATGTTGGATAAGTGCAGTCAGTGTCAAATTGCTTTGAATTTGAAGAAGTGCATCTTCTTCTCACCATTTGGAGTGTTGTCAGGGCATATTTTGTGTAAGCAGGGACTGTTGGTAGATCCCTCTAAAATTGCTATTATAGTTGATTTTCCACCTCCAACTCCAGTTAAACAATTACGCACTGCTCTAGGACACATTGACTATTACAGGAAATTCATTAAAGGCTATGCCCAAATTACAACACCGATGGAGAAGTTGTTGAAGAAGGACTGCCAGTTTGGTTGGACAGATGAATGCCAGCAGAGCTTTGACACACTGAAACAGAAGATGGTCACTGTGCCCATTCTTCTTTTCCCAGATTGGACTAAAGAGTTTCATGTGCATGTTGATGCATCCATTGCATTGGGATATGTGTTAGCACAGCCGGGAACATGATACATCGATCACCCATTAGCCTTTGCTAGCAGGAAGTTATCCACAACAAAAATTAACTACACCACCACAGAGAGAGAATGATTGACCATGGTGTATGCGATGTAAAAATTCTGCCACTACTTATTGGGAGGACACTTTAAAATGTTCACAGATCACTCCGTGCTAAAGTACCTAGTCAACAAGTCAGTGTTGGGGGGGGTGAATATGCAGATGGCTTCTGTTGTTTCAAGAATATGATTTTGAGATCATAGTTAAGCCAGGAAGAATGAACAAGGGCCCTGACCACTTGTCGAGGTTGGAAAATGGAGAAGAACCCACCAGTCTAGAGGATACACTGTTGGATGCACAACTGCTCACCATCAGAAAGATCGATGACCACATTGCAGAAATAGTCCATTTCATGTCAACAGGAATGGCACCTAGTGAGTATACAATTCCCCAGAAGAAATAGCTAGTAGTGCATGGTGCGGACTTTTCACTGATAGTGGCTCAGCTATACAGGATGGGACCTGATGAGATACTAAGAACATGTGTTATGGAGGCAGAACGCCCACTGATCCTCACAGAATCTCATGAAGGTATCGCAGGAGGACATTATGCAGGGAAAGAAACTGCGTAGAAGGTTCTGCAAGCTAGCCTTTGGTGGCCTACCTTACATAGAGATGTTAAGGATTATGCTAGAGCCTGTGATGTGTGCCAGAGAGTTGGGAGACCATCTAGAAGAGATTAAATTCCATTAGTACCGCAAATGACCCTACAAGCATTCAAAAAATGGTCCATTGACTTCGTGGGCCCTATCAACCCACCAGGGAAGTGCACAGGAGCAAGGTACATCATTACCGCGACTGGATACTTAACCAAATGGGCCAAGCTTAAGAATTGTTTCCTTTACATACATGGATGATACTGGCATTGTTCAGGAGAGGCTCGCACAGTTGGTTGAACTGGAAGAAGACAGATTTATTGTAGAATTTCATCAGCAGGTTCAGAAGGACAGAAAGAATGCCTACCATGACAGGCACATCAAGACAAAGGCTTTCAGACAAGGTGATTTAGTATTGATATATGACAAAAAGTTTACCAAACATCCAAGTAAGTTTAGAACGCATTAGCTTGGGCCATATGAGATCGCCTATATTACAGAAATAGAAGTTGCGCAGCTGAAGACATTGAAGGGAGAATGGAAGGAAGACTTGGTGAATGGGAGTCGGCTGAAGTTGTACTATGACAAATAGTTGCCTCGCAACTCTCAGTAGAAACAAGAGGAAAAGGGTCTAGGTATTAGGTGCATTTGAAACTAGGTACTATACATAGAAAAGACAGTCTACACAAGGAGGAAGAGGAGGCATAAAGTAGAAAGTAAAGGCTCCACTGCGTAGTCCAAAACCGAAGCAAAACAGAAGGATCAGATATGAAGTGCCTTGGGACGAGTCACATGTGAGTTTTGGGGGGCTATTGGACCTTGGGTATGAAATAAAGCGAAGATGAAGGAAGAAGAGGTAAAATGCGAACTTCACAGGAGACACAATGACTGTTACTGGGTCGAAGTAAGAAAAAGAGCAGAAAAGAAGGAGCAAAGCCCAAGAAAGCTAGTAGTTGGATGAGGAGATCAGGGATGATAGATAAGCAAGGTATATGGATCAAGAAAAACTTAGATAGTGGGAAAATCCACCATTAGCATCATGTGGAAAAAAGAAGAGATAGGCTCGCGAAGCCTCGGAAAAGAGAGTCAAGTTGACCTAGGGTTTTAGACACCTAGGGTTTTTATATCTAGGGTTTTGACACTTAGGTCTCGACCTAAGGCTATCGATGAGGGATGATATTGTATAAATAGAGGTCGAGAGGACCTAGGTCGGGTCGGTACTATTGTTGAGCATTGTTATTGATTGTTGTTCATTGAGAGAATATTGTATTGTGAGTGAGAGAAGTGATGAGAGTAAGAGCCTTTTGGCATTGTAAGATCTTCAGCTGAGTGTGAAGATCGATTCCTGCAGCTGGGTGCATAGGAGGGGGAGAGAAAGAGAGAAGAAGAAGAAGATTTGCTTGCAGAAAGTGCAGACAAGAACTATAAGCTTTACCTTAATATATCATAAGCACAGTTCTGTGGACGTAGCTTTAGAGAGAGGGTGAACCAGGTATATATGGTGTTATGTGTGTATGATTAATGGTTTATCTTTGTCTTTGATATACTGTTATTGCATTATTGTATTAGATCAGATCTATACAATGTGGAGTAGATTTTAGTGATAAGTGATCTAGGTATACTATGTTGTATTTTGTTAAGATCCACTTGATATTCCCCTAGTTGTAGACATCTCTGTCCTGCAACCCCCCATAGCTACTTCGGGTGAGACTGCATCTGCTTCGCAGGTGTTGTCGAAAGGGCCAATAGTTAGGGGTTGTTGATGCGCTCTTGGAGTGAACCTTGGGTATGCCCTTGTGCCAACAAGGAGCCACAAACTCCTCATTTTTAGACTTAATTCCAAAGGAAAAAAAAATTCCACATCATTTGATTGATTTCGTCCAAATTCACTATGTAATGTATTCTATAAAATCATGGAAAAGATAATAGAAAATAGGCTAAAATCCTTGCTAAGTTCTTTGGTTCTACCAAATCAATGAGGGCTCATGGAAAATAGACAAATTTGGGAAAACATAATTTTAGTTCAAGAGGCTATTCATTCCAACTATAGTTGTGGGGAAAAAGGGATGGTTATAAAAATTGATATGGAAAATTCCTTTGATAGAGTCAAGCATAGTTTCCTTAGGGAGGCTTTGAAGAATTTTGGCTTTAATCATTCCTTTATCTCTTGGATTGGAGCATGTATCAATTCTCCTTGGATTTCTACTTTGGTTAATGGTAGGATTGTGTTGGCATGTTTACAGGCAGAGTGTGCTTGTCATTTATGGAAAGAACAACAACATCGATTACATGTTTACAAGAAAGAACAACAACAATGATGGAATGGTTACATGCATAGTATGCAGAGCTCAAATCTCAGAAGAGGTAGCGCTTTTCATTCTCAGAAACGTAGACAAGACCCAAAGTCATCAGGACTCTTAGAAGGATTAAATATCGAGGCCTTTGAAACTTATAAATTCTTCCAAGATTGTGTGGTAAATCCTGATCATCCATCGAGAGAGGACACGTGGCAAGAAATCATCATCTCGTTGACTCACGAACTGGAAAAGTCAAAGGTGAGAGTTGTAGGAACTCGTGATGTCCGAGTTCGCGAGTTGATCTGGACTGTTGGAGCATGGGGAGTTGTGAGCCATTGATATGACTCTCGTAAATATTGGGAAGGCAGGAGGCAAATACCCAAGGAGCTAGGAGCCGCAACAATCCTAGTCATTCATCTGGGAAGGACACATGGCAGCTGATAAAGCAGATTTGCAGAATCGTGAATCAAAAGAATTGCATCGAGTAGTCCCCATACATCGTGAAATCCGAGTTCATGATATTGATCATAGCCATTGGATCAAGGAATGTCATGGGTCGTTGAGTTGGAGCGGGTCTCGAAAAATCAGAAGTCGGAAGAAGGGAGGTGAGTAGTCCTCCAACTTCATGAAATGCGAAGTCTCGATAAGATATAGATCATTGGATCATAGAGGTTTGTGGGTCGTCGATCTGGCACAGTGCGCTGAATTAGTAATCAAGATTTGGAAGAGTCGGGTTTGGTTCATGTTCAAACACCCTAGACACAAGGTCGTGATTTGATCACAACCATCGGACCACTGAGGAATGTGTACAATTGATCAGGCACGACGAAGTTAGGCCTGTGGTCATAGCCATGGTCACATCAGCGAAGATTAAGGGAGGAGCTAGCACATTGCTAGGATCCACTTCGGATATCAAGGGTTGGGAGAATCAAGGTGACTCACAGCAGATTACCCAATACATGAAGTCACAAAGCGCCTTTTTGAATAGGCGTCTGGTCACCACTGGTGGTCACATGAAAGGAAGGGGCTTAGCAAGAAAAGATAGCACTCACTATGAAGTTTTCTCATGAAGGGAAAAGGCGCCTAATGGATGATCACATAGAGGTTCTCTCAGTAACTAATAGAGACAGACTAATTGTAACTGTAGAAAATGACCGATTGCATCTACCATAGAATTCAAAGAATCTCAGGGTAACCGCTAGAGAAGATGAAGAGTCTCGAGGTAACTGTCAATGGAATGGAGACTCATCATAGAGATGATTGACAGATGGAAAAGAATCAAAGCATGTATATTCCAAAGAATTTGAGGATAACGACCACTGATGAAGAACATACTTAGCATAATCACCAGAGAGGACGAAGAGTTAGGTGGATGATCAAACAGAGGACTTGGAATGATAAATAAATGCAAAACAAAAAAGAGACGACTACTTCTGATGAGAGTTATTCATGAGGGTAAAATCATGTTGTGAGTAGCAAATTAAATGCACAGAAGAGGCAAAGCGCATAGAACGAAAATGTTGCATAGAGAATAAAGTGCAGAAGAAAAACATAGAACAAAAATTCATATCTAAGAGAGGAAGAGAAATCTGAGGTGCACATGCAGAGACAGAGCAGAAGAACAAAAAGTTCAAGAAGAATGCAAGCAGGAAGACACTGATGCAGGCAGAGCATAGCAGTGTAGAAGAACAGTGATGAGACTGGTAAGCTATTGATAAATATTGTATCACTGTAATAAGTTTCAATAACAAAGTTTTTATAATCAGGGTGGTAGGGAGGTGTTAGGGAGGATTTTATTCCTCGGAGTTTCAAGTGGGTGCTTGAAAACAGGGAGTTGTAGCTTCCATCTAGTTGTAGACAAAAAAACCAGGGTGGTAGGGTGTTGCAAGGGAGAAATATTGTTCTATGTTATACAGGTTGGTGCCTGTGTGACTGGAAGTTGGTGCCTCCATCCAGTTGGTGTTGGAACACTCAGGGAGTTGGTGCTTCCTTCTAGTGGGTGCTAGAGAAACTTGAGAGTTAGTGCTCTCAACAAGTTGTTTCTTGTAAAACAGAGGTGGTAGCCTCAAAAGGAGTTGGAGATCATAAGAATGATAATGTACAGAAAATAAAGACTACTTATCATATCAAGAAGAAGAGGTTTTTCCCTTTATGGGTTTCCTCGGAAAATATATGTCTTTGTATATTTCATGTGTGTGATTGATGTTGAATATTATATTTATTACTTCCTTGCATTATTGTGATCATCATTAAGTGTTCTGTAAAGATTTTAAAATGGGCATAATTTTTTAAGCACAGTAACAACTGATTCACCCCCCCCCCCTCTCAATTGTCCAACAATTGGTATTAGAGTGGGTTCCTTTTATTTAAAGGTAGATCATTATGCTTAAACATGACAAGTCATGAAGGAACTTCAACCAATAAGGCCCCCATGTTCAATGGAACAAACTTTGCCTTCTAGAAAGTTAGGATGAGAACCTACATAATGGCTTTAGGTGTAGATGTTTAGGATGTGGTAGAGACTGGTTATGTAAAACCAATTGTACTAGCTAATAAGGATGACAAGCTAGAATTCAGCTTCAACACTAAGGCTATGAATGTTATTTTGAGTGGGCTTACAGAGGCAGAAGTTGTAAAAGTTATGCACTTAGAATCTGCCAAAGATATGTGGGACAAACTCATTAGCAGTTATGAAGGTAATGAGAAGGTAAAGGATGCCAAGCTTCAAACCTACAGATTACAATTTGAACAATTAAAAATGAAAGAGGATGAAACTGTTGGCAAGTACTTTATGAGAGTTGAAGAACTAGTAAATTCAAAGAAAGGACTTGGTGAAAAAATTGAGGAACCCTCGTTAGTTCAGAAAAAATTGAGATCTTTGCCAGATAGGTTCAACCCAAAGGTCTTGCTATAGAATAACTTAATGATCTAAAAGATTTTCCTTTTGATCAAATTCTAGGAATGTTGACTACATATGAAATGAAGATAAGCAAAGATAAATCCATCTCCAGAGAAGCATCATTTAAAGAAGATAAGAATGGGGATTATGAGCCTGATGAAATTGAAGCAAAATTTGTGAGAAGACTAAAGAAAGGATCATGCAAGTACCAAGGAAGGTTTCCCTTCAAATGTTTTAACTATGGAAAGATAGGTCACTTTGCATCTAAATGTCCACACAAGAAGAAGGTCTAGAATGTTGAAGGTGAAGAGAAGTATAAATCCAAGAGATTTGGTAAAACTAAAACTTTATGTGTAAACAATGATGACTCTTCAGGAGACACATATAGTGATTCTGATTGTGAATATAAGGTTAATGAATTTATGCTTATGGCCAAAGAGGATTATGATAATAAAATCATAGGAAGTGATGTTAATAATGAAGAAGTTGTGGTTGACTTGGAAGGAGAGTTTATCAGTGCCTTGGAAGAGATTGACAGACTTAGACTTAATAAGAGAAAGCAAAAAAAATTGTTGATACAGTTCAAGAAAGACAGTAAAAAACCTGATGAAGACTTTGTCCTGCTAAAAGTGGAATTAGAAGAGGAAAAAAAAATAGAGGACATTTTGAAACAACAGTTATCAAAGAAGAAGGCAAGATGAGAAGCCTTAGAAGAAGAGGTAGTAAAAAACATAAAAGAGATGGAGATGTTTAAAGCATTGTATCTCCAAAATATTCCAAGCATTAAAGCCTCAAAAGGATTAGCCACCACTCCGAATCAACAAAAGAATCCAAATTTGAAAACTGGTTTGGGGTATGAAGAAGGATCAAGTAGTGGTCAACCAAGCAACAAATAATCCATCAAGTTTTTCAAATCTACATTCATTGACAACAACAAATATGGAGAAACAAAGGAAGATAATCAGTCACTAAGGAAGAGTGAAAGAAAAAGTACCATAACTGAATATGTAGAACAAAGAAATAATACACCCTCTGCTCAAAGAAATCATTAGCATGGAAGAAATCGGCATGCTCAAAGAAGACAACCATTTTCCAGGTACAAAGGATTTTTCAATGGATATTGTTTTTTTTGTTCTAACTTTGGTCACAAAGTTGTAAATTGTTCTTTAAGATTTAGAGATGAGCAATCAAGACACTCAAGGAATAAATATCTTCCGCAACAAAGAATGAGATAGCCAAATAACAAACATCCACAGACTTCAAATCATGTGATGGATGGGAAAAGGACACAGGTTAAGCATAACAATCATTAAGATCCTTTATTCAATGAACCAAAATTTTACACCTGCCATAATTATGGACATAAAGTTGAAAACTATCGCTTAAGGAACTATGAACCAGATTTGAATTCCTCTACTGAAAATGTCAAGGTTTGGAAGAAGAAAGAAAATGACAAGTGTGGATTAGTGTTGTCAGCTCAAAGACAAAATAACCCCTAGTATATTGAAAGTGCATGCTCCAAACATATGATGGGAGACAAAAGTAAGTTTTTGTCTCTAAGTGAAAGAAAATCAGGAAATGTAACCTTTGGAAATGATGCTCCAGGTAAAATCAAGGGTAAAGTGATGGTGAGTTTGAGTAATGATAAAGGAAAAGCCCAGGATGTTATTCTTATAGATGGGTTGAAACATAATTTTCTCAGTGTAATTCAAATGTGTGACAGAGGATGTGAAGTGGTGTTCACTTCCAAAGATTGCAAGATAAAGTTTGTAAAATCAGGAAAAGTGGTGACTAAAGGCATAAGGACAAATAATAATGTATATGTTCTTAAAGAAGATAGAGAAGAGTGTCATCTAAGCAAACATGATGAAAGTTGGTTATGGCATAGGAGACTTGGACATCTAAACTTTGACCACTTAATCAAGCTCAAAAATCTTGAGGCAGTAAAAGATCTTCCAAGAATATCAAAGCCACAAGATTTTTTGTGTAAACCCTGCCAAGTAGGAAAGCTAACCAGAGAATTCGAAGAATATCAGGGTGATCGCCAAAGGAGATGAAGAGTCTCGATGTAACTTCTAGTGCAATGAAGACTCATCGTAGAGATGATTGACAGATGGAAAAGCATCGAAGACTGTAGCTGCCAGAGAAGCCAAAGAATCTGAGGATAATGGCCACTGATGAAGAACATACTCAACATAATTGCCTGAGAGGATGAAGAGTTAGGTGGATTGTCAAATAGAGGACTTGGCATGATAAATAAATGCATAACAAAGAAGAGACAGTTGCTTCTGCTGAGAGATATTCATGTAGGTAAAAGCATGTTGTGAGTAGTTGTTGAAATGAACAGAAGAGGCATAGTGCATAGAATGAAAATGTTGCACAGAGCATAAAGTGTAGAAGAAAAACATAGAACAAAAATGCATATCTGAGAGAGGAAGAGAAAGTCGAGGTGTGCATGCAAATATAGAGAAGAAGAACAAAAAGCTCAAGAAGAATGCGAGCAAGAAGACACTGATGCAGGCAGAGCAGAGCAGTGTAGCAGAATAGTGATGAGACTGGTAAGCTATTGATAAACACTGTATCACTGTAATAAGTTTCAGTGACAAAGTTTTTATAATCATGGTGGTAGAGAGATGCTAGGGAGGAATGTTGTCCTCAAAGTTTCAAGTGGGTGCTTAAACACAGGAAGTCGTAGATTCCATCTAGTTGCAACCAGAAAAACTAGGGTGGTAGGGTGGTTCAAGGGAGAACTATTGTTCTCTGTTATACAGGTTGGTTCCTGTGTGACTAGTAGTTGGTGCTTCCATCCAGTTGGTGTTGGAACACTCAAAGAGTTAGTGCTTCCTTCTAGTGGGTGCTAGATAAACCAAAGAGTTGGTTCTATCAGCAAGTTGTTGCTTGTAAAATAGAGGTGGTATCTTCAAAAGGAGTTGTAGCTCATAAGAATGATAATGTACAGAAAATAAAGTCTACTTATCATATCAAGAAGAAGAGGTTTTTTCCCTTTATGGGTTACCTCAGGAAATATCTGTCTTTGCATATTTCATGTGTGTGATTGATGTTGAATATTCTATTTCTTACTTCCCTGCATTATTGTGATCATCATTGAGTGTTCTGTAAAGAGTTTAAAATGCGCATAATTGTTTGAGCATGGTAACAACTGATTCACCCCCCCACCTCTCAGTTTTCCAACAGATTGCTCCTTTCTTCAAGGATACTAGGGGGTTGTTACAAGGATGTCCTCTTTCCACCTTGATATATGTTATTATGGTTGAATCACTCAATAGAACGCTAGAATGGGAGAGGAGATCAGGAGAAATCCCAAGGTTGTGCATAGCCAGGGGGGTGAAAAGAATTAATCATTCACAATTTGTTGATGATGCCTTGTTGGTGGGAGGAGCCTCTAGAATTATTTCTAAGAATTTTAAACTAGTGTTGGAATAGTTTACTCAAATATATAGAGGTCTCATAAACAAAAATAAGAGTCAAATATACGTCTAGAATATAAATGCTCCTTCTTTAATAGGTATTGCTCATATCCTTCAATTTCCAATTTCTGGCAACTGGAAATCTTTCAAATATTTGGGCATGCTAATCTATTTGAAATCACTGCCAAGTGAATCCTAGCATATTATCTTGCATAAAATTAAAGAAAATTTTGAAATTTGGGGCGCTTACTCGTTGAACCTGACAGGTATATTAGTTCTCATCAAATCTATGTTGTCATCATTTCCTATATATCATTTTTCATCTCTCTTAGCTCCTATGAAAATTAAAAAATCTCGCACCACGGATATTCAAAAATTCTTATGGCGGGGAGGAAAATCAAACACTAATCGATTACATTTGGCGAATTGGAATCTAGTCAGGTCCCCTAAGGATCACAGGGGGCTTGGGATCAGAGATACTAAATTGGTAAACATCGCCTTAGGAAAAAAATTGTTATGGAGAATGGTAATGGGGAAAAATGAATGGTGGAAAAAATACTCGATGAAGAAATACTTTGAAGGGAATAGGAGAATATGTCTAGATTCTCCTCTCAGAAAGAAGGTGAGATCACAAATATGGAAGCTTCTCTAGGCCTCCACTCCCCTTCTGTAACTCTCACACTTTTGTTTACCAAGAAATGGGAAGTATATTGACATCTAGAATGATGGGATTCTTGGTTTGCAACCCCTCTTTCATGATTCCTCCCTTGAAACTATAAGGCGGTGGTTATTCACTCAGCACAAGTTCAAGTTATTTAACATCTCTCTTTGGAGTTCAAATGGGGATTTTTAGGATTGGAAACTCGAAAAATATTCCTCCACACCTTGGCCATCATGATAAGAATCTTCTTCTTTCTCTTAAAGGGGATTCTTCGATTCACTTGTAAGCATAGGGTTGCAAAGGTTGGGGAGAAGTTGGTTATTCATTCAAGGAAGGATACATGGTTCTATTGCTACAGAATTCTACTATAGAAAAATCTACTATGTGGAGGATTGTTTGGAATAATGATGGGCTACCAAAAATCATGTTTTTGTTTTACTCTCGCTCAAGGTAAGCTTCTTACAGGGGGGAATTTGACCAAAATAGGGTTCCAGGGGCCCTTTCGATGTGCTCTATGTGAGAAGAACATGGAGACATATTGGCATCTATTTTTGGAGTGTGTTTATTCAAAACATGTTTGGAATTTGTTATAAGAGGAGTTATTACACTTGATAGAATGGCCTTCCAATCCCAAAAATTTGTTGTGCAAGTGGGGGAGACATTATAGGGGATCCTTCTGGGGTAAGGAATTGTTTCAAAGGGTGTGGAAGGATTCTCCTAAATATGTTTGTTGACAAATCTGGCTTGTTAGAAACAAAGTTATCTTAAAAAATCAACATCCCTTGCCAATATTTGTGGCAGCGTGATCCATGGGTTAAATGGTGGAATAATTCAATTCAAAAATAATTTAGATGGATGAACAACAAACCTTGGATCAAGCTGAAAAATATTGGATGTCACAACTTAATATAAATTTCAAAATTCGGGTCAAGATTCATCAAAGCTCAAGTTGGCATATTCATTCCTCTTCATTGGACTTTCAATCTTGGTTGTCTTCTCAATCTAGTTATAATTTATGTTTTGATGGAGCATCAAAAGGAAATCCAGGGAGGTAGGTGAGGGAGGGGTACTTTATGACCCCTATAGAAAATTGCAAACTGAACTATTATTGGAATATTGACATCACCTACAATAACAAGGTTGAAGCATATGTGATATATCAAGGGGTTCAGTTGGAAAAGTAGAGGCAAATATATGAATTTAACATTGTCAGAGATTCCAAAAACATAATTAGATACTTTGCATTAGGCTCCTCCCCCAAATACACAAGATTGAAAAACTTGATTGAGCATATAAGGAACTCCTTGCTCGGTCTCAAGGTCTAATTCTATCATATCTATTGTCATTGTAACTCACAAGAAGATGCATTGTCTAACAAAGCCATAGGTTTGGCCCCTAGTCTTGTGAGGGTTTAAGGAGTAGAGCATATAGTTAACCCCCTGTAGCTATGAGATTGCGCATGGGTAGGGCCCACTTTGAACACTTGGAATGCTCCTTTATTATGTGTTGTGGTAGAATGTATATGCTATTAGATGGTCATGTCGGGAAATTCATTCACTAGAGAGTATTAATAAAATATAGTGGGAGATCATTGCTATCTCATGGGTGTTATCGCCGCAATCAGAAGATGGTACTCTCCTCACCTATTTCCATTCCCAACTCGTTGGATCTGACTTTGGTGAGGGGTATTGAAATTATGGGAGTTTATGGAATATAAAGGAAAGTACAGTTTCAAAGGCCAAATTTGGGAGGCACCATCAAAAAAATTCTGATTTCGCATGGTCACCTTGTGGGATGTTATCAAGATATGAATTCGAAGGTACAAAGTGCTTGTATAACTCATTCAAGGATTGATTATTTTTGTATTAATGAATGAGGTGAAGTTTCATTGGGTACTCTCTGTCTTGGCTTTTTGGAGGTTAGATTGGGGGTTTGTTTGGTGCACATTGCCTTTGGCTTGACTCTATTGGGAAGTCAGTTCTTGGTAGCTCCCTTGGTGAAACTCATTTTTCTGAAGGTTGATCGTGCTTTAGTTTTTTTTTTTCTCCCAAACCTGGTGAATATTTCTAATAAATCCTTGAATGAAGGAAGTGGGCCTTTCTTGGAATATATTCAAAGAGAACCCACACTCTCATTTTTAGGTGTTCTATGTGCTCATTTGCTGGCCAATTTGAGAAATTGGAACAATATGGATACAAAGACTAATGGTTGGAAGAACATGGAGGATGTGGAGGTAACTGAGTTTGAGGAGAGACAACAACTAGTCATTCAAGTCAACTCCCTCAGTTCAACTCGTTCATTTTCTTTGTACAATTTGGTTCAGCATAGAATAATGATTGGCCAATTATAGGATGAATTGGATGAGAAGTCAACATGAATAATTGAATCATTAATTTCCACAGAGGGATGCAGCTTATGGTATTTCTCTCCGTGGAAAGACAGTAGATGGTATGATAGTTCCAGAGATGACGCACATTACAAACTTAAATGTTCCAGTTGAGTCTGTTGAGGACATGGAAAAGTTAGACAATGACAATGGACATACTTAAGCTTCAATATTTTGAGTATGTTATGTTTTTCAGTTTATATAAAATGATATATTTTACTGAATATATGCAGTACAAAATATCAGTAGTTTTAGATTATGGATATGGCATAGTAGAAGGACTAAATTTTGGTTGTTAAAATCTTTTCCAGAGCTAGAATTTTGCTATGACATGTACTAATTGGTTTCGACCATGCCCTTTTAATGAATAAAATCCACCAAATTCTGTGAAAAAAAATTGACAAATGATTCTATAATTTTAGATAAGTATAGATCATTAAAATTTTCCTTAATTCTCACTAGGCTCTACAAAAAGAATCCTTTATAATTTCCATGTCCTTCCTCTATTGACACTTATTTCAAGGAGAATTCAAAAAAAAATATTAATATAAGTTTATATGATTATAAAACTAAAGGATGGAGTGGAATAGGTGAAGGCCACGATAGTTGCACTATTTGAGGTGGGGAATGCCATCAAAGTTGGTAATTCCTGTTGAAGGAAAATATCCCTGTGGACAGGTAGATCTCCTCAAAGAGATAGACTCTTAACTCTAAGACAAAAAGTGCTTATCATGGTCACTAACTTCCTTTTAGATCTAGGTGGACTAGTGTGTGAGAAGGAAGGAGAAAAGAAGTACCTTTTACCAGTGTTTGTCCCTGCACGCTCCGAGTTGAGCTCCAATCTTTCGCTCTTCGATAAGTCCTATAGAAAAACAAAGTACGACCACTTCCTACTCTATCAAGATTAGTCCAAAATAGGTCTATCTACTAAAGAGACAAATTCATCTGAGATTGAACATGAATTAGAAAGAAACAGGACAAGCAAATTATATTAATGAGGACAAAACATTGCTTACAGTCGTAGATGGATTGCAGCAGTTTCATCAAGTCCTCCTTGTCTACCCCTTGCTCAAAAGATCCATGATATGAATGATGATAGATTCACCAATTGCTCCCTATGAGATCATAGGTCTCTTGCTTCCAAAACATCTATGTTCCAACACCACTTATAAGATCATAAGTTTGGTTTGATTCTCCCTTTTCAGTCCCCTTTCACCATTAGAAAGCTTGCTTATATAGCCTTGGAGAGGATTTAACCACTTGAGATATCCTTGGGGAAGTTGAGGATTTTCCTCCTTCAGTTAGGGATCTTTCCTAAGATCATGGCTTTATTGAGGATTCGAATTCAACTTCCTTCCAATAATGAAAGGATCCTTCCCCCATTCATCTCAACAACTTAACTGCTACCCAGAATAGGTAGTGCTCCCTCAAAAGGGAACTCAGAGCGCTGTAGCGCTCCCCAGTAGGCTTAAGGGGGGCAATAGCACTCCTAAAGACACCAACGCTCCCTAGAAGGGAAAAAGGAGCTTTATAATGCTCCCAGACAGTGTTAGGGAGAGTGCCAACACTCCCAAAAGAGGTATAGAGGAGCGCTCTCCTCCAAAACTTAGTTTTTGAGTGTTTTCAGATGGAAAAAGGTTCATGAGATCAATTAACCTTTCCTCCTCTTCCAAATCAAGTGTTTGACATGTGCCAGGTGTCCTCCTGATGTCATTTACAGGCACGACATAGGCATCATGGAAGTATGCTTCCCTGACACTTGCGACACTTGTGAGCAAAATGCGACACTTGCGACCTTTGTAATGACGACACTTGCGACACTATCAAAGTGATTTTTTTGATGTGTAACAGATTTCCCCCCAAATTATGAAGTTATAAGATGAGAACTGATAACTGAAATGATTTGTAGACTTTCAAGCAAGGGTATAGACGTGGAGAACCTGACAGAAGTTGCACACAAACATCCAACAAATATTATGACATGTTTCAAACCCAAGGTAGGCATACCTATGCTTGGGTGATAAAGACTTGCAAGGTATGGCCACCATAAAATACATTGTGGATCCATAATTGTATTGATAAAAAGGTATAGCCACTGAAAATACACTATGGATCTATACTCCCATGACCTGAACTGATTGTAGCCACAAAGAATACACAGTGGATCTACGAGATGACAAGACATAGCCACGACCAATACAAAGTGGATCTATATAACAATATATGTGTCATTATTCAAGAGAAACTCCATCGCAACCTGGGCAAAGTACATATCAAAGTGATCACTCAACCCAGGGTCTTCTTACCGATCCCGATGTAGTACGAATCTAACCATGTGAATAGATGTCCTGATGTCGAACATGGTAGAAACCACTTGATTACCAGTGAATGATGTAAACCATTGACAAGCGCGAGGGAGATCACCATTAATGTCAATGATTCCCAAGGTACTCTAGTACATTCCAACGAAAGTGAATAGATGAGCTGAAGTCGAACATCCATGGAATCATCCGATCAAAGGTCAATGATGTAAACCCACTGTCGGATGTGAGGAGGCCTGCCATTGAGGCATGTAGGTCCCAAAGTACTAACTGGTTTATAATTCTAGTTCCTTGATAATGTGTTGAAGTCGACAGGAATAGGCTCGTCGAAGGAGGGCGTTGATGTATCCCCCATCAACGACACGAAACAAACATAGAGATGTAATTGGTAGATCACATGAACATGGACTGACACGAGTATTGAGACAAGATATTTGTGATGGCTGACTCTCGAGGCGGATACTTCCCTTGAACACTGAGGCACAACAGCAGAAACATGACATGGACCAAAACTTGATGATGCAGTGGATGTTGTGACTCACGTCAGGTGACCCAGAGGAGTGAAAGAAACTCAAAGGATTGGCTCAGTGCAGAGGTTCAACGGATTATAATGCCTGCAAAAGACAAAGTGTTGTGTTCAAGGGCGACTCTAAGAGTTACTTGGTAATGTTCTCAAGAAACTGCTTGGCTTGCTTCTTTCAAATTTTCCCCCATCCAGATAGATGAGTACCTCTTTTTAATTTAACGAGCTTGAGGAGGATAACACATGCTCGATAAAACTCACCTTTGGTAAGTTCATCTTCCTTTGTTTAACGAACTGGAAGAATTAAGGGTTCGGTCCTGTATGGGCCTATCGATGTTTGTTTTAGCGAGTCCAAAGACAGAAAACTCGAAGGTTTTTCATGATTATAGAGTCTGGAAAAACACTTAAAAGAGAACTCT
>JZKD02S1592565.1:397063-453799 GCA_000966675.3 Picea glauca
GTTTGTTTTAGCGAGTCCAAAGACAGAAAACTCGAAGGTTTTTCATGATTATAGAGTCTGGAAAAACACTTAAAAGAGAACTCTCTCATTTCCTTTTTCGTACAGTTAGTCTCACGAGGCCGAAAAAGAGATAAACTACCACTCGAAAGACACCCTTTCGAACCTTTTAACGAGTGTGAAAGGAAGCAAGATCACTCGATGATATTTTCATGTTTAGAGAGTATGAAAAGAGTTTAAAGGAGACTCTAGGGGGTTCCTTTTTCATGTATCCATATGGGTCCGAAAAAGAGATAAAATTCCACCCATTGCATTCTTATGTATTTACGAGCACGAGAAAGAACAAAGACTAAGCTCGGTATGCCCCCAGCATGAAAGCTAGTGGCTTATCTCCAAAAAGATCATCAAAGGATGGAGACATGCCCTCGAAGCTTCAATTCATTCATCGGCTCTAAGGTCATCGCCAATTTCTCGAGAAAATGAGAAAAAGGAGAAGGGTGGATGAAAAGAAGGTTCAAGAGAGGTGACTATTTCATTTTTAATGAGCTTGACACAAGAAAAGAACTATGCTCAAGGCCTCTGTTTCATTTTTTAACGAGATTTCCACAGAGAAGAGAAACTATGCTTGTGGTCACTTCTTGATCATGGCTTCTGAGAGGATAATGCTTTGGAAGGGTACCATGTCAAGGGACAAAACTCGGTCATGGCTTCCAAGAGATCTTCGGCAGATTGAAGAGAATCACTCTGGAAGGAACACATGTCGAGGGTCGTGATAGGGGTAAGGAGATCAGGCTCCAATAATCCTACCAAAGAGGTCACCATGTCAACTACCGGATCCAAATCGTCGGAAGTTGAAATCATGGGAGACAACACCACATAATTGACATGCGGTGAGGGTGATACTTCCTTCATATAAGAACCACTTAGGGAGGTAACCCAGTTGGGGCCGATGAATGAAAGTTGATCAATAGTCACAATTCTTCCATTGTGAGGGAAAGATATCATATGGAAAAGAGTGGATACAATAGCTTTCATGGCATAGACATAATCCCGCCCAAGGAGTAAAGCAAAATCCAAGGGGTCTCGGACTACCATGACATTGATAAAGACAGTTTTCCCTCCCAAAGTTATAGGAAACTGAGGAAGGATCCCTAAAGGTTGACTAGTTCTTCTGTTAAAAGCTAACAGATTCTGTGTAACCGGTGTAAGCTGCGGAAACCCAAAGCATACCAAGCAACAGAAGAAAAAATAATAACGGACGCACCTTCATCTATCAACGCTTGAGGAACGTCTCGACCACGAACCTGTACTGTAATCTAGAAAGGAATGTGAGAGGGAAGACGAGGTCTAGTTAGTACACCCCAATAAAAAAGGATGTCCTCATTACTTGGAGGGGGTTTCGCAGGAGAAGGAGGAATGCCCCTCGGTATGGTAGAGTCTGTATTAATGAGAAAAACATGGGCAGTATCGGGTTTACTCTTTAGAAGGAGAGTAGGATCGACCGATGATTGGATCAGATCAACCAATGGTGGACTTGGATCGACCACTTGAGTTTCATTCTCCAAGGGAAGAATGGGGTCGACGGGTGGAAACAGATCAACCTCTTTGGTGTCACTCTCTAAAAGGCGAGTGGGATTGACCGAGGATAAAAACAGATCGACCACTTTGGTGTCACTCTTTTGATGAAGAACGGGGTTGATCGATGATGGAACTAGATCAACTACTTGGGTTTGTGGTTCAATCGAGGAGGAAACTAGACTGACCACCTAATCAACCGGACTGACCAGGGATGGAACCAGACTGACCAGTCCATCAACCAAAGATGGGTTGGAGGAAAGATTACGATAACTTTTTGGAAGGTGAAGTTTTTCCAAAAGAGAAGAAGCCTCATCCATGCGAGGACAAAGGTGAGAGTAATGATTACCTTTACATAACATTCAAGGGAACTTGACAGTTTGCTTCTTCTTACCAACCTAAACATCACTAGTTGATGGGGTATCATCAACATGAACGATAGAGGCCGATGACGTGGAGGACCACATTTCTAAGACCTGGGTAAGACCGGGGAAATCCCTCAGAAAGTGGTCACCCTTACAAAGGTTGCAAGGGAATTTGGGTTTTGGATTCTTCATTTTAATCTAGTTGACCTCATCAACACTCCCAGTACTATTAACAGTAACTAGTTTCTTAGAGCCAACATCTGATGTTGTTGGGGCCTTTTTCCTTTTCGAGTTCTTCTTCTTCTTCTCTTTCTGTTTCTTCTTCTTCTTATCAACCTAGCTACTTTCTTTAGAGATTTCACTAGGCGAAGAAGGAGAAATGGAAGGAGACTTAATGGGAGAAGAAGGCGAAAATTTGACATGAGGTTGATGTGTGGGTGGCGTATTGACATCCAAAGTATTAGGTGCAACTGAAACATTGGGAGGAATCGGGATCACCGGAGTGGGAAACAACCAAACTGGTAATCCAATAGTGAGTCCTGGAAGACTCAGTGTGGAAACATATGGAGGACCAAAGTTTCCAAATGAAGGAAAGGTATAAGGTTCCCAAGAAGAAGGGGTTCCTCCATTGGTACTCCCAGGATTCGATGCCATTAACACTGACTCGACCTAAGGTCCACTAAGTAAAAAAAACAACACACGCTATGAATATGAGAAGCAATCAATCAAAAAAAACTTCCTACGATGAAACCACTAGTTGGTGTTGAAATCCAAAGTCGTGAGATCAAAATAGGAAGGGGCGGGGATAGAGCGGGTGGATCAGTTACGTTGGTGACCTGCTTAATGGACTTACACCTTGGTGCAAGATTCCATGCAGTAATTGTGGATTTACCCTCCAAGGAGCCCGAGTGAGTTTGACCAACGTTTGTTCCAGGTACAGTGAGACTTCCCTTCACCATCACCTTGTGTGAGACCCTAAATATTGTGGCTACTAAGGTCACCAACTCGTAGTCAGCCCCTGGTCGGGTACAGTCAACAGTCCAGTCAGAACGTATGGGCAGGATAACAAGTCTGAAATCAACTTGAAAGGCTCCCACACATAATCGTGGGCATACCTTCCAATGACTCCCAATATATGATCCAACCACTACAAACAGTTGGGCCACAGAGGGATAATCTCCGTAAATCACCCGAATGCAACCTCATGCGTAACCCTTGTGTGAGAGGGGGATCCCAACAAGCCAATACGACAATTGGATTTGACTCTCTCTACCGCAAGATACTAAGTTTGTTCAATAGCTTTGGAAAGTTATCCTTTCAACCTATTCCAAAGCCCTACACCTGAAACTAATGTAGGTTTGCTAACAAAGATGTAAAACGTTTGATAAATTTTAGTTAAGCATTGATTTTAATGGCTATTGTTTACTTAGAGGGTGTACGAAAGTGAAACTGATGGAATGATGACTCAATTCCCAAAAATATGCATGAAATATGACAAGCAATCATTTCTTTTCAATGAATACCTATTTAAGGGAAAGAGAAAGAGTCGTTTTCACTATCAAACACTTGATAAGGAATGACTTCAATCAATTTTGTTCTCAATCAAATCCAATATAATGCTACAACATTTTAGAAATGCAAACTAATATGAAAACCAATCATTAAGATGTACTTTTGTCGTTTGCATGTGAATGATGAAAATGCAGATTTCGCACAAATAACACGCCCTTTTGCAATCAAACAAGAGAAAGAAAATAAAAAACGCAAGAGGAAGGAGAAATAAATTGGATCAGATGACCTCAAAGAACCAAATGAAAAGAGTTACAGACTTCAGATGTCCTTCACTGGAGTTCCCACTCAGTCGGATAGGAGAGAAGAAAACAGTGGATTGGTTTCAAGCTCTCAACAGCAAAAGCTCAAAAATAAAGAAGAAGGGCATAAAATATGAACAACAAGGTGTTTACTTCTCAGGAGGAAGCATGTCAAAGGTCAAAGGAAGAATCATGAATCACAAAGCAGCTCAGCAAGTGAAGAAACAATGTCTAGATCTCCAAAAAATGATTTTTTTGTGAAAAAAAGGGTTGGCTCTCTTGTGTAAGGGACACCAGGGCATTATAACACCCTGTCCAACACTTCCATGGAGTGTTGGCACTCTGCTAACATGGGAAGGGGGGCGCCAGGCTCAAAAGACTCATAAAAAAGTCCAAAAACTCAAAATTTCAATCAAATTTCAACAGTCAAGCTGAGTGTGATGGGGTAAAGAGTCAATCAGTAAATGCAATCAGATATGAAGGAGTGAACAAGGCCTAAGAACACAAATTGTAAGACAAGGCCTATGAGGAAAAATCAAAACCAATAGTTTTGATTCGATTCCCTAGTGGAGTCGCCAGTTTCTATTGAAGGAAAATCTCCCTGTAGACAGGTAGATCTCCTCAAAGAGCTAGACTCTTAACTCTAAGACAGAAAGTGATTATCATGGTCACTTACTTCCTTTTAGATCTAGGTGGACTAGTGTGTGAGAAGGAAGGAGAAAAGAAGTACCTTTTACCGGTGTTTGTCCCTGCATGCTCCGAGTTGAGCTCCAATCTTTTGTTGTTCGATAAGCCCTGTAGACAAACAAAGTACGACCACTTCCTACTCTATAAAAATTAGTCCAAAATAGGTCTATCTACTAAAGAGACAAATTCATGTGATATTGAACATGAATTAGAAAGAAACAGGTCAAGCAAATTATATTAATGAGGACAAAACATTGCTTACAGCCGTAGATGGATTGCAGCAGTTTCGTCAAGTCCTCCTTGTCTACCCCTTGCTCAAAAGATCCACGATCTGAATGATGATATCTTCATCGATTGCTCCCTATGATATCATAGGTCTCTTGCTTCCAAAACATCTTTGTTCCAACACCACTTATAAGATCATAAGTTTGGTGTGATTCTCCCTTTTCAGTCCCCTTTCACCATTAGAAAGCTTGCTTATATAGCCTTGGAGAGGCTTTAACCACTTGAGATATCCTTGGGGAAGTTGAGGATTTTCCTCCTTCAGTTAGGGATCTGTCCTAAGATCATGTCTTGATTGAGGATTCAAATTCAACTTCCTTCCAAGAATGAAAGGATCCTTCCCCCATTCATCTCAACAACTTAACTGTTGCCCAGAATAGGTAGCGCTCCCTCAAAATGGCACTCAGAGCGTTGTAGCGCTCCCCAGTAGGCTTAAGGGGGGTGGTAGCACTCCTAAAGACACCAACACTCCCCAGAAGGGCCAAAGGAGCTTTATAACACTCCCATACAGTGTAAGGGGGAGTGCCAACACTCCCAGAAGAGGTATAGAGGAGCGCTCTCCTCCAAAACTTAGTTTTTGAGTGTTTTCAGATGGAAAAAGGTTCATGAGACCAGTTAACCTTTCCTCCTATTCTAAATCAAGTGTTTGGCATGTGCCAAGTGTCCTCCTGATGTCGTTTACAGGCACGACATAGGCATCATGGCAGTATGCTTCCTTGACACTTGCAACACTTGTGAGCAAAATGAGACACTTGCGACACTATCAAAGTGATTATTTTTTATGTGTAACAATTCCAAGTACACCACAAGTACTGTAGATGTTGCACAAAGTTATTTTTTTGAATTGTCCTTAGAACCTCCATCAAAATAAGTATATATTTATTTGAATTTTGATTTTCTAAAACAATAATATTTTTGAGGTTTGAATATTTTTTAATATATTCATTTTTTGTTAAATAAAGTATAATTTGAAACAAATCTTCACTATTGTATGCCACCAACTTTGTGATATACTAATCAATGATTAATAACTCAAAGTTTAACATAAACATATTTTAATACAATACAACATAATTTTGCTATAATAAACAATAAATATGACAATGAAAATATATCAAAAATAAATGTTATGCTTCAACGTCTATTTAATGTATTTTCAATATGGTGCTTGTAAATGGTTGTCAACTTTTTATAACCAGCATAATTATAAAAGGAAGGAAAGAAGAGCATAATTTTCCATTATAGATACCCATAATAAATGACACATACACAATATAAATGTTCAAACAATCATTTACATGAAATCAATATTATTTGCCATCACCCTGATTATCTTCCTCGCTTGGCATTGTAACATTGATGTTCTAAAAAAGATGTTTAGATATTGGATCATGTCTCAGTATGAACCACCAATCCTCATCCAACACATCTGGGTAAAATTGGTTGCAATGTTTTAGGAAAACATAAGGCTCCTTACTTTCAACCCACATTTTTTTAGAGTTAATACATATTATCCCACTATCACAATTTTCCTTTACATTTATTCGATCAAATATATCCCACCACTTGCAACAAAAAATAACACATTGAAACAATGATATGTCCACTTGCATGATCTCGTGTATCTTTCCAATGTAACATAACTTCCCCTCTATCAAGTTTTCATCATGGTGGCTAGTATGACTAGATTGGTAACTCGACCTCCTCTCCACAATCTTGTGTGATGTGGCCTTCATCAACATACTTAGTGCGTAAATAATGTCCATATGCCCACATATATGGGAAGAATTTCACCTGTAAAAATGCGAACAAAGGGCGGTGTCATATGGTTAATAACCAAAGCATTAATAAAACCATAATACATGTTACAATTAAAATGTGCAATATTATAAATAGAATTTGGTACTCGGAGAGGTTATTACAAAGTTGTTGCACTTGATCCCTATGTTTAGTGCATCCATATCTTCTCTACATGGGTTATGACCAGATATCGCATATTTTTGTTGTATATGGTCAACTACCCAATTGTTGGGACATATTTTTGGCATATTTTCTTTTAAATGATCAGGATAAGGCATGCTTCTACCATTCAACCATCTAAATGCTTCCCTGTCACTATCCCATTTGCTTCTTTTATCTTCATATAACGCGACCCATTGTTGTTTTTCCTTTGTCTTGTAAAGATCAAATTTATTGATGGCATTCATTTCAAAATTCGTTGATGTATACAAAAATTCAAAATGAATAACATGAGATCAAATATATATTATGAACTGAAAGAATGAATTTATTGATAGAATCAAAATTTCTAAATTCGCTAATGTATAAAATAATTCAAAACAAAATAGGATAGGATGAAAAATATATCATCAGATTCAATGTAAACAATTTCTCTATACTAAATTGAAAAAATATAACTGGCTTACTCTTTATCAAGCGCCTTTTTTCGTTCATTTGGAGTAGCTCCCCTTCCCTTTTGTCCTCATCTTGATGGTTTTCCCAAATGATTGCCCCTTCTGTGTTGTCAATTTGCTTGACGTACTCACTCACATAATAGAATGACTTGTATACTATGTACCCCCTCTGCCATATAGCCCTCTAGTTTTTCCCTTTTTCAAACAAACCCCTCAATGTTTTCATGTACCTATCTAAGAAGAAAATCCAACGACATGAGAGCACCCCAGCTAATTCAACCTCATTAGTTACGTGAATTAGAATATGGAGTTGCAAGTCCATAAAACTCGTGGGTAGTTCCTTCTCAAACATACAAACAATCTCAGCTATCTCTTGGTTCCACGATGGAATGATAGCCATGTGAATCTCCCTTGATGTGACCCAACATACAAATGAATATAATTTTGATATGGCATGTCATAGGTCCTAGGGGAAGTCATGGTTCACACAACCATGCACGAAAAAAGGATAATGACACTACAAAATAGACACACACAATTAATTTCCATAAAACTGTGAGTGCATAGCATATTTTTACCGAGATTGATATAAAACTAGGAGAATCATGTATTCAACATACATACCCTTAGAAGGTTTATATGGTCATGTGATTTCAACCCCAACAAATTACCATCTACAATGACACAATGTCCTAGAGTCGAACCATATAAAGAAGGTGCCTTCACACCCAATATATCATCCTTCACCATATAAATATTATCTTTCTTCAAAATCCATGGAACATCACCTTCTTTAAAATACCAAGAGGGACTGGCCTCTCCTCTAGTTTCGTTTCTTGGCCAATGTCTCTTTTTAGTATTTGTAAGAATAAGATCTCTCCTGATAGCCATTGTGTTTGTTTTATTCCATGATATGTGCCTCCATAAAGAAGATGAAACAATTTTTAATATATGCATGGGATCTATTAAGTGGCAAATCTTAATATGCTCTCAATATAGAAGCTCATAAAATACAAATTTCCTTTTCATCCAAATGGGAATTTTCTCAACATAGGTGTCAAAATATTCTTGATCATTGAACATAAGGTTCCTCATTTGAATCAAAGTATTCTACCATTTCCTTTTGCTTCTCTATGTCATATGGCATGTTTCAATCTATCAGTGTCATTATTTCATCTCTCTGTGTTCTCCCTGGTTTACCATTGAAAGTTTATGCAACTCTTCTATAAGGGTGGTATTCTGGGAGGAATACCCTTGAACAATCGTACACCAACTTTCGTAGGTCATTGGACCACCTAACCTTTAGAGGAGGTCCAAAAAATTTACATCCATGATACACTTTTGTTACAACACCTGCGATGTTAACATATACATATCATATTAGTGTCAAAAAAATAGTTTCTCCAAATGAAGTATGCCAAATAAAATTACAGATATAAACAAATCAATGAACATGCTTACCGAAGAAAACTCCTAGTCCCGGGTAATCGTGTGTGGTGTACGCACATATGCCATACAACATAAAAGACCTCTCCATTGGGATGGGTCTTGATACATCATATACATGTATCCCTTCCCATAATTTCTTAAATTCATCAATCAATGGTTGTAGGTAGACATACATTCTCTTCACTTGTATTCTACCCAGGACTATAAGATCGAACATAATATGTTCATTCTTCACGGAAAACCATGGGGGCATGTTTTTATTGATCACTATCACTGGCCAAAAAAATAATTGGTGTTTTGGAGGGAATACAATTTAACTCCATCCATATCTATGCTCAATCAAAGACTCCATACTTCATCCTTGAATTTATCGGACCATGTATCCTCTATATGCTTCATCGCTATTGAATCTACTGGGATTCACATAACTCATGGCTCACTTCTATGTGCAGAATTCCACTCCTGTAACGTGGCTAATTGTTTGTAATGAAAGAGTCTTTGAATACTTGGAGCTATAGGCATGTGCCTCAATATCGTATGAGGAGGACCATGTCCCTTACCCTTGTTTTTTTATTTATGGTACATGTCATGCCCACATTCTGGACATATGTATTTGTCTGTATATTCATTTATATATAGAATACAATAATTTGGACAAGCATGGTATGGTGTGTACTCAACACCCAAAATTTTTGACATTTTCTTTGCCTTTGTGAAACTATCGAGCAAGTGATTATCGCTCGGAAGTACCTTGTTTTTGAATAACCTACAATTAGTGGGCAATAGAAATTTACATTGTCATTAAGCATGAATAAAATCAACCCTTTTGTTCCTTCATTGTGTGACAAGATTCCTTAAAAATTTAGGGGACTTAATGGTTAGTTACCTCAAAAGGGACATGAAACACACATCTGACATACCATACATTTCTTTCAAGTTGTAGAGTAACACTGTTGTCCCTAGTTGGGTAGACCTTGTGGACTCTTGTACTAGACCAAATAGAGGGGTGGTGGAAGCAGATTTTAGGTTTTCATAGAAGGTATCTATGACATCAGTTTTGTTATCTCCATTTTTTGGGATAACTAAGGAGATGATTTCTAGAGGCCCTTAGGTTTCACACATGGAGTACTGAGATACAACTTGACCAACAATGTCCACTTGCATAGATGGAGACCCACCTCACCACCACTGCTCCAGGTTGATCATGAAGACATCCACCACATTAGATGGCCTTTGGAAGACATTGGGTATTAATCCATGAGGTACAATTAAGGTATTATGGTGAGTGTCATTTCAATATTTGAGGCATTTGAGTTTGCTACATCTATTACTACTTTTGATTATGTGACAATTGCTTGGACATTATGCTCTCTTCCTTGTTTCACCTTGGTGGTTGACATTGTGCCCTAGTAAGTGGGTCACCCTTAGGGATATGTATGATACTAGGAGGTCCTTTGGACATGTCATTGTGCCAGTCCATACCATACTTTCCACTTTCCATACTTCATCCCCTCATATCCTCACCTTTTTGGTTTTTCAGGTGTACTAACCCAATAAGGGGTTTAAGGCCTAAAGGCTTGTGGCTGGAAAAAGATAAAATATTGATTATGAGAATTCCATATGCTCTCCCAAAGAGGTCTTGATAGAAATGAAATAGTTCTCCTAAAAATCAAATACCTTCCAAAGAAAAATAACATTACATAAATGTCCCCACTTGTTGAGGTGTGAACACTCAAGCAATGTCCCTTTATTTCCTTGCATATGGCACTATGTGTAAATCTAGATTCAATTGGCCTTGTCATATTGTCTCCTAAGCTAATCAATTCACCAATAGGGAGTACCCAAGTTTTTGGACTATTAATTAATTAATGGCAATGAATGGGCTTGGAAAAAGGATGCATTGAAAAACGAAGGTGCAACACACCCTCTACAAAGGAACCCATAAGTGAGACACTACAACCCATTTTATGTCATGAAATCCATGCCCAAAATTATTCCCCTCATCCAAAACACATCATCCATATGAATTAGAAGGAGTTCCCCTCAGGAAACACCCCTAAACTTCAGGGGCGATTCACCCATAGGTCGTTTTGTCAACCCTCCCATACTCAAACTTGGTAAATTGCATAAGGTCTTTGAGCATTAGTTTATTTTGATGAGGTAGTTTGGATGTACATTCTTAGATGGATCTTTTATTGATTTGATTTACTCATCATGATTATTTGATTTGAGATCATTGGAGGGTGTATCCATTTGTCTTTCTAGGACCTAGCCGGTGGACAGTTTTGGAGGAAAAAGCCTAGCTTTGGCTTCCATGGGGCTTGAATCCCACAAGTTGGATGCCAACGGCCCACATGCGGAATCATGATGAATTTCCTTTGGAAGAATATTGGACACCTTGGAGGACCTTTCCTATCCCTCACATGCCAAACGGTTTTCTTGGAAAGGAAAAAATGCCATCCTTGAGGAGTTGATGTCATCATTGAGGCTAGGGTTTTGGTGGTGAAGTTGTTATTTGTTGACACTTTGCATGAATTGGTGGGAGGAGGATATAGTGCATGAGAGGGAGGCTCTATGAGCCCCAGCGAATTCAGCTTACTCCTCCAACGACTTCTTTAAAGGCTCAAAATGTCACCCTTAGAGGGTGATGTCATGTTTTAGGGTTTTCTTTCATGTGCAAAAGTAAAAATTTATAATATTTTTGTGTAAAGGGGAAAAATAAGGGTTGTTGCCCCATTATTTTTTTTTACCCTAAATTATGTGGAAAAACTATGTTTAAGACATTTTGTATAAATAGAGATCATTTGAATCTCATTTCATATCATAACTCTCCCAGTGTGAGAAGTACTTGGCTACAATTTTCATTATAGTTGATGATTCTTGGTGTTTATCTCTTGTGCAAATGATTTTTGGTGTTATCTCTTCATGATTGGATGAGCTAAGGTGGTGCACACCTCTTGGAGGCTTCCTTTCTTGCTATTGGATGGTAATTTTCTTGGTGAACTAGGGTTTGATCTCTCTTTTCCTTGGAATTGGTAAGGAAAAGTTTGCATTTGTTTGTTATTTCTTGATATTTCTTGGTTATTGTTGGTTGAAACCATAAGAAGATTATGTTGGATACACCCTCCAGTAAGCTTCATCTAATTTTTTAATTTCACAAGTCATTTTGCAAGGGTTGCTAGGATAAATACGAGTGTGTATACCCTCCTATATTTTACCCTAGTTTGATTAACATACCCTAGGGAGTAAGAGGATTTACACACCTAGAGATATTGTTTATCCAAATTGTGTTTAAATACCCCATTCACCCAAATATTAAAGGCACTAACCTGATTTTTGCATTGGAGATATAAAATACTTGCCTCGGTAAATGTGAAAAGTCATTCTTTCAAGCTTGTCTAATTTGGATTCAATTATATGCTTTATATGCTTGGTTGAGACACTAGGGAGTCTCAATTTGATAAGTATTTATTGCTATTGTTATAACATTTCATATACAACCATTAGGGCTGCAGAAACCCTAATAAATTTTCAATAATAACTCACTACTCAACCATTGAAAGTTGCTAAAAGTTTGCCACATTAATCAACTAAGGATAGAGAAATTTTTGGGTGGATTGTTGGCACCAGGGTGAAGGGGAAAGAAGAACGATCGTGGGAGAGAAATAATGCAAAAAAATGAAGTCACAACTGGCAAAAGAACAACACATGTGCATGCAATAAAGCGTGCATAAAGGAAAGCGACAGCTGGAGGAAGAACAACACGTGCATGGGAGAAAGACCTAACATAAGAAGGGTTAGGGTTTTGGTAATATTCTGTAAAAGGATGAAGAGCCCGAAATGTATAAATATAGATACAAAATTATCATATAGGATCAGGTTTTGTTGTTAGTATTATTGTTGTTGTTGGGGGTTAGGCCTTGGAGTTAAGTTTTGGAGACTGTAACCACGCAGGAGCGTAGGTGATATGTAATTTTTTTAGTTGTATGAACCAATTTTGTAAGCTGCTGAGAAAAGAAGATACGAGGGAAGGTAGATCTGAGGATTAGACCGCAGGCTGTAGATCCTGGTGTGATATAGTTCACCTCAAATAGATCTTACCCAGTTTTGTGGATAATTGTAAGTGTAAGCACATGGAGCCAGGAATGTAGAACCGCCATAATAAAAGAGCCAAGAGCCAAATCTTTGTGGACATAGCCTAGGGGGGAGTGAACCATGGTAATAATCATGTAATATGTTGAATGTATGCATGTCTCTTCTTTCTTTCAACAATCAATGGTTAAGCTTGATGGATGAGTTTGCACATTGTTATGAATCTATTTATACTTTGTTGGAATTAGACTATGAAATATACGTATGCGACTTCAAGGGATAATTAGTTTACCTTACAGCTCATGGTACCTGGATTTAATCAAGAAACTCTTATCCCCTACTCTATCCTAGGCTGTAAACACCTGAGTCTTACAGTCACCCATTTAAATCTATCTCGGGTGAGACTACACAGTACCTTCTGGTTGTTGTGTTGCCTTCTGGATTACTAGGAGGGCCGATAGTTTTAGAGGATTTTTTGGAATCCCGACTGACATGAACCATGGTTCAATAACTTGTACAACCTGAGAAGGGAAATAGTAACCAACAAATGGTTTTGTTTTCATGTTAAGAGGCACAAGAGAGGATTGAGTAGATGAGATAGAATGAATAAGAACCGAAGGAGCGGAACATAAGAGAAATGAGCCGTTAGAAGGGAATGTTGAGACCTTGGAACCCCACAAGAGAAGAAATCAAGGGTTGGTTGAGAACTAAAGCGGTAGAGTTTGCACAGAAAGACAATAGAAACCCTAGGATTAGACTGCGTAAATACCTGGATAAATACGTATTTATGGATTTACACAAAGTCTTTTTCTGTGATTTTTCGCATCTTCTACAAGAGTGGATCTTAAGGTTAAAGGATAACCATGTGACGAATTGGATTTGACAGCTAGATTGGACTCTAGTACGGATCCAATAGCTGCAGCAAGTGAACAACAAATTCACCCACACAGTCAAATTTTGGCTTGACAGTATTGTGGTAGGATTTATTACATAATTTTTGGTAGACACAACAAAGTCATACAGCACAACCAAGCAAGAGTTCCTACGAGGACCCAGAGGAAGGTACATTTGATCACTGTATACTTCCATCAAGATATTGCTATATAACAAAGGTGTAATGATAGTGGAATCAAACAACTAGACTTCCCTGCGTGCATGGGGGAAGGGGGGAAGCACTGACAGAGAGAGGAGGAATGGAAGGAGGGATGGATAAAGAGAAGAATGAGGAGGAACCCTTGGAACCGATATTGATGGATGACGACTAGCTTAAGTGGATCTTGGCATCATCAGGAACGACGTGTAGCGAAGCACCCTACCAATATAAGGTGAATACCAAGAAGAGAGCCGTAGCTGAGAGAGAGGGCTTGGCAAGCGATGAGGAAGAGGTAGAGGATCTCTAAGATATGGAGTAGATTGAGGAAATCCTACACGCCATGTATGAGAGGAAAAGAAGAGGCCTAAGAATAGGAGGAGAAGGCATCCATCCCTTTCATATTAATGTCAGTGTGGAACCCATAAACCCATGTGCGACCAATACACCAAAGAGAACACCACTGTTTAGACAACCAAATTTTGGAGGAAATCTGACAATAGGAAGTACATCTACACAAGGAGCAACAATTGGAGGAGCCAGTTCATGAAACCTTAGTTAAGTATCTACACCGCGCGGGGGAGGGAGTAGCTCAGTATTTGGAATGGCAGGACATGATCCTACTATCATATTACCAAAGTTTTGAGGAGAAGAAACAGAAGACCCTGAGAAGCATCTATTCATTTGCACAAAGATCTGGGAAGCAAAGAAGATCACTGATGAAGACACCAAACTCGCGCAACTAGCGATCACGCTAAGAGACCGATCACTAGACTGGTACATGAGTCTAGAGACGAACAATTTCTCGAAACGATAAGGACACTGGACGACATTAAGAAACTATTGATAAATGAGTTCCAGAAGCCAAGCTCAGAGGATCAATACATGATTGAGATGATTGAAATAAGATAGAAACAAGGAGAATCAGTATGAGATATTGATCAAAGATTCAAGCGATTAAAAGGAAAGTTAAAATACCTTATGACTGATATGCAACATAGGCACCTGTTTGTCAACTCACTACTCCCACACTTAAAATATCCATTACGACACCAGAAGTTTTAGATGCAGGTAGAGGCTCTGTAGGCAGCCTTGCAATTGGAAGAGAATTAGTACCAGCAGATGGACCCGGCTATCAAAGAACTGAAGGAGGTTCTGAAGAACTTAACATTTCATCTTAACCAGAATAAGAACAAGGAAAAATGAGAAGTCATTTGGTGCACTACCTGCAGGATGAAAGGACACCATAAGAATGAATTCCCAACATTCACACAGTATATGGCGATGAGGATGCCAAACCCACTACCACAAGGAGGATTATGGTGCGAAATATGCAAGAAACCGGGCCACGACCCTTACCACTGCACGATGATGCAGAAATACCAAACAGTCCCAAAGAACTCATATTGCACCTTTTGCAAGTCAGTCGGCCATGATGACAAAGATTGCAGAACTATGGAGCTGATGCGAGAAAGAACATTAGACGCATACAGGGTACAGGTAGAAATGATGACTGGGCAAGAAATACCACAGTTCACTCAAGCCCCCACCCCATACAACACTACGCAGCAGCAGTATAACACTGCGTCACATTCGTACAATAATGCGTAACCACAGTACAACTCATCACAACCCCAGTACAATCCCGCACAGTATAATCGGGGACCATAGTATAACACGCCACGGGGTGATCACGCAACTTATAGAGGAGTAGGACGAGCCACAAGAAGTTTCATACATGGTAGAGGACCAGTCACATGTCACAATTTCCAGCAACTAGGACATTATTCACGGGAGTGCCCACTGCCACCAGCGACTTGTATGTATTATCACTCATCAGACCATGATACAGAGGAATGTCTGACATTACTTGTAAAGATCCGGCGAAAAAGGAATCAAAATAACTAGAATGTTCAGTGGATTTCAGTCGAAGCAAGGGATGACGGACAAAACATCAACATAGTCACTCGAGGAGGAACAAAAATAGGAAATGACGTATTCTGATAGGAACCAGGGCAGAACCAATGGGTAAAGAAGAACACTGACCCCAAGAAGCAATTCGACATGCATAAGGAGAAGGAGATCTTTACAGAATCCCGACAAGAATTCTAGAAGGATAACATTGTGTTGACTGCACAACAGAGCAATGAATCTCTGGAATATGAAATGCTGCCATCACTAGACCATACCAACATAATACAACCCAAGGAACAAGTAAGTACTATCAAATAATTTTTGCAATCATGCATCAAAATGTTAAGTGATCCTTCATCTGTCAAAATATTGCAAAACATCCTAGAAAAATGTAGGAGTGAGATGGAATAGAAGCCAGAATTGAAAACTGTCAACCACCTACATACAAGAAGAAGAACAAGTAGGGAATTTAGACTAAATGATAACATTGGGGATTTCAATATGGGAGATGTTATACTATATCTAGGATTCGAAGTGAATTTACAACCAAAAGCTACATGGCAATGCATGGGAGAACCTACACTGGGATACTCAACTGTTCAATAAAAGCTAGCAAATCAACATAGAGTCCTACCAATAGGTAGACTGAAAGGAGTCGCGGTAGATTTGGATGGTGTGCAAACTAAGAAATACTTTGAAGTCATTGAAATAGTAGATGTCACAACACCTTACCTGATGCTACTTGGTTTGGATTCGGCATTCAACAACTAGGCCATAATTAACTTAAAAACCAGAAAAATGACATTTGAGTCAGGGGACTACAGGGTCATAGCCTTATGGATTACCAAGAGGGCCGATAGTTTTAAAGGCTTTGTTGGAACCACGAATGACATGAACCCTGGGTCAATAACTTAGACAACCCAAGAAGGGAAATAGTAACCAACACAAGTTTTGACGGTTGATTTCTTTTTTGTAATAACTTGTTTGTTACAGGCATAAGGCTAATAAATATTTTTGCAGAACTTGTTAACAACAACCTTGTAATGTTGCTAAAGTTTTATGTTATCTTCTTGAGCTAAACTAGTCAATTTTCTAGCTTGTCTCTTGTACTTTTCACTAAGCTTTGAGCAACTTTATTTTTCACCTACCATTATCATTTTGTTTCCGATATACATCATTGTTTATTGTTGAAATTAGGGACAACCAGATTAACTTTCTTTTACACCTAACATTATATGCATATACTTGGTTTATTATTGTGTCTCGAGTAGGTACATCACTCTTTAAAGGTACTCTTATCTCTTGGAAAATTTTGGATACAACCAAGACTCTTTCTCAAGCCTTTCTGTGCTTTTTATCTTGACCTATAGGGGATACACTTCCATCATTCCATTTTCTGTCTCATTTTCCCCTAAGGTCACCAGGATTCCCTCTTTGAGATGATCCTTTCATCTCTAAATTAGGGATATACATCATTGTTTATTGTTGAAATTAGGGAAAACAAGATTAACTTTCTTTTACACCTAACATTATACGCATATACTGGGTTTGTTCTTGTATCTTGGGCAACTACATCACTCTTTACAGGTACTCTTATCTCTTGGAAACTTTTGGATACCACCATGACTCTTTCTCGAGCCTTTATGTTCTTATTATCTTGACCTATAGGGGATAGACTTCCATCATTCCATTTTTCGTCTCATTTTCCCCTAGGGTCACCGAGATTCCCTCCTTGAGATGATCCTTTCATCTCTAAAGTGATGGGAATACCTGCCTAAGGTGACAATGGGTAGGTGTTCTCTAAGTTGTCTCCATTTGGTGGTTGGGTTGGTATTTTCCTAACCTACAATGTGTGTGATAACATTTTGGTTTTGTTGTCGGGGAGGATTTTAAATCCTCTTATGAACCCTAATGATACTTTGGCAAGCTATACGAGAGAATCTTCCCTAGCTTTCCTGGTGACTCCACCTAAAGGACATTCCCTTTTCACTTTTGATAAGCTTGTCCTAAATCTCATATGGTGACTCCATTATGGGACATACTTGAAAAAGACATTACCCTACCCCCAAAAGCACTTCTAGGCGTCGAATTCCTTCCCCCAAAAGGTCTAGTACTACGTGATCTCCCACTTCTCATGATTGTCCATCTACTTCTCTTAGCCCTCGATCCTCATATACTACCTCCACACCTCCACTCTCATCCATTCCCACCTTGCCAAGTGTTACATGGAGCCCATGGGCCAAATATGCGTACAAATCTTTGTACATGACAAAGATCCATGGATCTCCTCATAAAATCCCAAAGGACTTCAAGGAGTGGCTCTCCATATTTTCGGGAGAAGATCTCATTACAACCGAAGATAATTTATATGATTTCCTCCGCACTCTAGAACCTTATGACCAAAATGAAGATGTTAGGATGAGACTCTTCTCTTACACTCTTGTCGGAAACTATAAGGAATGGTATGATAGTATTTTCCCAAGAACAATCAGGAATTGGGATCTCTTTCAAGAAAAATTTACCAAAAGATTTGGAAAGAAAAAAGATTACTAGCCCCTTTACGATCAACAGTATAACTACAAGAGAAATTCAGGACAAAGTATAAGGGAGTTCATTGATAGGTTCAATAACCTTGTAAGGATTTTTCCTCAATATTTCAAACCTTCCCAAGCTACTATCCTCAAGTCTTACATGTCAACCATGAAAGACCCATGTGGAGTTTTAATTGGAAGGGGACGCCTTAAAACTTTGTTTGCAGCTCAAGAAAGGGCACGTGAGATAGAAGAAAACATAACCTCATCTCTCATGTGAGAGGAGGACTATCTTTAAGACACCTTTCAGATTAATCAAATTGATGACTTTGTCTTACTGAACCCTCCCCATGATATCAAGACAAACCCGTAGAAAGAATGAGAGGAGGTCGCTTAAAGGGTTGCTCATCTCATGATGATTCTATTGGGTAAAGAAAAGGAACCAACATAAAAAATACACCTCACCCAACAAATGAGGTTTTGAAGCTTGAAAGGAAAAGAGCAACAAAGTAGGATGAAGAAAAGTTTTTGCAACATATTCGACAAGTATTGACAGAGCCATGCAAAGAGAAGTAAATTGGTATAATCAAAGGTGAGGAGAATGCTCTTTCCCCAAGCAAGACCAAAAAGGAATATTTTGTAAATCACATCAACACAACCCATTAGGTTCTGGAATATGGGATTGACAACACCTCCATTTTGGAAAAATTCCTTTTCCTAGATGAGGAAAAGGAGGGATATTGGGGCTTATATTTTGAAGGTACGCACTCAAGCACAAGCTCAGGTGCAGGGATAGTATTCAGATCACTAGACAAGGAGAGTACCCTTTTCTCATACATTCTTGAGTTCAACTATACAAACAACATCGTTGAGTACAAAGCCCTTATCCTGGGAATGAATCTTTCCATTGATATGAACATTAAGTCCTTGCACGTGAGAGGGGACTCCGACTTAATCGTTTTGCAAGTTAACAAGAAATCAACTACTAAAAACCCAAGGTTGAAAGAATACAGAGATGTCATATGTGACACCCTGAAGAAGTTTGACAACTTTTCGATTGAATCCATCTCTTGGGAAGAGAATCATTTGGCAGAAAACCTTGTTGTTTTTGCTTCCACCCTGCAACTTTTCAAGGAAATCAGTCTCTATAAGGTGTAAGTAAATTGCAGGGCTTCACTACCTGATAACTTGGAACATTGGAAGGCTTTTGATAATGAAATCCATATTCTAAGTTTTCTCCATAATGAAGTTGTATTCTTAGAAGCCCATATAAACCAATTGGTGAAAAAGGGAAATATTGATATCATTGATTTAGTTGATGGACCCTTACCTAAAGGTACCATCCCCTTAGAATTTTTTTTTGATCGAAATGACATGTATAAGGGGAAACCGTCAAGAAAAACAGATGACGAGATCATTGAATTCAATATTGGGACTGAGGAATCCCCAAAGATGATCAAGTTTGGAAAAGGAACAACATCTGATGAAAGAGAGAAGTTTATTTCCCTCATAAGAGAATTTAAGGATGTCTTCTCTTAGTCTTATGAATATCTGAAGGCTTATCAATAAGACATCATACAACACATTATTCCCCTTATAGATGGCATGAAACCCTTTAGACATAAGCTCAAGAAGATGAACCCAAAGGTTTCCCCACAGGTCCAAATGGAGTTGCAAAAGATGGTTGAGGAAGGAATAATTGAGCCTATCAAATATTCGTGTTGGGTGTCTAATCTAGTCATTGTAAGGAAAAAGACTCGAGAGATCAGGATATGTGTTGATTTCATAAATTTAAAACAGGCTTTGCTTAAGGACAATTATCCTTTACCAAACATGGAGTATCTCTTGCAAAGGGTCACTAGAGTAGAAATGATGTCCATTCTTGATGGTTTCTTAGGATATAATTAGGTGTTGGTAAAGGGATGACCAACTAAAAATGAATTTCACCACCCCTTGGGGAACTTATAAGTATTTGAGAATTCCCTTTGGACTAACCAATGCGGGGGGACACCTTCCAGTGCACCATGGATTATGATTTTAGGGATCTGATTGGGAAACTTATAGATATCTATCAAAATGATTTGACCGTTATCTTCAAAAAAAGGGAAAAGCACGTCCAACACTTAAGAACAATTTTCTAGAGATGCAGGGAGTATGACATTTCTCTCAACCCTAAGAAATCATTTTTTGGTGTTGACAAAGGCAATTTGTTGGGTCATATAATTTTTAAAGATGGAATCACAATAGAGCCTGCCAAGGTTGAATCCATCAAGAAGATCCATCTCCCTAAAGATAAAAAATCCTTGCAATCTTTATGTGGCCAAATTAACTTCATAAGGAGGTTCATTCTGAACTTTGTCGTTATTGGTAAACCCCTTAATAGATTGTTCAAAAAGGATGCTTGTTTTGAATGGGACAATGAAGGTAAGATATCCTTCCAACGTATCGAGGAAGAAATAATTGTTGCACTAGTCCTGGTCAGTCCAAATTTTGCTAAGGACTTCATCATATTTTCTTTTGCTTCGAAGGACACCATTGCAAGAGTTATGTTACAGAAAAATGATAAAGGGGATGAATAACTGATTGCTTTCAATAGAAAGAATCTTAGAGACTCATAATTGAATTACACCATTACATAAAAACAAGATTACGCTCTAGTCAAGTCTCTCAAACATTTTCGAACTTATGTGGGGTACAACAAGATCAAATCCTTCATCCCCTACCCCACTGTAAAGGACGTTTTATCAGAAGAAGATTTCCTTGGAACAAGGGGAAAGTGGGTTTCACAAATACAATAATACAATTTGGAGATCAAACCATCCAACAAAATTAAAGGGCAAGGATTGGCCAAGATGATTACAGAAAGAAATCAAGAGGCCATCGAGGTATGAGAGAAGGAACAAATCAACATTATTGTAAGTGAAATTGAGAACAATGAGTGGTATTCAGATGTCATTTGTTACTTGAAGAACCTCACTTGTCTTGATCATTTGGTAGAACATAAGAGGAGATCCCTAAAATTCAAATATATGAAGTAATTCCTAACAAAGGATGGTATCGGGTGGAGAAACATTGATGGGGTGATCCTTAGGTGTGTGAATAAGGAAGAAGCTGGCAAGTTGATGGCCGACCTTCATTCAGGGCATTGTGGAGGCCATTTTGCAGCACACACCACTGCCCATAAGATTTTAAGGGAAGAATATTATTGGCCCACTATTTTCTTCGACACACATCGATAAGTCAGATCTTTTCAACCATGTCAATTCTTTACTAGCAAGCAACCCCTCCCTGCCCTTCCTCTTAATCTAGTTGTCATAGAAGAACCCTTTCAACAATGGGGATTGGATTTCATTGGTGAGTTCAAGGACAAATATAGTAATGGGTATGGATGGGTTTTGACCACCACTAACTACTTCACCAGATGGGTGGAAGTTTTCCCAACAAATAAATCAACAGAAGAGGTTGTGATGAAGTTCCATGAGGAAACAATTACTACTAGATTTGATGTTCCTACCAACATAACCATGGATAATGCCAAATATTTTATCTCGATGGAACTAAATGCATTTTTATTTAAGTATGGGATTGTTTTATCACAGTCCTGAAATTATTATCCTCAAGGAAATGGATTAGCAGAATCCAACAACAAAAAAATCATTAATATTGTGAAGAAAATTGTTGGGGAAAACAAGAAAAGTTGGGATAGAAAAATTATGTCTTGTGGGAAGACCACACAACTACTAAGTCCTCCACTGGAAAAACCCCTTTTGAGTTAGTCTATGGGTTAGAACCATGCTTTCCTATAAACCTACATATTCCAATTCTACAAATAGCCCAACAATTTGTTACAGTTAAACAAGCATTGCAAGGGCGAATTGATCAACTCATGGAATTAGACGAAATTAAAAGAATGGCCTTTGATCAAATGGAAAAGAATCAAGAATAGGTGAAACATAATTTTGATCAGAAGGTGAGGCAAAGAGATTTCAAGAAAGGGGACCAGGTCTTAATGTGGGACAAGAGGAGAGAAAAACCTGGAATGCATCAAAATTTTGACAGTCTTTTGTTGGGCCCCTACAAAATAGAGGAAATATCTGAACCAACCTCTTTTTACTTATCCATGATAGGAGGGAGGAGGATGCCACTACCGATGAATGGATCTCTCTTCAAACATTATTACCAAGGCGACACTTGACTTCTTCAGGGCCCTAGCACCAGGTAAGTAGGTAGGTCATCTTACTTTCCTTACATTTGCATCTTGATTCCTCATGTTATTTTTTATGAATTTCATATTTCATTTTTCTCTACTTGCATATTGATTTCATGCTTAGTTTAAAATTTTTGAAAAATGATAAAATTTTATTTTCTATATTAGTTTCATTTTTGGTTTTGATGTATATGGACGAAGGGTGATAGAACCACCCTAGATTTTACAATGTTTTGTTTCAGTGTAGGCACAAGTCTAGCAAGAGATGTCGCGGTTCTCATGCACTCTACGATAAGAACATGTCACCAAGTAAGAGCCAAATGTTATCCCCATTTTGTGGGATAAATAAGGAGATGATTTCTCGAGGCCCTCAGGTTGCAGACATGGAGTACCGAGAGACATCTTGACCAATAGTGTCCACTTGCACAAATGGAGACCCACCTCACAACCACAAATCCAAATTGATCATGAAGGCATCGACCACATCAACTGGCCTCTTGAAGACATTGGGTCTTTCTCCATGAGGTACAAGTTAGGTATTATGTTGAGTGTCATTTCAATATTTGAGGCATTTGAGTTTGTTACATCTATTACTTCTTTTGACTATGTGACATTTTCTTGGACATTATGCTCTTTTCCCTGTTTCACCTTGGTGGTTGACATTTCCCTCTAGTAAGTGGGTCACTCTTAGGGATAGGTATGTTGTTGTGAGGTCCTTTGGAAAATTCATCATGCCATTCCTGAACATACTTGCCACTTTCCATACTTCATCCCCTCATCTCCTCACCTTTTGGGTTTTTCCAGTGTACTGACCCAAGAAAGGGCTCTCCCTCACTTCATAGGAAGAATGGGTTGAAGGCCCAGAGGCCCTTGATTGGAAAAAGATAAAATATTGATTATGAACCTTCCAAATGCTCTCCCAAATAGGTCTTGAGAGCAATGAAAAGCTTCTTGTAAAAATCAAAGACCCACAAGAGAAAAATAACATTAAATAAATTCCCCCACTTGTTGAGGTGTGTACACTCACGCAGTGTCCCTTTATCTCCTTGCATATGTCACTATGTGTACCTCTAGATTTAGGTGGCCTTGTCGTATTCCCCCCCAAGATAATCGATTCATAAATAGGGAGTACCCAAGGTTTTGGACTATTAATTAATTAATGACAATGAATGAGATTGGAAAAAGGATGCATTGAAAATGAAGGTGTGTCACACCCTCTACAAAGGCACCCATAAGTGAGACACTACAACCCCTTGTATTTCATGAACCCCATGCCCAAAAGTATTCCCCTCATCCATAACACATCATCCACATGACTTAGAAGGAGGTACCCTCAAGAAACACCCCTAAACTTGAGGGACAATTCGCCCAATAGGTCATTTTGTGAACCCTCCCATACTCAAACTTGGTAAATTGCATAGGGTCTTTGAGAATTAGTTTATTTTGATGAGGTATTTTGGATGTACATGCTTATATGGATATTTTATTGATTTGATTTACTCATAATGATTCTTTGACTTGAGATCCTTTGAGGGTGTATCCATTTGTCTTTACAGGACCCAGATGGTGGACAGTTTTGGAGGAACAAACCTAGATTGAGATTCCATGGGGATTGAAGCCCACATGTTGGATGCCAAGGGTCCACATTCCAAACCACGACGACTTTATTTTGGAGGCATAGAGGACACCTTGGAGGACATTTCCTGGACCTCACATGCCAAACAATTTGCTTGGAGAGGCCAAAACTCACCCTTGAGGAGTTGACGTCATCATTGAGGCTAGGGTTTTGGTGGTGAAGTTTCTATTTATTGACACTTGGCATGAATTGGTGGGAGGAGGCTATAACACATGAGAGGGAGGATTTATGAGCCCCAACGACTTCAACTTACTCCTCCAATGACTTTCTTAAAGGGTCAAAACATCACCCTTAGAGGGTGACACCATGTTTTAGGGTTTTCTTTCATGTGCAAAAGTAAAAATTTAATAATATGATATTATTTTGTGTTTCCCCTAACTTATGCGGACAAACTATGTTTAAGACATTTTGTATAAATAGAGATCGTTTGAATCTCATTTCATTGCATAACTCCCCCATTGTGAGAATTACTTGGATGAATTTTTTTTTATAATTGAGGATTCTTGGTGTTTGTCTCTTGTGAAAATTATTTTTGGTGTTAGCTATTGGTGGTTGGATTAGATAAGGTGGTGCACACCTCTTGGAGGCTTGCTTTCTTGCTATTGGATGGTAATTTGCTTGGTGAAATAGGGTTTGATCTCTCTTTTTCTTGGAATTGGTAAGGAAAAATATGTATTTGTTAGTTATTTTTTACTCCTTCTTGGTTATTGTTGGTTGAAACCCTAGGAGGAGTATGTTGGATACACCCTCCACTAAGCTTTATCTAATTTTTTAAGTTTACAAGTCATTTTGCAAGGGTTGCTAGGAGAAATACGAGTGTGTATACCCTCCTAGATTCTACCCTAGTTTGATTAACATACCCTAGGGAGTAAGAGGATTTACACCTGTAGGGATATTTTTTATCCAAATTGTGTTTAAATACTCCATTCACCCAAATATTAAAGGCACTAATCTGATTTTTCCATTGGAGATTTAAAATGCTTGCCTCAGTAAACGTGAAAAGTCATTCTTTTGAGATTGTCTAATTTGGATTCAATTTTATGCTTTATATACTTGGTTGAGCCACTAGGGTGTCTCAATTTTCTAAGTATTTATTTCTGCTGTTATAATATTTCATTTACAACCATTAGGGCTGCATAAAACCTAATACATTTTCACTAATAACTCAACACTGAGCTGTTGAAAGTTGCTAAAAGTTTGCCACATTAATCTACTAAGGCTAGAACACTTTTTGGGTGGATTGTTGGAAAGTTTTGACGTTTGATTTCTTTGCTGTAATAACTTGTTTGTTACAGCCATAAGGCTGATAATTATTTCTACATAACGTTTTTACAACAACCTTACATTGTTGCTAAAGTTTTATGTTATCTTCTTGAGCTAAACTAGTCAATTTGCTAGCTTGTCCCTTGTACTTTTCACTAAGCTTTGAACAACTTTATTTTGCAGTTGTCATTATCATTTTGTTGTTGATATACAATTTTTTTTATTGCTGCAATTAAGAACAACAATATTAACTTGCTTTTCCACCTAACATTATATGCATATACTTGGTTTGTTCTTGTGTCTCGGGTAGGTACATCACTCTTTACATGTACTCTTATCTCTTGGAAAATTTTGGCTACAAACCAATACTCTTTCTCAAGCCTTTTTGTGCGTAGTATCTTGAATTATAGGGGCTACACTTCCATCATTCCATTTTCCATCTCATTTCCCCCTAGGGTCACTGGGATTCCCCCTTTGAGATGATGTTTTCATATTTAAAGTGACGGGAATACTTGCCTAAGGTGATAGTGGGTTGGTGTTCTCTAAGTTGTCACCATTTGGTGGTTGGGTTGAGATTTTTCCAATCTATAACTTGTGCGATAACAAACTTCATCCCCTAATTCATTTTGTTGGAATGCATCTAAAAACATTCCCTCCATGGCTTGGGTATCCCATAAGAAATCATTCATACCAATATCTATATCATTTCTTTCATCCCCAACATGTGAAGAATTAATGTTACTATCAAGGTTTTGAATTGGTGACCCAAGACATAGTGGGAATTGAATAGGTGGTTGTTTCAACCATTCTCGGTATGATTCCTCTCTGATCTCTTTTCGTTTACCAATAATCTCATTAATTGACATCGTAGTGGGGTGAAATGGTAGATGGTAGATAGGTGGCTCGTTATCAGAATCCCGATTGTAAAAATATTGAACATTACATTGATAATATTAGTAATAAAATGCTTTTAATATGTTCAAACATTATACCAAACACTTATTAGAAGCATGGAAATTTTCTTCCCAATAATAAACATGAAGCCAATCCCTTTATAAAACAAATGTCGAATTAAAAAATTCATTTACATTATTTCCATTGAAAATCCAAAAATACAATTACTCAAACATCTTTTTCTTACACCCTATGGGGTTGTCTACATAAAAGAGATCAAATTCATGGCGTTATACCATTGAACCAAGTTGGATGCTGGAAGATGGCATGTTAGGATTGGTAGGGTAAAGAACCTATCCATTTTCATCAAACATCTGCTTGTGGTATCTTTCCCTTGATAAGAGCTTACAAAATTTTAGGACCACAAGAATATCTTGAGCATTTGAACTCGATCCTGCAAAATTCAATGAACAATTATTAAACTGCACCTGCATACATAACATAAATTCAATGAGATAAATAAATTATCAATAAAATCTAGATGTACTGCAATCGACGTGAGAGAACTTGAAGGAGTTCCAAAGATACATAATCATGCAACGCTGGAATCTAAAGAATTGACCATTTGATATTATAAGTATTTTTTCCTGCATTTGAACCCAAAACAATCTTGGGTAGTATAGAATAAGATAACTTAAAAAATAACTTCTAATAACTTTTATAACTTGACAACACACTTAAAAAAATCATTGTTTTTTCCACCCAGATATACAAGAAATGTCAATCTGGCTTTACAAAATCCAAAACCATTACTTGATCCTTGAAAATATCCTCCTTGAACATAGAAAATGTGAATTTGATGCTGAACTCCTCTCTCACTCTCTTCTTCCTTTCCTCCCCTTCTCTCCCTATATTCCCTCCCCTCTCTCTTGCATCAACCCCTCTCTCCCCCTCACTATGTACCCCCCTCCCTCTCTCACTCATTGTATCCCCTTCCCTCCCTCCCAGCTCTCTCTCCCCCACCGTTGTGCTTTATCATTTGAAAGTGCACCAGTGCGTATATATGACCAAAACACACAAGTGTGTTTAATTGAGATAAGCACTGACGACTGACCTTCGTTATTACCTCCACAAAAAAAAACCTCTGCAAACTTTAAATAAGGTTGTTTTCATTTGAATTATGTCAATGTAACTATCTTATGGTGCGTTATTAATTACATGTCGCACTGGTGCATTATTGTCGCACTGGTGCATTATTAATTGCACATCGCACCAGAGCATTCCACACTGTCTATCGCTCCAACTGAAGCAAGTTAGAAAAATAATGCACACTTATTGTCAAAACTTTGAAATTTCTTACGAAAATAAATTAGTGCGTTATGTATACCACCCCGGTGCATTATGAATACCTCTCTGGTGCGTTACAAATGGAATAACGTATTGAAAAACGTAACTTTCGAAGAAGAAAAAACAGTGTACGTGTTTATCATCAATGCGCTGAAATATACAACAAAACAATGAGCAATAATTATAGTTTTTTTGTTTATAAAAAAAATCCCTATTCATTGTTTTATTGTTTGCCAAATTTTAGAGAGGATATTTGTGCAATAAAGATTTATCACCAAAGATTTCCAAGTGGGTGATTGTTTTTTGAAGAGCCAAATTCGAGGGGGACTATTGTAGATCACATAGAAATCTACAGAGTAGAAATTTCAGGTATATGATTTCATTCTATTAATCATCTTGATCATTCTCTGATTTGACTCAAACAATTTTTCAGTGCATTCCCAAACAAAAATAAAAATTCATAGTTACCTTCAGTATTGGAAACCCTAATTTCCTGACTGTTCTTTTGTTTTCTCCTTCTATATTTCACAATAATAATTTCTTTTAAGCACAATTTTTTATAGGGTTTGGTTATTTATATATGAGTGTTTCTTATCCATTGCAATGAAACCACTCATTGCATTGGATCCTAAACCCTCATGTAGGTGTCAGTTTTTTGTTTTGAAAGACTTCTTCATGGTGACCGTTGTATTATTCACACATTAAACACACCAGATCATATTGTTTGTAAACAACATTGCTACATTTCAATTCGAAAAATTTAATTTCGATGGAGCACAAATTACCAAAATACGCACCGGGTCACCTTTGTTACAAAGTGCACCGTTGAGCTTAAAATGGAAAAATCATTGTTTTATATGGAAATCACCATTTGTTAAATTTATTCAATGCTCAACGATGCGTAATAAATAGTACTTAGGAAGTCATGCTTTTCTTAATTCATAAAGCACCGACTGAATATAAAAAATTTAAAACGTTTTCAATTTCGCAATGACATTGTTATACTATATTGGTGCGTATATGTATGTATGATGCTTCGATACGTACATATTTTGTTAAGACCCCGGTGCAAATGATCTTAATACACACATTGAGTTCTTATTTTTTTTTAAATAATACTTTTTGTATTTTTTTCCAGGAAGATTTTGAAAATTCCAAGAGACAAACAAGGTGAAAACAAATACATGTCAGTAGGGATGTCCAAAAAAGTATAGAAGAAGATGTTAAAAGAAATGAACATAATTTTGTCGCAAGAGGAACCCTCTCAACTACAATGTGCATAAGATGTATGTAATCATCTTTTATTCTTTTATGTACATTGAATTTAAATATCACGTGAAATACTAATTTTCAATTGTTTTGTTGCAGATAAGAAAAACAAATAGAATCCATTCATCGCATAAGACATGACAACGAGGAATAAAATGGTTGATCGCAAACTTTGTGAGTATTTAAGTTTTTGGCCTTTCTTAAGATTTCATTTTTGTTGTAATATTTATACTTAAATAATTAATTTACACTTGTCCATGGATGCCTTCTACTAGGTGCTAACATACAAAGAGGAGTCAACCCATGAATTGATAAAAATTGGGTTAAATATGGGTCGTGAGTATATGTTGAAGAATAAACATTTAATTGAACAATTTGTAAGTAGCTATGTTGTTTAATTTTCCTTAATGAAAAAACAAGAAAAAATTGTATAGATTATATCAACTATGCTTTGTCATGTCATATTAAACTTGCAGGAAACAAACTATATAATGCATACATCAGAGGAGATTTTGAGAGAATTCATGAAGCATGGCTTCGAAATAATGTGTATTGTTTATGAAAGACTTGGTGCAAAGGTATGATTTTTATTTACGCAATCATGTATATTCTACTATATATATATATATATAAACTTAGATATAGTTATTACAATTTATTTCTATGTTTGTAGATGGAAGATGAAGGAGTAGAACATAAAAAACAAGTTGATCATCAGGAAAACATTATGTTAAAAAACCAAAGTACAATGTCACCTACAAATGATGAAGAAATTAGGCATGCACACAACTCGAGAAATTTCAACTGTTCTACTGATGAATGACAATCAATATAATTGAATGTCATTGCAAGTTGTATGTTTTGGAATATTTGTCTCTAAAAATCAAAGATTTTGTTTAATGTACTCGACATATTGTCCTAATTGTATGAGGACATGTTACCAATAAGTGTAACAATTACAAATTGGTTGCAATTTGATTATTGTACTACACCAATACGTTGTCCTTTTTGTATGACAATGGGTCTCTTATTCATATATAATAAAATGAGTTTCTTATTTCATTGCATTTTCGAATGTTGTAAATTGTTGTGTTCCTGAATAAATAATATGTGGATGATTTACATTGATACAAATAACATAGGTTTAATTGGCTGGATTATGCATTAATGCAATAATATAAATGTAAAAAAATATTATTATAGAAAAATATTTGATTTTGAAATAATTAATTGAAAATTTGTAAAAAATAAAGAATTAAAATGTACACATATTAGTGCATTATATTCTTTTGAATTCACTAGAGCCATAATATAGATATCTATGCAGTTTGAAGAGTCATACACATGGGTACATATTAATCATAATAACACATTGATATGTACTATTGGAAAATTGCACTATTCCGTAAACGATATAACGTACAATAATATTTGTCATTTCAAAATTGTACGGTGCTCATGTTTGAAATAATAACCAGGGTGATAAATTTTTTATTGTACCAATGCGTTATATTTATTATTCATACTGTAGAGTTAACTATTATTTACGCACCATGGCCTTTACTATATTATACGCGCATCGATGCATAGTAAAAATAATGTTTCTGACATATCAATATGTACTGATTATAGAATCAATGGGGCACATTCTATATTAAACACAATGGGTCTCGAAATAACATTGTTGCACTGGGGCTAACTATAACTTAATGACACCAGAACACATTAATCCAAAAGCGCATCGGTGCTATCTATAACCTTATCACATTGGGGTGTGAAAATACTAAAGCACACTGGTATATCATAAGAGAAGCATGCAAACCTAGTGTGTAGTAATTATAAGAGCATCTATGCTCTACATACGACGAAAAAAGGGGGAACCAATGTGCATTAGTTATAAACACACTGGGGCGTGTTTTTATTACATTCAATTCCAGAGAATTTTTATTATATTATTGTTTCGGTGCGTTTTAGTATATTAACGCACCTGCGCATATATTTCAATACCTCATCGATTCGTTTTGACAATAAATGTACCGAAGAAAAAAAACCTCCACTACAACCTCCACCTGCCCAATTTTTTTTAGTTATATAGAACATTCGCTAAAACCTCCGTATCCAATAGAGGAGGTTGTAGCGGAGTTTTTTTTTTAAATTTTGCCAAATTTTGTTACACTAAAAACACTTGCAAAAACATCTGCTAGAAGGTGTTCCCCTTGTAGTGCCAAGGCCATGGCGGTTAACAGGAACATGGTTTCCATGGCTAGAAACACAATGTTAAACTGCAACTTCTCCCCTCTGATGTTGTCAAGTAGAAATTAATCAATTTCACTCAAGAACTTCTAGTTAAACTTCCATTTTGTTACATACCAAGACCGACAAAAAAGATGTTCCTTTGATTCTAGCAACTCAGTCCCAATCCTTGGTTATGAGGAAAAACCAATGGATCTCCAAGCACAATACATGTAGCATGTTCTCATAACTTATTCTCATTTGGATTTGTAAAAGCTTATATGTGAGAACTTTAACTTTCGTAAAATAATTCAATAATTTGTTATTTAATCACCAGATAAACAATTGGTGAGAGTTAAAGCTCAAAGGCCAGTTGCTTAAAACTGCTAAACTACTTATAAAATATAGTTGAACATTCAGGTGCTTTATGCACCTTTCATACTAAAGAATGAAAAGATAATTTTCCTCAAGAACTTGTGTCTTGTAGCAGGCCCTTGAAGGCTCGATGTTGTAACCTACAACTCTGATACCACTTTGTAATGTACCCAACACCCATCCTGAGTCTTGTCACTGTAAAAACTAACTTAGCCTACTAAAAATGAATTTAAATATGCCCCATACATACACCAGAAACCAACGGGTAGCAGACCCATAAAATTTACAACAAACAACATGTTGATTTAGCCATGCATTGAACAACATATATATAAATGTGAATGCATCCAGTAAGCACACAACAATTAACCAACATTCAAATAAAACATGTATACAACAAAATAATCATAATAAACAAAAAAAAAACACTTATATGTTTATAAATGTAATCCAACTGGCTGCATATGAAGGATGAAACTCCCAGCCATAGGATTTTTTGTTCCAAATATTAGCAATAGGCCACCCCCGAGCTAAGGCTATGATTCCATAAGGAGATCTGTCCCTTTGGTTGTCCACTCTCCACACTCAACAACTCAAACCCAGGCTCTACTCCTACAACAATTCCAATCCATCAGCTCTCTCTTTCCCACAAACTGCACAACCCAAGGAATGTACCCCCTTCACTGCTCATAGTCCCTTAGGTTGAACCATTTTTTTTATCATGGATTCCAATGCACTTGGTTGGAAAGGAATATCTTAGCTAGGGACTTCAGAAACTCTTAGTTGTTTCAGGAGTGCTCACATCAGCCTTCACAAGGCTCTCGAGCCATTCCCTAAAAAATAAATGCACTACAAGCTTAACACTTGTTTTACAAGCACACGAGCCTCATTTCCAACATAGCACACAACCAAACAATGACTACCTTCAAACATATCATGGTTGGTGCTCTTTCCAACACTCAACTATTCTTTTACTGTCCAAAACCTACATGCAAACAATGTCCCCTTTTTCCATATGAATTTCCTTCTTCTCCCTGACTTGCTTGACTCTCACTCTCCCAAAGATGATTGTACTTCAACCCCATGCACCCCAATAACTAAGGGATACCTTACACCCACCCTCTTACATGAGTTTAATGATTTCCTTGGGAACACTCAATAACAAAATACAAGGTTTACATAATGATAATAAATTTTGAATGTGGGTTGGATTAATACCTATGAATAAAATCCCCCTTGGACCCCTCTCTCTTTTGTGGAATCATAGCCCCCTTCGTTTTCATCCCTCTTGTATCGCATCCATCGATTACTACTTTAATTGATCATTTCAACGTTCACAATATACAATTCATCCTTCGTCCATATTAATCAATATGGATTGTTTTCCCCAATCATATCAATTCACCAGCCTAATTCACATTTATACAATTACATTACCATTTGTGGGGATTAAAATCGGGGATGTTACAGTTTCTTTCAAACATTTTGTCAAATAGTGCAACCTCAAGACACTTGCACTTCACATACATCAATATAAGATATTTCCCAATAAAAATATTCATCTCAACTTTAACCTTAATTCCATGGCCATGGTTCACTTATTCCTCTTTCAAGGTTGATGATTCAACACATGCATTTGGTATTGAAGAGCACACTCCATCTTGCAAGAGAGAAAGAATCATATGAATTAAGCTCACCGAGAATGGGATGGGAATTGGCTTGAAAACTACCTTTAATGAACCATGCTTCTTGCAAAAAGGTTTGATGTTGATGGCTGGCCATTTTTTCTTTTGATTTTGATGGCCTACCCATGCAATGATAATAGTCTCATCAACTTTCCTATTAATAAATATGAAAATTATACAAATATGTATATAGACATTGAGTTTGTGATAGTTGTGTTGATATAACGAAGGCAAGTCCATTAGAACTCATTTGAGTAATAACTATGTATCTCACAAGCAATAAGTGAACAAGTGAACCCTCAACGATAAAATGGTCAAAAATTTTATTTTCTATGTGGTTACAATGCTAAATTTTTTATATATATAGTTATATATACACTTTTAAAGATCCTACATGGACAAGCTTTGGAATTATACCTTTACTAGAATGCATGTTTGTTAAAAAATTGTTAGTGATAAACTAGTCATTGATAAACTATTCTTCTTTTTTGTAACATCCCGCTCTTGCTTCCACTGAGCGAACTTATTCTTTGAGGACACTTGCGTGCAAGTGATCTGGATTATTATACTATTGGGCATTTGTTTATGATTATGAGGCGTTATGGATTGATGACATGTTACTTTTCTGTATTGACACAGACATGTGTTATTGACTCGGTTTTCCTGAGTGTGCAGGATTTTGGACCTCGAGGATGTAGAGGCATCGATGAAACCCCTTGGACTTCGGATTGAGTCAAGGAGTGGACTATTCGGGTTTGATTGTTCTATATATGACATATGTGCATCTGATTAGATGTTATGATTATGGTTGTTATTCCGACTTAATTTGTTGATGATGCAGGCTGATGATAGCTTGTCGACCAGACTCGCATGTGGAGTAGAGGGGTCACACACGACTACTAGAGACGTTGAGGGAGAGGTGTGGACAACATCCCTGCCACATCCTACTAGCACTCCCATCGTGGCTCAAACTGTAGGTTAACGACTACCTAGTTAGAGAAAACCCACGATGTCATGAGGGCAGACTGCGACAGTCGCTCACGATGATTCTAAGGGGCGTGCAATAATGCAGGGGCCTTATTCCTTAGAGGCCCTTAGTCTCCCACAAGATCACCTAGTGGAGTATTAACTCTAGGGGTTTTTTATGTCTACCAAGTCAATCAAGAGGTGAGTGGCACCCTTGGAGCACGTAGAGTGTCCTGAAGGGCACGTCGCGCAAGGGAAATAGAATGAGCCAAGTGGCACCCTTGGAGCACCTAGTGCGTCTTGACGGGCACATCGCGTTGTTAAATAATAAATGAATAAACCTAGATGGCCTTAGAGCGAATGGCGTGATAAGAAAGATTTAAAAACAATTTCCCTAATAAAATGTCGCCCAACCTCGAAAATTAAAATCTAGGTAAGTGATGCTTGTGATAAAAAAATTATATATTTATATAAAAATAAATGTAAAAATAAATAAACAATAATAATCATCATCATTAATCATGTGATGAGAAGGGGGTAAGTGATTCAATTAATTTATAAAAAAAAAAACTTTTGGGGGATAAAATTTAAAAAGAGGGAAAAACGGAAATAATTGTTTTGTTACATATGCTAATTAAAAATTTATTAATTAAAAAGAAAAGGGGAAAAATGTAATTTTCTACACTTGCTAATTTGAGTTTTAAATGAAAAGGGAAAGAGGGAAATTTTAAAAGAATTAGGAAACTGGGAAAAAGAGGGAAACATAAAGAGAAAGGGAAACATAAGGAAAACACAAAAAGACTAACTTAGTAAGGTATTTTGCATTGAAGAACTTTATAAATTGAACTCAACTAGTGAAGTAGTAAGGGGGTAAGTAATTAAAATGTGTAAGGGAATTTGGGGACATCTAAGAGCGATTCTATGAATGCTTTTAGGTGGGTGAGGGAAATAGGAGTAATTAATTAATTAATGAAATTAATTTATGGTGCAATGATGACGATGGGTGACACATGTACGAGGATGATTTTTATGAATTAAATTATTGAACAATAAATTAAATGGGATTTTGGGAAAGTAAATGACTTGGAAACTCTATATAAAGGAGGGAGGAGGAGGATGATGGATCTCCTCTATTATGCGCAACATTACACTGCAGAATTCCAGACTTGAATGACTTAGCTTGTGGGAGTTGGGATACCCATCTCAGTGAGGAGTGGTAGCTCTCCCTTGCGAGGCGATCTAGGAGCTAGTTTTTCTCTGGTTTAGGGTGCATGGCCCCTTTGCGGCTCGGGGGGATAAGGGAGAAGAAGAGTACCCCTAGCGTTGGTTGGGAGGTATCGATGAAGTCTCATCAGTTGACAAGAGGGAAGTGCATGGAGCGCGCGGGACAACGACTTAGAGCAGACGACTTGGGCTATGGTATGCTTACTTGACTCTCCATGGTAGATTCTTATTATACCTCATGCTTTCAATTATATATTTTTAATTGGGTAAAGAAAATGTTTGACTTAGCATTTCGGTCGAGAACTTAAATTCCCCATAGCCTTAAGCCCACTGCTTGACTTGTTTCTCCTGGCATTCAGTCCCTGCATGTTGTGATTGTCTTTTGGTTTGGTTGATTGTTTTGAAGAGTTGTGCTTTTCATCCTCATCCCTAGTTCGTCAGTCCACGCATGAGAATTTGACCAGGATCTGAATCAACGGTCATCACTTCGGTGCACAACGACTTATAGATTCTAATGCCCTGCTTTTTTGTGCATGGATGATGAGCAAAGGATGTGTTGGCCCAGCTATCTACCCCTTCTTATCTCCGTGTTTTGATCTCTGCCTTTGCCATGGTATCTTCTTGTTATATCACCTCTGTGCCCTAAATGTTTTCGGCGTCTTAAAACTGTGTTTAGTCATCTCTTCGTTTTATTACCTTCTTTGCTCTGCGTTGATCGCCTTGCACTTCTTTTTATGTGAGACTACGTGTGACCTCTTCGTTTTGATGCATTTCTGGCGAAGTAACTTTGTGTTTTATTTACCTCTCCTGGCAATTTAAGTCTGCGTTTTTCATGATTGATCCTTTTCATTTTAATGGATGATCTCGGCGTTTAATGAGATGGTCCTATTCGTTTTTTTAATGAATTATTCCTCTGTGTTTTTAATGATTGATCTCTGCGTTTGATGAGTTGATCCTTTTGATTTTTCTGATAAATTGATCCTTGCATTTTTCTCTGCCTTTCCTCAATTGATCAACTCGTCATATCTTGGAATGCTTAACTCTGCGATTATCATTTTTTTGACCGCTTATGCTCTTAGATTTTATTGGCTTCAAGTCCAACCTTACTCCACAATTCACCCCTCTTTTGATTGGTAGACGCTCTGCGAATTTAAATATCAAAGAAGTGATTTAATATACCTTAAACTTATGAATGGACAACTAACTTAATATTTATTAACATCAAAATATTTTACATGTAAGGGTGACTGCCGAATTGATATTTATTTACAGTAATTGAAACATGTCATGTGACTACAGAGCTAACCAGATAGACAACTAAATTAGTTTATTCATATACACAACAAACCTTTTTTTTATTGGACAACTAATGGTTATACCTAGCGATGTTGTCCTTTCTTAAGATTGAAATTCGTGGTTGTTTACCTGCGTATTGAATGCGTTTGCATTTATTTATTACCTGCATTGAATGCATTGTCATTATTTATTACGTGAGTTTGGATATATCATGCGTTGGGCTGCGCCAATCGTGGTATTTCTACTGAGTATTGGGGGTGTTCCAAATGAGTAAAGGCGTGGCATATCTACTGCGCTTTTGGTGGTGTTTGGATGATGTATCAAGTGGCATTATATTGGCCCCAAAATGTTCGCCCATGGTTTTTAGCCTGCGTGAATGGTGACTATGTTTTATGACTCAGACAACCTCTTGTTGAGGGACAGCGATTCCTATCTTTCGGGGTAGTGAATTGTTTATGGAGAGTTTTACAACGATTTTATTTTATAGATTGAAAGGACATAATGAATCTACCATTCTTTTTCTTTTAGTTTCTTCTCTATCATATCTAAAATAAATCTATCGTTCTTTTTCCATTAGTTCCTTTTTATCTATATAAAATGAAAAATGATTATTAAGAAAGGTATTTTTAATAGATAACAATGAATGGTTGAGACATGTGTTAAACTAGAATTAGAATCCCCCAGAAAATCTATGTTACGAGGAGCGGGCAATATTTATGCAATTGCAACTTAGATAGCTTAAACTTGTAGCATGTTGCTCTTTCTAGTTGATTCTTAGGAGGTTTTAGGTTAACATTCTGGCACTAGTTCATGTTACAAGAGATCCTTGCAGCATGTAAATTGTTCCTCATCCCTTTTGCAACCCGCTTTCCTTGTTTTCGATAATGAGAATCATCAACCGTTGTACCTACAACAAAACTAGTGAGTCCTTTGGTGTAATTTTTCTACTTCTTACTGAACGGAATTTGTGAATAGAATTTCCTATAAAATTATTCACGGAGTTTAAACAATATTGCTTCCAAGAAAATAAGGAATAGGTTGGCTATGAAACATACTTACTAAATACTCCATGTGTATACATGACATTGTTTCCTGGAATGGTGATGATTTTTTTTTTGAGCGTTAAGGATTGTTTAACACGACGTAGTATATAATGATTCATTTATGTGAACTTATTCATGGTGTCAAACCCTAATCCTAACTTGAACGCCAATTTCTAATTTGAATGCTATTTATAAATGGAAGATTTAGGAATGCTTTTGTCATGACTTTTAAACGCCTAAATGATACTTGAAGAAGTTTTATAAAATATCATGGTATGTATTTTTAACTTATGTTTAATATAAATGTAGTGGTGAAAAGTTTAATCAATTAATCTTACCCCTCTCGTGATTGGACAATAAAAATTCAATGTGTGGAGTTTGTCTACCTCCCTTCATTTGATTACTTTTGATCATGGATGTGGTATGTTTTACTGCTGCAACAAATGTCACAACCTTATCCAATGTAGAATCATGGAGTCATTTATATTGAAATTTCTGCAACAAATGTCATAGTTAAAGAGGTCTCTGCGCCTTGAGCCTTGTGTCAAGCTGGGAGGGGTGGTTGGTCATCGTCATTCTACGTGTGACCTCTGGGTTTTGATGCATTCCTGGCAAAGTAACTCTGTGTTTTATTTACCTCTCCTAGCAATTTAAGTTTGTGTTTTTCATGATTGATCCTATGTGTTTTAATGGATGATCTCGATGTTTAATGAGATGGTCCTATTCATTTTTTTAATGAATTATTCCTCTGCATTTTTAATGATTGATCTTTGCGTTTGATGAGTCGATCCTCTTCATTTTTCTCATAAATTGTTCCTTACATTTTTCTCTGCCTTTCCTCAATTGATCAACTTGGCGTATCTTTGAATGCTTAACTCTCTGATTCTCATTTTTTTGACCGCTTCTGCTCCTCGATTTTATTGGCTTCAAATCCATCCTTACTACACAATTCACCCAAATTTTGATTGGTAGACTCTATGCAAATTTAAATATCAGAGAAGCGATTTAATATACCTTAAACTTATGAATGGACAGCTAACTTAATATTCATTAACAACAATTTTTTTTACATGTAAGGGTGATTGCCGAATTGATATTTATTTACAACAGTTGAAACATGCTATGTGATTACGAAGGTAACCAGATAGACGACTAAACTATTTTATTTATATAGAAAACAAAATTTGTTTTTATTGGATAGCTAATGGTTATACCTGACGATGTTGGCCTTTCTTAAGACTAAAATTCATGGTTGTTTACCTGCATATTGAATGCGTTTGCATTTATTTATTACCTGCATTGAATGTGTTGTCATTATTTATTACCTGCATGATGCGTTGGGCTGCGCCAATTGTGGTATTTCTATGATGCGTTGGGCTGCGCCAATTGTGATATATGATGCGTTGGGCTGCGCCAATTGTGGTATTTCTATTGCGTATTGGGGGCGTTCCCACTGAGTAAAGGCGTGGCATTTCTACTGCACTTCTGGTGGTGTTTGGGTGGTGTAGTAGGTGGTGTTATATTGGCCTCGAAATTTTCGCCCATGGTTTTTAGCCTGCGTGAATGGCGACTACGTTTTATGACTCTAACAACTTCTTGCTGAGGGACATCGATTCCTATCTTCTGAGGTAGTAAATTTTTTACATAGAGTATTACAACGATTTTATTTTATAGATTGAAAGGACAAAATGAATCTACCGTTCCTTTTCTTTTAGTTTATTTTCTATCATATCTAAAATGAATCTACCGTTCTTTTTCCATTAGTTCCTTTTTATCTATCTAAAATGAAAAATGATCCTTAAGAATGGTTCAGACATGTGTTAAACTAAAATTAGAATCCCCTAGAAAATCTATGTTATGGGGAGCGGGCAATATTTATGCAATTGCAACTTAGACGGCTTAAACTTGTAGCATGTTGCTCTTGCTAGTTGATTCTTAGGAGGTTTCCTGTTAACATTTTGGCACTAGTTTGTGTTACAAGAGATCCTTGTAGCATGTAAACTGTTCCTCATCCCTTTTGCAGTCTGCTTTCCTTGTTTTCGATAATGAGAACCATCAACCGTTGTACCTACAACAAAACTAGAGAGTCCTTTGGTGTAATTTTTCTACTTCTTACTGAACGGAATTTGTGAATAGAATTTCCTATAAAATTATTCACGGCGTTTAAACAATATTGCTTCCAAGAAAATGAGGAATAGGTTGGCTATGAAACATACTTACTAAATACTCCATGTGTATACATGACATTGTTTCCTGGAATGGTGATGCTTTTGTTTTTGAGCGTTAAGGATTGTTTAACACGACGTAGTATATAATGATTCATTTCTGTGAACTTATTCATGGTGTCAAACCCTAATCCTAACTTGAACACCAATTTCTAATTTGAACGCTATTTATAAATGGAAGCTTTAGGAATTCTTTTGTCATGACTTTTAAACGCTTAAATGATACTTGAAGAAGTTTTATAAAATATCATGGTATGTATTTTTAACTTATGTTTAATCTAAATGTAGTGGTGAAAAGTTTAACCAATTAATTTTACCCCTCTCGCGATTGGACAATAAAAATTCATTGTGTGGAGTTTGTTTACCTCCCTTCATTTGATTACTTTTGATCATGGATGTGGTATGTTTTAGTGCTGCAACAAATGTCACAACCTTATCCAATGTAGAATCATGAAGTCATTTATATTGAAATTTCTGCAACAAATGTCATAGTTAAAGAGGTCTCTGCGCCTTGAGCCTTGTGTCGAGCTGGGAGGGGTGGTTGGTCATCATCATTTCACCATACAGGTTGCCTTGTAAGAAACATGAATCCTCCGATCAAGCGCGCAATTTTATTACGAGTGTGGTCATCTGCGTCTTGTTGACCCATTGCTTAGGGGTGTAAGTGTAGTCTTCTTGTCAGTGATTCGGCTCCTAGCACGCTAGTCTTTCTTGAGTCCTTGGTCCAGTTAGGTTATGTTGCGCTAGGGTTATTGTCGCGTCTATCACCTAGGGATGACATGATTCCAGATGAGGGGATCATGGCGTGCCCTATTGGATAGCGACAAATGATAACTTGGTCGGAGTCAACACTTCCCGTTGTAGGCGTTGTCATGTTGAGTTGGGCGGGTAGTTGTTTCTATCTGTTTATTTACGCTTGTGTTGCCCAATTGCTCGTTGTGCTAGTTGTTGAGTCATTATTGTCTGTTGACTGACCTGCACGTGTGTGTTCGTCATCAGGTTGTGTGGTTCAACTGTTGTCATCTTTTCCTTCCTGCCCAAAAAAAGAATTTTGCACTTTTTGTTTCGCTTATAGTTGTAACGACGAGGTTGTTACATTTTCCATAGGAACACCTTATAAAAATTATTAGTTCAAAGTGTTATTGATGCCACGTTGTTGTTTGGTAGGTTGTAATAAGGAAATGTGTAATAATATCATTTAGATGAGAATTATTATGGCATAATAATGCATGTTTAATATAATTGTTTTGCTAATGTCAGAGCTAATCTAGTATCTTTACATGTTTTAAGATATTTTAATTTAAAGCCTTAACCTAGTCCTTGTGGAATTTTACTTAACAATACACTAATGGTGGACTATGGCCAATGCTTTTTCTTAACCTCTTCAAAGAAAGAATCTAATATTCCGAGTTTTTTATTGCAAGCAAAAGATGTTTATATGAAGGGGAATTGGACCATGAAACATTTTCCCATCTTTTGGCACTCTATCGTATGAATTAGCCTACTTTACACCCATTGAAATTCAATAATGAGATGATACATTGAATGTCATTCTCTGTAATCACATATTTGAGATTCATTTATTTACGATCATTTTGCATTAGTAGATTTATCAAATTAAATTATCTCTCCAAATGTGATTTTGTAATTTTACGATATAAATTGAGCTTCTACTATGATCAATTTAAAATATATCTCACCAATATGCATTAAGTCGTACCTATTATGCTTGTAACATGCTATAAAATCTTGTAACTTACGTAAAAAAAAATACATAAACATATTTCTTGGATTTATTAAAGAACGAAGTGTCGGGATTATAGTTTATATTTAAACCTACAAGGGGGTCATCATTATTCATCTTTTTAGATTCTTCTCTTTTAACAATATTTTTTTTTACATAATGCATTATCAATCAAGCCCAATATCAAGGATAAATTTATATGTGTTATGCTAGTTATATGTGTTATGCCCTCTTGAGCCATGATTTGAAGGTTGGTAATTAAACAAAACCAAGGTGGCTTCACTTATTCCTAAAGAGTGTTTATGATTAAATGTCATTAATTTTAGAATATTAGGGCCAGAATTGGTTAGCGGATATATTGATTATCTAAGTTTATGGTATATTTAAAATAATATCAATTTCATAATATATTTTGAATAATATTGTTTGATGGTATGTTTAGTTCTAAGTGTTTTTAAGTTAGTAGCAATATAGACTAGCTTATTTTAGTTTTTGCTTCTAGAACAATGTTTAATCATAAAAGTTTAGTATTTGGACGTAGTTGTAATAGTATAGTTTAAACTAAGTTTCTTTGAGTTTGAGTTATGCGACTTTGGTGGTAAACACAATGTGATTTTCCTGGTGAGCAACCTTAGTTGAATTATGTAGCATTTATCTAGTTAATAAAATCTCGTATTTATAGAAATAAATTCATTTTATTGCTTTGTTTAAGAGGAGCATATGCCATCTTACTTTGGGAAATAAAAGACACTTTTCAAGTCTAAGGAGGTTATATAATTAGGTCGAAGTTATAAGTAGTGATTCAAAAGATATTTAATTGAACAATGAGAAAGTCTCGTTGGCATGTCCATTCTAGACCTACTCGACAATCTATATTTCCATGAGACTATCTATATTTTAGGCATCTCATTAAAAATGTCATGAGCCACATATACACACCCACACTCTATGTACATGCCTATAAGGAAATTGGAATGAACACAAATCCATTTCTTAGTGTGTAATCATGGATCCACTTTGCTTCTTGTAAATGTCCAAAATGAGCACATGCCTCGAGCACATTTAATATGATGACCTAGTTAGGAACCACACCATTTAACTACATTATGTGACCTTATTTCCATTTTTATCCCAAGAATACCCTACAATCATTATATTCTATATTGACAACAAATTTCTTTTATATATTTGGTTGAACAATCTATTTATACTCAATATTTCCCTACTTGGTATACATCACTCAAATTTCTCCATATGACTATCCATCTCAGTCCCTCTTCCAATAACACATCCACAGATTAGCTTGTGTTATTCCAACCTCATAACTTAGCACATGCATGGATTCACTATCCATGGATACAAGGTTGGGCTTCATGCTTGCATGCTACATTCGATGAAATAGTGTCACGACATCTTGGGTATAGCCATTCCATGCATACCCTATGATCATCTCCTTTCAAGAGAGAATGGTTCTTTTATACATTCTATGAAATATTAGATGCATAATTTCCATTCTCTCACATTTGACATATAAAGAAACAAGAGAATTTCCTATAGCGACATGAGATTCAAATCCATTTTGAATTATATAGTCATGGATCATCTTTCCTTCTTGAATAACTCCTAAAAATGTACATTCTTGAAGAACATGCACCATTGTAATAAGCATGAACATAATGTCATCTACTTTCATTTGACAGAAAACTCAATGACATATCCATTTTGAATATATACAACAATAATCACATTCCATGAAACTACACCTCTTTCAAACATTTTTTCAAATAGTTCACTTGAAACTTGCACAAACTTGAACTTGGCATACATTAATATAGGGGAGTTCCCAACAAAATCATTCATCTCAACTTTAGCCTTGACTACATGGACACAAATCTCTTTTCCCTCTTGCAAGGTGGATAGCTCGATACAAGCCTTGAGTACTAAAGAACATACTCAATCACACAAGAGAGATTGTCATATGAATTAAGCTCAATAGAGATGTGACGGGTGTTGGCTTCAAAACTACCTTCAATTGACCATCCTTCTTGCAAAGAGGTTTGATGTTGATGATCGCATACCCATGGAGTAATGATAGCCTCATTAATTTCTTTGTTAATGAATATGAAGCTCATATAAATACATATATACGGGTTGATTTTTATGGTGGTTGAACTAAAATGCTGAAGCCAAGAATACTCGAACTCATAGAATGAGTAACAATATATCTCATGAAGAATCAATGAACAAATACACCCTCATATATGAACACTTAAAATTTTGCTTTTCTAAGTGGGTATATTGCTCAAAACTTTTTATATACTCTAAATATCTATATCTACATGGAAGAGGTTTGAAGTTCTATTTTCACTAGAATACAACTCTATTAACAAAATGTTAAATGTGTTGAATGATAAACTAATCCTTGATTGGGTAAGGATTCATTAACCATATACTTTTTTACATTTCCATTTAAACAATAAACCACTTAACATCTCTCACCATAGTACAACTTTTATTTATTTATTTTTTTCCTCATAAAAAACTTAAATTTTATTTCATGACAAGATTTTTTTTTTTTACATTTTATAAAAAAACATGAAATATTTATGTTTTTGTTGTTTTATAATTTTTAGTATCAAAAATACATAATTTTTACAAATTTTGAATAAATTATTTATTGAGCATTTTAGACCTTAATTATAATTTAAAATTATAATAATTTTTGAATTGAAAAATATAAACAGAAAAGTGATGTAAAATTATCTAATTGTTAATTGATTATGAACTACTACTATGTAAAAGTTTGTTAATTGATTATGAACTACTATGTAAAAGTGACGAGACTAGATGAAGACTTTTTAACTTAATTCAATGATTGGATAGTTGATGTCAATCTAAACATTAAAAAAAACAAAAAACAAGTGAAAAAATAAGGAAAAAAGCAAGTGAAAAAACACAAAAAGTAAGTGATGGTGGAAAAAAAACACAAAAAACAAGTGATGGTGGTGGAGGATTTAGCACTGCAGGAAGGAGCGGGAGTGGGGTGGTGGTGGTGGTGGAGGAGGATTTGGCAGCCGAGGAAGGAGCCGGAGCGGGGTGGTGGTGGAGGAATAGTTGGCAACGAAGGAGCAGGAGCAGGGTGGTGGTTGAGGAAAAGTTGGCAGGCGGAGGAAGGAGCGGGAGCGTGCATTTTAAGCAAACAGTACCAAGTAGAAGGTAGAAAGAAATTTAGCAGTGTATCTAATTTATGTAGAGAGAAAATCAGTCGTTGGTGAAGGGTATCCTGCGCCTCTATTTATAATGTTTTCTTGCTCTGTGTCACCCTTTGCCTGCGCCATTAGATATTTCTCTTCTCTTCTGGGGTCTGTGTGTGTTTGATTGTCGTGGTCTCTGTTATATGTGTTGTGTGCTCTCTGTTATTTGTATGTGTGGTTGTTTGTCTGTTCTGTTTTTTTGTGATCGTCTATCACGAGGAAGAGAAGGGTCGAGCTGGTCCGCTGCAGAACATACTGCTTTAATGTTGCGTATCCTTATCATGGAGGCACAACCGGATTGCTAGGTGGAATTAACCTTTATGCTTCTTTCACGGCCTTATTGCAGGTATTTTGTGAATTATGTTTCTAGATATTCTATCCAGACATACACTGTTTTGCTTGCACCTACATTTCTGATAAATCTGTGTTTATAGGTCTTTTGTGTCGGTCGGAATTTAAATATTTAGGTGTCTTAATCTCACCTATATTTCCAGGGCCTTTTTTCAATCTATGTATGGCAGGGTTGCATAGTTGCTAATAAATAATGTCACCTATAGTGTATTGCTCGGGCTCTTTTTCAATCTATGCATGACGGGGTTGCATAACAAATATTTTCATCTAAATTGTATTGCTAGCGCTTTTTTCAAGCTATGCATGACAGGAATGTATAATAAATAAGGTCACCTATATTCCGTTGCTAGGGATTTTTTCAGTCTATGCATGACCGGGCAGCTTGTTAAATAATGTCTAAAATATGAGGCAAAATGCTAATGTACTATTTAAATTTACGGATTCTCCATCTTCGGATTTAGTCCTTCCACTGTGTTCGCCTGTTTAATGACATCTGATGTGTAACGTTTGGGTGTTGTACTCTGATCACTTCTTTCTTTCCGATTTCTTTTATCTTCGTTGTGTTTTCTATACTAGCTTGTTCAATTTTTCTTTCTGTTGGTTGCTTTTAATGTTTCCAGCTGATCAATTGCAGTCTAAGGCTTTTAGGTTTTTAGGCCTGCATGCAAGGCAATGGTATTGATATAATGTCTAGGAAATAAATTATTTTATTGAAAAATATTTTTCGTCTTCCAAATGACTCACTACATGGATTCTTCCAAATGACTCACTCCATGGATTCTCGGTTCATTTTTCAACAGATATGACAGAGTTTAATAAGATACAGGGTAGTCAATGTTGGTTCATTTAGATACAGGGTAGTCCATGTTTGTTTAGTTGCAGGATAGGGTGGAAGAAAAAATAACCGCAAACGATGTTTATTGATGAGATCAACATTCCTATTTGTGGACACATCGAATTTTGCTGAAAAGTATTGAATCCTTTGTAATTATTTTCCATGTCAACTTTTGTTTCTTACTACAATCTCTTCAAGATTTATCTTTGGCATCCAAATATATATAAATATTAAGTAATTTTATTCCTCCATATATAGGTTGTCCAGCACTGTGGACTCTAGAGCTAGAGCGTCCTTTTCTGTTACCAAGATGGTCACTGCAAGGGATGTAGCACAGTAGGAGCGCTTTAAGAGTTAAGTAAATTTGCCTTGTAGTTTTAATTCAAATTGACTTGACCCACCAGCCTAAGTAGGTTTTGACGATGGTTTTTTAGGAAAGAAATTTCTTCATCTTTTTTTGTTAAGTTCTTATTGAATTTCTTCTTGAGATCTTGAATTTATGATACCTGATCATTTTGTTGATATTTTGCTAACTCGCTTTTTAAATGATAAACTTCATTATTGAGGTGTGCTAATGTTTGAAAGTGGAAGGGTGCGAAGGTAACTAGATAAGATAAGACAAGACAAGTTTATTAATGTGAAAATGACCAAAAGTAGGTCGACAGGACTTCTCAATACATAAGTATTGATGCATAGTGGGAGTGTGAAGGCCATTCATATAGAAGGAAAAATAAAAGATAAAATTTATGATCGAGGCATGACTATCACAATGCCAAAAAGAAATAGAATGCCCTGGGTCTGACTTTAGGGGTCTCTTTCTGCCCTTCAATTTAGGAAGCAATAATCCTCTTTAAAAAGAGAGATCAGTTAGGAGAAATATAAGAAGTAGAATCCCTTGCTGCTGGCTGATTATCCAAGGGTACTATGATTCTTCTTCTACTTATTAGTCTTCTCTGTCTGATATTGAATTTGTTGCTCTAATTCTTCATGGTCTATACTTCATCCTTTTCTAACACCTTAGGAATTTCTTCTTCATTGATTATCTGAATGATATCTTCCTCTTAAGCTTCTTTTATATATGTTCCTTTTGTTGATGTTGCTTGCTTTTCTGAGTTTTCACTTAATATACAGAGTGTATTTTTGAATGGAAGTTGGAACTGTCAAGAGTTAGTCTTGGTTTTGTCTGTCATTGTTTTTTCTTTTTCCCATTCTTATGTTTAAATTGTTTTTTCTCTGATTGTTGTTCCTGTGTTAACTCTTTTGGGAATGCTTGGATGATATGCACATATTCATAACATGACATAAGATTGAAATTGAATATTTTCATAACATACCTCTTGCACCCATAGGTAGTCGAGTGTAGCTGCTCGGGGGATTTTTCCATTTCTAAGCAAATTTTTGCACAAGTGGACATTTTATTCTGAGTATTTAAATATGAAAATTTAGCAAATTTTCCCAGATCATTGGCAATGGCCACACATGTTTCTTCATTCCAAAACTCTTGCAGTAAGAAAGTAATTCTTACCCATGCTGGCATTGAAGATGGACTTGCTGCAGGGTTGAAGGTAATGTCCCATTTATTGAAAAAGGCCCAGCTTGATTCAAGTACCATGGTTCACCTTTTCATGATTGTCTTTCCTATCAAAATTTGGGATGAAATAATCTCTTCTGACCAAAATAAACTGAATCATCAATTTTTTAGTTTTTGTTTAGCTATTCCGTAATCCTAGAAATCTGCAAGGATAATTGAATTAAGTTCTTACAAATATAGCTAAATGATAGTTCAAAATCTGCCTTTAACAGATAGTTGGTTTGCAAAATCCTGAGTGGCAGTTTAAATTTGTTTTGCTCACTCCCCCAAGGAAAATTATTATCTCATCATCAGAATAGAGTTCAAAATTATTATTCAAGATGGACCTATAGGATCTAAAGGGGGGGGGTTTTAGGGTTATCCCTTCCCCCTGTTGACTTAATTTGGTCAGTCTTTTCTCTGGAAATAACCTGGAATTGAAATCTTCCAAACTTTTTTACTATGAAAGGAAATGAACCTCAAAATTCACATGATCCTGCCAAGGTACTTTGAGAAACTTATTTAGACTCTCTTTAGTTTATTCTGCTACAACTATTTTACTATGAGTGACCTGAAAGCTCAAACTGAGTTTTTCAAGTTCAGATTTTTGCCTCGTCTCTGATATCAGCCTAGATTACTAGAAAGCTATTTTTGCTCTCACTTGTTTCCTATCTAGTCATTATGTGTATGTGAAACTTCTGGTTAATGCTTTCTATTGCTTGATTTTGATGTATTCCAGGTTTGGTTTGATTTGATCATGCAAAAAAACTTGTACTTAATATTCTTATTGATGATGATGTGTCCATGCAAAGTGATAGGAATGACTTCGTTAGAAGACTAAAAGGTTGGCTGCAAGTTTTCTGTGTGGAAAGAAGCCTTCTTCTCAAACACATGTGAGTTCTATATCTCTTAAAAAATGTTCTATTGCCTTTTTACTTTCCATTTTGTTGAATTACTAGTTTTCATGATTTTTATTGGTTTGAGCTGCATGCTAAAATGGGCATCATCTAAAATTGCACAGGTTTGTTTAGATGCCCACTTTTTATTCCTATAAAGTTGTGAGAAGTATTGTTGCAAGTTCATGTGAAGCATGAGTGAAATAGGACCTTTAAACATACAGAATTGTAATAGTTCTTCCAATAGGCCCATAAATATAACAACACTTGATGCCATAGTCTAAGGTGACCTGACTCATTCATCCATTTTAACTATTCTCCTCTAAGTTAACCTGTAGCCCAGAAAATGAAAATATGAGAGTTTTTGAAACATTTCTAGAAATGTTTGACTTGAGAATTTGAGTTCTTCAGTAAGTTTAAATTGTTTTGATCCTAATACATAACCCATAAATTCATGGAATTGTCTTAACTGTATGATTATGCAACAATAGGCCTTTATGGACTTTGCATAATTTTCCAAGTCCTGTACTTGAATTTTCTTGGGAATCCTCAACTGGATTTCTGATGATTGATGGATATGCATTCTTGGTTGCATCTTACTTTACAGTAAACTGCAAAAAAGACTGGGTCAACCTACCAAGGTATAGTGAAGAAGGCTGATAAAGATAAACAGGGTAATGCCATGGCTGGAATTGAAGTTTTTGAAGACATTGAGGTCAATATTTTGCTTTCTTCACTTATTTTTTTTCTCCTGAACACAGTCTTAGGGATTCCTTTGGATTGTGGTTACTTTGATAATACATAATTGTATTTGTTTTCCGACCATTAATTGTAGCCAGGAGAGATGAGCTTGGAAGAGATTGAAGGAAGAGTAGGGTCGTTATTTCAAGAAGGCGTTCTCATAAATTTGAAGAGTACAGTTTGGAAGGAGTGCATTGAAGGTTAGATTGTACTAGTTTTAATTGGTAGAAGTCATCTTTATTGTCAGTTATTTTTAGAAGTCATCTTTACTGGTAGAACTATTTGGAATAAATTAGTATAATGGCATATTGAAGGATTCTTATATGTAAATAAAGTTCTCATGCTAATAGATTCTTACATGGACTCATGTTTCATACAAAACTATAAGTGACCTTTCTTTGTAAGAATATAAGTAGAAGCATTGTTAGTATTTGAGATGATGAATTTACTATTTTTGGTAAATAACATAATAGCGGATATGGATGTGGCTAGCAACATGTTTCCTCCCTTGAACCTAGCTGGAATTCATGGCATCCCTCATTTGCCAAGTCTAGGTAATGGACTAACAAAATATTTATCATCGGAACACCAACTAGGTCTTCATGTGACCGGTATGGACCCCACTATAATCCTTCATACCCACAAAGCATTCGAAACTCAAAACATCACTTTAGGACATTTTATCTGTGGCTCATGATGAGTCTGGATGTGATGGGTTATGACCCAGCAAAGAACATTTAACAAGATAGGTAGGATAACAAAGGACAATATTAATACAAGGAAAAGTGCATTTAATTCTACAAGAATGAATATGTATTCATAAAGCATTAAAGAAGATAAAGATGCACCTTGAGGATTAGCCTACAACAAGAAGCTATATGCCCTGATACATCCTTCGTCTTCATTACTATATGTGGATGACTTTTCCAAAGGGATGTTGATGTCTTTCTCTGTTTGGGATAAGGTCAAATATGAAGGGAATCCTTGTGGGCAGCAGGGAGCACCCTCCTTTGTTTTGTAGAGGTGGTTCTCGTATTTAATCTTTGAACAATAATATTTTATCAAAAAACACTTCATAGATGGTCTTGTCTTGAAATGTAAATAAATATGAACTAATCCTAGATGTAAACCTCCATTTAAGCATTGGCAACATCATATGCATAGTCTATTTTACAACATTCACACAACTTCCTGAGAAAAGGACCAGGCATGTCTTTGATTTGATAATAAATAAAGAGAAAAAGAACTTGGATAGAAACGAGATGTTCAGTCCAAACTATCCTTTCCTCCAAAAATTTGAGTAAGAGAATCATCTAAGATTTTGACAGAAGAAAAGAAAATTAAAGATGGTGTAGGTCTTTCTAGAAAAGATTTTGAAGAATCTAACTTTATATATCAAATGAGTTTGAAAGGAGGACACCCCTGCTGAATAGACCAGTGCAACAAAATACACAGGGACAGGGAAATCTTCATTGATGCAAATGCCGAGGCACTGGAAAAAAGCGTGTTTATCATCTCAACACATCGAGAGCCAAATCCTGGACAAGTCAACATTTCAATCATGAAAGACCAAACGATTGTTGAAATATTGTAACTGTAAAGAGTATTCTTATTATTATTGATATATTATTCCTAGGATCAATCCCAATTGTGGATTGATCGTGTCGGTTATTGTAATAGGACCAAATCCCCTTTTGTGGATTGGTCAAAAGATAAATATAATAGGCAGAATAAGAAGTCGGCCCCAGTAGTTAATTAAGAGACCTAGAAATATAATTAAGGTGGGTTTACCCACCTAGTTTGAGAAGTCGGCCCTACCAGTGAAGAGACACTTCACACGTGCCAGACTTGTATAAATAAAGGAGGCTAGCTCAGTTTGAGAGACAAGTTTTGATCTGTTACCAGCAAAGGAGAGAGAGAGAGTGGCGCATATCTTGGAGAGGACTTTCTGTTTTAGCATAGAGATCTCTTGGAATTGTATTGGCTATTTATATTAAGGAAGTTTTTGCTGGGTTTTCTTCCCCTAGAGGGTTTCCCAGGATAAATGTTATGTCTCTTGTGATTTTGTATTTCTCAGTGATCTTGGATTATTCTATTGTTATCTAATGAAATGAAAACATCTATAATAATGTCTTAAACATTAACATGGTATCAAAGCCAAGCTGAAGGAAGCATATTTCACAAGAGAAAAATGTCACTGTTGTCGTACCTGCAAATTAGGGTTTTTCAAAAGTGAAGTTTTTCAGCCCTAAAACTATCTAGAAAGTTGCGCCCTCCCCCAAGGATCAATTTGGCATCATCAATGCACCTTTTCAGTGGCTGGATCTCCCGGAAAGTGAAACCCTAGTTTCACAAAGTACCAGAAGTACTAGAAAACCAGTACCAGAAGTACCAGAAGCACCAGTCCAGAAATCTGCAGATCAGATTTGACGGGGCAAAAGTTGGATTTTCTCAGATCCAAGAACACCAGGTAGCTTGCCTCAACCAAGCGCATCTCCTGGTAAGTTCAGTTTTTGATTATGAGCGCTTTCATTTTTTGGTCATTTTCCTAGCTCCAAGTAAAGATGTCTGCAAGCATTAAGCTTGTTGACAAGTTAGAAGGAGTGGAAAACTTTCGTGCCTGGAAGTATAGGATTGGCCTCATTTTTTAAGAGAATGACCTAGCGAGATTCGTTAAGGAATAATTACCAGAACCCAAAGATGCTGCAGAAAAGGCAAAGCATCAAAAGGGCACAATAAGGGCCAAAAGAATCATTGCAGATTCAGTCAAAGACCATATGATCCCTTATGTGTCATCTAAGAAGACCCCAAAATAAATGGTCAATGCCTTGACCAGATTATATGAAGGAAAGAACATAAACTAGAAGATGAATCTTAGAACCCAACTGAAGAATACAATGATGCAGAAAGGAGAAATGATTCTGGAATACTTCTCCAGAATCTCAGAGTTCAAAGAATAGCTAGAAGCTATTGGAGATACCATAGATGAAGACGAACTTATAATGATGACCCTAAATGGTCTCACAAGACCTTGGGATGCCTTCATCTAGACGATATGTGCCAGAAAAGAGAAATTGAAGTTCGACAGCCTATGGGAAGAATGCATCCAAGAAGAAACAAGAGTAGCAAATCGGGAAATGTTACTAGCTAAGGACGATGATCAAGCACTAGCTACTCACACCAAAGGAGGAAGGAAGAAACCCTACTTCCAAAAAGAGACTCATAAAGAGCCTCAACAATCAAATAAATCCAATCATAAAGAATCTCATCCAAGGAGATTTCAGAAGAAAGGACAACGAAAGGAAAGAGACTACTCATCTGTACAATGATTTCATTGTGACAAGATGGGACACATTGCGAAGTTTTGTCCAGCTAGATGAGAAGAATACAAAAGAAAACAAAAGAGGCTTCATGCCCATGTAGCCGAAGATGAAGAGCCACCTGCAAAGATGATAAGAGAAGAGATCAAAGACCATTTGTTGATCTCGGCCCTCTCAGGATCTGTAACACCTGGAGAGGACACTTGGCTCATTGATAGTGGTGCATCCAAGCACATGACGGGATAGAGAAATATCCTCTCTTGTATCTCAGAAAAGAAGTTTTCTCAGAAAGTGACACTTGGTGATGATTATCAGTACCCTATCAAGGGAGTGGGAGAATCAAACCATAAACTGAATTCAGGGAATTCACTAAAAATGAAGGATGTACTATATGTACTAGGCTTGAAGAAGAACCTACTCTCCATTTCATATTTAGAGAAGAAAGGCTTCAAAGTTGCCTTTATAGATGGAGAAGTTCTTATGTGGGATAAGGGAGAAACCTTAAATGAAGCAATTGTTATTGGCAATGAAGAAAATGGCTTGTATAAATTAAAGGGTCACTCAGAGGCTGCTATGACCCATGCCATTGAAAAGTCATGTGAACTTTGGCATAAAAGACTAGCTCACATTAACTGCAAGGTGCTACCATACATATGCAAAGCAGTCACAGGTTTACAAGAACTCAAAGGTGATCATAAAGGCATATGCAATGGATGTGCACAAGGGAAGAATATCAAGAACCCTTTTCTGAAGCAGGATAGCAAGACAGAAGGAGTCCTAGAACTCATCCATTAAGATGTGTGTGGCCCAATGCCATCATCCTCCATTAGCGGGTATGTATACTATGTATCATTCATTGATGATTAATCTCGTAAAACCTGGATATATTTCTTGAATACTAAAGATGAAGTGTTCAGTAAGTTCAATGAATTCAAAGCCTTGATAGAGAACCTTTCTGAAAGAAAGATCAAGATACTCAGGTCAGATAATGGAGGAGAATATACCTCTAAAGAATTTGTGAACTTCCTTAAAGATGTTGGAATCAAGAGGGAACTCACTACTCCCTATAATCCACAACAAAATGGTGTAGCTGAGTGGAATAACAGAACCATACTGGAAGATGTGAAGACTATGATCCATGATCAAGATCTTCCCATGTGCTTATGGGCAGAAGTAGCGATGGAAGTTGTTTATGTGCAAAATTGATTATTACATAGTGCACTTGGGCTCAAGACACCGGAAGAGATGTTCATCGGAAAGAAGCCAGAGGTAATCCATCTCAAAATATTTGGTTGTCCAATGTTTATTCATATACCTAAAGAAAAGAGAAACAAGCTGGACCCTTCAGGAAAGAAGGGAATATTTGTGGGATACTGTGAAGGATCCAAAGCCTTCAGGATCTATATACTAGGTCAACATCACATTGATATCAACAGGGATGTGACCTTTGATGAAGATGCAGCACTCAAGAAATCTAAAATATGCCAGCTTGAAGAAGTATGTGAAGAGGAACCTGTAATCCCCAATACTGCAATGAGGGAGGTTCCCAGAGATGCAGAACCAGTGAGGGAAGTTGAAACTTCCCCTGATGAGGAACTTATAGAAGACCATGATATAGTAGAAGTACAAGAACCTCCTCAGAGGACGACCCTCCATAAAAAAAAGCCAGCGTGGGATTGAGAGCTTATTCAAGATGGAGAGAAGTACAGTGTTCCCCAAGGAACCATGAGACAGGTGAAAAGACCAAAGCCATTCTCCAGCTATACGGCTTTGATGTGTGACCTCCTAGAAGAGGAGCCTACATGTTTTGAAGAAGCTATACAGAGGAAAGAATGGGCAGATGCCATGAAAAAAGAATACCAATCCACAATGAAGAATGAAGTATGGGAAATAGTTCCCAGACCAAAGAACAAAGATGTGGTATCTTCCAGATGGCTCTTCAAAATAAAACATGTTGCTGATGGAAGTATTGAGAAGTATAAAGCAAGATTTGTCGCTCGTGGATTTTCCCAAAAGGAAGGCATTGACTATGAAGAAACATTCACTCTTGTGGCCAGATACACTTCGATCAGGACCATCATAGCTCTTGCAGCTAAGATGAAGTGGAAGTTGCACCAGATGGACGTGAAGACAGCTTTCCTAAACGGTGTCATTGAAGAGGAAGTGTATATAGAGCAACCTCAAGGATTTGAGGTTGAAGACATGAGGTCTCATGTTTGCAGATTGATGAAAGCCTTATACGGATTGAAGCAAGCTCCTAGAGCTTGGTATGGCCTTATAGATAGTTTCTTGACGAGCTTAGGCTTTACCAAGAGTAAAGCAGACTCAATTCTTTACTTCAAAATTATGGATAATGAACCAGTAATCTTACTGCTATATGTGGATGACTTATTCTTAACTGGAGAAGAAAATCTCATCGTTGAATGTAAAAAGAGACTTGTCGAAGAATTTGAAATGAAAGACCTCGGCCTAATGCATTATTTCTTAGGTCTTGAGGTATGGCAAAGTTCTAAGAAGATCTTCCTTAACCAAGGGAAGTACACGGTCGAAATCTTAAAGAGATTCAACATGCTAGAATGTAAGCCCATGAATACGCCCATGGAAGAGAAGCTGAAGTTGTTGGTCGATACGTCATCATAATTGATTGATGCCACACTGTATAGATAGATTATTGGATCGTTGATGTACCTGACGAACACCAGACCAGACATTTGTTTTTCCATGAACACCTTGAGTCAGTTCCTGGTAGAACCTAGACGTGTTAACCTAGTGGATGCAAAACATGTGATGAGGTACCTCAAAGGTACAATTGATTATGGTCTCAGCTATGATGGAGATCATAACTTCACATTGAGTGGATCTACTGATGTAGATTGGGCAGGAAGTGTTTCTAACAGGAAAAGAAATTCAGGATGTTGTTTCAGTTTGGGATCAGCTATGATCTCGTGGCAGAGTAGGAAGCAATCTAGTATTGCTCTTAGCACAGTGGAAGCAGAATACATTGCTGCATGTTCTGCTAGCTGCGAAGCTATATGGCTTCGAAAGTTGTTGACCGACCTATTTGACTTAGAGATGAGAGCAACCGTGATTCTATGTGACAACCAAAGCTGCATAAAGATGACAGAGAATCCTGTATTCCATGACAGATTGAAGCACATAGAGATTCACTATCATTACATCCGTGACATGGTACAAAGAGGAGCCTTGAAGCTCCATTACATTAGCACGGATGAACAGGTTGCTGACGTGTTGACCATGCCTCTATCTCATGAAAAATTTGAGTACTTCCGAGATAATCTTGGCATAGTCCGAAAGGACCTTCCTCGAAAGGGGGAGTAGTTGCTGTGATGAGATATTCCCCGCTTCCGACCTTGTGGTTGTGACGTAAAGAAGGAAGTACATCTTGCTTTTGACCTCATTGTCAGAATTAAAGCAAGATGAGATGATGTTCCTTGCTTCTGACCTAGTTGTCAGACGTAAAGCAAGATGTTCCTTGCTTCTGACCTAGTTGTCAGACGTAAAGCAAGATGTTCCTTGCTTCTGATTTCGTTGTTAGATGTAAAGCAAGATGAGATGATGTTCCTTGATTCTTACCTAGTTGTCAGACGTAAAGCAAGATGAGATGATGTTCCTTGCTTCTGACCTTGTTGTTAGACGCAAAGCAAGATGTTCCTTGCTTCTGGCCTCGTCGTCAGACATAAAGCAAGATGAGATGATGTTCCTTGCTTCTGACCTAGTCGTCAGACGTAAAGAAAGATGTTCCTTGCTTCTGACCTAGTTGTCAGATGTAAAGCAAGATGATCCTTGCTTTTGACCCAGTTGTCAGACGTAAAGCAAGATGAGATGTTCCTTTCTTCTGACCCAGTTGTCAAATGTAAAGCAAGATGAGATGTTCCTTTCTTCTAACCTAGTTGTCAGACGTAAAGCAAGATGTTACGATGAGACTAGCACTGAGATTTTGGCTAGATAGCTGTGACGTAAAGCCAGTCTAGTATGAGACAGCCTTGTGCTGTGATGATGATGATGTATCAGTTTTTATAATAATACATATTGATGCAGATGATGATGGCATTCCTTTGAGAATGATGATGTTGTTGATGAAGAAAACTTCCGATGATTTATAGATACGCCAGCCAAGATGATATTGATGATGTTG